>JAOUZG010003547.1:27724-62885 GCA_026289955.1 Argiope argentata
CAGAGATAGAGAGATTCAAATTCTTTATTTGAAAAAAAAAAGTATGTTTTCAGAATGAAATATATTTTTTGTTATTTTATCATTTGCTATTATGATAATTGCTTAATATTTATTATCATATCAGAACATGATGTTGTTTTGGGATGAGGTTTTTGGCGTCATAAAAAATCCATAGGCGAAAACTAAAATTTCGTTGTCAAAAAATTGAAATTTTACGCCCCGCACGAGCATTTCAAAAAAAAAAATGCAGCTTTTAATAACGTGTTGCCGTTGCATTTACAAAAGTTTTGATTTAAAAAAATAAGTTAATGACTACAGTAAATAAAACCTAGAAAAATGTCGTTCTGAGCACGTGATCATAAAAATGAAATAAACAATTAATGGGAGACATTTTTTTTATCGTTGCAGTACTAAATTTATTAATCCAATGAAAACGAATAAAAACATAATTTAACTTGCGCGATCACGTGGTCCTTGCCCGTTCGAGAAATGATGTTCCGACATGACGCATTGAAACGTGCGTGGCAGATTTCGTTTTAATCTTCATTTGATTATTTTTGTTAACTTTTATTCACAATATTTAGCATGTCTTCTCGTAGAAAGTAAAAGGAATGAAAAAAAAAATATTAATTATTTGAGATGAAGAAAAAGTTTTGTTATTGTAACCTGAAACAATGATTTCATTTCATGAATTTCTATTAATCACATAACAATGTTTCATTTTGAATTGCAATTATTTTTCTCATAGCATGCCGATAAATAATAATGTTAAGAAGAAAAGAGGTTGCACCATTATACTTCTAAATGGTAAAGAAAAGATACTACGTTAAAAATATTTTGAAAAACAATTGTGAAAATCAAAAAATGAAAGAATTTTATGGGTATAGATTTAAAAATAATCTATATGGTACAAATTGTATTGGAATCCATCCATTCAAATTTGGATAAATTCTATCAAATTTGGATCCAATCCATTCTATCATTCGAATATTTTACCTGCTAAATTCTGCTGAAATTCTAGGTTTAAAATCTTGTTTATTACACATTCTTTACGACAAGAGGTGACGTGTTATTATCTCTCAACTTAAAAGTACTTTCTCCGCGAAATCATCCCTCGATGCTCCGACATTCTCAGCAGCGATGGACTCTGCAACAATGTCGCCCGATATCTCTTTGAATAGTGATTGATAGAATCTTTTCATTTTTCAGAATGTTGGATTCGTGAGAAATGGTCTATTGGGTTAGGGATAAAACAGATCATTCATTTAACCAAAAACTATTTTCTTTATTGACTAAAATTCGATGAAAATTTTTTTCTTCTGATTTTGTCATTCAAACCGTATCTTTTTAGGAATCAAAAAACGTTTTTTCTATAGAACCTAAGGCTTACCACTGGTAAAATAACGTAGTTTAGAACCATTTGCAAAATTATCGGGATTTTTCTTTTCTGTGATCTTTATTAATGTTTTTTCTTTTTATAACCATTATAAGTCATTTTCGAGGCTATTTTAATATTTATAAATGATACTTGATAAGTTTTTCCTGCTGAATATTTTGCAATGGTTTCTGCAATTAAAATGAAAAAAAAAAAGGTTGGTAGTTTCATTTGCTGAGAAATTTATTATGTGAATTTCATAATAGTATATTAATGTGCCATGTATGATCTAAATTATTAAAAAATAAACTGCGCTGAATGCAAGCTGCAATAACAAAAACCTGAAAATTACTTTGATATTTCTAATGAATTAATCTTTAAAAGAAAATAAGAAATTCATCAGTAAATGAACTTTGTAATTCGTAATAATTATAGCTTTACTCTGAAGTTTTCTATTTCATTAAAATAAAAAATATCCAATGTTTGACAGTCATTTCGAAATATTATTTAGAATAAAAAGATATTCATTCTATGCACAGATACAAAATAGTATGTCTTTTAAGTAAGCTTAACAAAGTTAATGATTGATTTTTTATTTCTCACTTTGAACTAAGATTAGATGTTAGTCAAATGATTTCTTTTTTATTTTGAAAGTTTTCGTGAGTATTTATGAACAAAACAAGTTTACATAAAGACAGGACAGATCGAGTTTAAATTGGTTTATTAAATTATTTATTAAATTGTTTTATTATAATTTTAATTAAAACGTTATAAGTGGGTTTGAGATGTTTTCCTCTTCTAAATATTTGAATTTTAAAAAGTTTATACATTAACGGGAAATAAATTCTTGCACCAAGAAAGAAACGTTGTGCCAGATCTACCTGTGAACGGCACTAGCATAAGAAATAAGGCGGATAAAGGATCGCGAAACAAATTTCACGCCAGGCAAATAAAGCAGTTTTCGGAGGAAGCTGATTACCGCTGCGTAACAGAAGGCAGCAGACAACTACTGCCCACTGTCCCGATCACACTGCTTCAGCTGCTCACGTTAGGAGAAAGGCAGGAATCCGACTTTTCTGCGCAATAGTCGTCCTCACAGGAACGCACCTTAAAAGAGGTGCTCAGCTTAGTGACGTCGAGCAAGTCAGACTAGTCGGGAGATGAGAGGACAGATTTTCTTTTTGCGTCCCACAGGAATATTCCACTCCGCATAGTTGATAACGAAGTACAAGAGAAGGGCTCTCTCGAGAAAACTGCGCCCAGATCACTGCTGAGAAGGAAAACCTCCCCTTGGCAATGACATCTGTAGCAGAATTCTGAGCTGGTGCTGGTACCAGAATGACGCAGTATGTGACAGCTATTCCATTTCTGGAGAGACGAACCTGATCAAGATTCCAGCATCGTCATCTCAGTGGAATCCAGCTAGGAGATCAGTGGGGGATGGAGGTGGAATGTCTTCCGAAGTGCGAGCTCTTTGTGTCCGTGCAGTGATGGGATCATGTTAGGAAGTCAAAGGAGCGTCTGCTGCCTGCAAGAGCCTACTCCAGGGATTGCACGCAATCCTCTTTGGCAAACGGAGCATTTCACCTGCGCACTTCAGCATTCAGATGAATCTAATTTCTTTTCCATCAGGATGACGCTCGTCCCCGCATTTCCATGGCATGTCACTTAACGTGCTGCAAAGAATGTCAATATATGGTTAAGGCTAGTGAGACCCCCTTTTTCTCATCCAGCACGTATGGGCCTTAATGAATGTCCATCCATCCATAAGGAGGTCTGTGTTGATTAGACGGAACCTATGCAATGACCAGGATATAGCACTCCAGCCTGAAAAATGGATATAATATGCGCGCTTCCATTCAAAGCGTGTCGATTAGATGGTTAGTGATGAATTACAGTTTCACAACCGAAATGATCGTGAAGGATCATAATTTAATCTATAGCCTTGTTATAAAATGAAATAAATATGTTACCCAGCGTAATGCGTTGCTTAAATTTCATTCTTCTGAATTCATCTTTTCTAGATATTGATTTATTTTCCACTCGTGTATATTAGAAATTAATGATTGCATACTACATTAATATTTACATCTTTTTTAAGTTTTTCTAAATGGATGCCGTCTGAGAATGAAAAAGTTCTGGAGTTTTTTTTTTCATGGCAACAAAATTTCTGACTTATGTTTATCACTTTCATTTGCTACTTAATTTTGATCATTTTCGCTCATCTCTTTTAATACATAGCAGTTTAAATAAAGTTATGGTTGATTTTAATCAGACTAAATCATTGTGATCGGAACATAATTTTATTTATTATCTGACTAAATATGTATAAAGAAATTTTTTTAAACAAAAGAGTAGAAGTCAGAATCTGCGTAATCTGTGAAGTGGCCCGGATGCAAAAAAAACATTTAGGGTCTCATGATTTTTTTAATAAACTAAATAAAATACAAATGCAAACACAAATCCCTATTACATTATTATTTAAGGTGTGATTTTGTTTTTGCTATTAATTACTTTATCAAAATTATAATTATGCAATTCCTTTTTCGATGCTTAGTGTAGTAAGTGCATTAATGCACACATGAAGAAAATTCCTTATTACCCTGAATACATTGAAGACAATTCCTTATTATTCTTAATTTGCTGGAAGAGCGCTCAGCATATATAATAACTGGCAGTGTAAATTAAAGTTTTAATACGGTTAATACATTTAGAAATGAATCATCATAATTATAAATTAATGTGTATTGCAGTATGTGTTGAGCATCCTTTGCATCTCTCCCATTCAAAATCAAATTCTTACAGCAAAACAGTTACTTAGATTCATTCAAATCGCTATTATAAAATGTTACAAAGTTTTGGGAACATTTCTCTAATTCATGTTTCTTTAAGAATTTTATATCAGTGGTTGCTTTGAAGTACTTTTAAATCTATCTTGTATTTGTACAATAACCGTATCAGAATAGAGTTAAAAAAATTACATCCAAATTCCTCAACCGGGTTTTCTATAATTTCATCTTCTGCTGTTTCGAAGTATATTTCTTCCTTTCTTTTCGAACTCGTATTTCAGAAAAATGTTCTAAAGGATTCAAATTACGTGCTATCACATATGCTTAGTCTAAAATTGAGTTAAGTTTTGTTTTTCAATTTTAATATTATTGACTAAATTAAAAGCTAATCAAGAATAATTGTTTTTACTTAAATTAGTTTATTGACAGTCTCAGTTTCTGACAATATTGTAAACCTAGTATTAAATATGAAATAAATGTCATTTCTTGCATTGAATCCAAATGATAACTTCCGATACCACAGTATTGTTATTATTTGCATCAATAAATTCTTCAAGGACATTAGAAGATCTTTCAAACTACGTATACACTGCTTTAACTGAATCTATTTTGGCTTTACAAAGAGCGTCGCATAATTATTTAAGAATAGTTTTTAAATGCTTTTGTAGAATTTACCATCCGCCTGTAGGTGCAAAAAATTAGCAATATAAACGTTGAATATCTCCCTCCCCCGTCAAAAAAATTACAATATATACTGCTGGAAGGGGCATAACAAATTAATAAAATAGAAGAGTGTCATAGGGCAAGACACATAAATTTCACGAGGGTTTAGAACTATTATTCGAAATTGTAAACTTCTATATTTCCCTTTCATGTTACTACCGTTGTCCCGCGCCTGTCTTCTACAATCCATAATATCCAAATCGAGCTCACTGAACATTTCCACTAGAGCCTTTGCCAGTCCTTCTCCAGTCACATCAGTTACTTCAATAAACCCTATAAGTTACTCATTTATATTTAATCTTTCTTCTTCGAAATTTACTTCCTAATAAAGACTGAAGTTTGCTTTTATGGGAAAAATCATAAGTTTAATCCATTT
Organism: Argiope argentata; assembly: GCA_026289955.1. Taxonomy (NCBI): domain Eukaryota; kingdom Metazoa; phylum Arthropoda; class Arachnida; order Araneae; family Araneidae; genus Argiope; species Argiope argentata. Next base: position 32,988 of record JAOUZG010003547.1, read on the forward strand.
CGATACTATAATACGTTGTTACTTTTGTATCTTCTTTTATTTCATTAAGAATTTCATTTCTTAAAGCAAGAATAATTTATTCTTGTGATATGGCACTAAATCATGCGTAATGTTATTTTTGGAATTTTTTTAAAGTTTAATCGAATTATTAAGTAAATATGACTCTTTGCTTATGGATCATATAAAGGGCATAAAAAAATTCCAAAATTAGGCGCTTATATTATTTCACCGTTTCCTCGAAGTGGGTGATTATCAGATTCTAAAAATATAATCATACCTACAACTCTTTGAGGTAGTAATTTAAATTCATTCCGTTTCCTTATTTAGATTAACTTAATTTGTTTCAACAATTATCTAACATAAATATAATCGCTTCAATTATTCTTTACAAACAATAAATGCATTCAATGACATGTTGAACTCTAATGATCTAGAGTACAGTAGATTACTTTCTCCAGCTATTATAGACATCTATAAATAGTGTAGATTTTTCATTTTCTCTGAAAATTAATGTACAATAAAAAAAATGCCACTTTTTGTGGTTTAAAAAAATCAACCAGCAGCGAAGCTGTACTTCAACATTTAGCTCATTTTTTTAAAAAAATAGTAAGTAGTGGAAAATGATCTGCTTTCAGCATTCTTAGGATAAACCCCGTTGTGCTGCACAGAACCGTTTTTAACATAAAACGTTTTAAGAATATCAGTTATGATGGTTGATCAGAAACTTGAATTCCTTATATGGACCAGATCCCATTTTTTATTGCCATTTCCACCACTATTTGCATAAACATTTAGTTCTCCAATGCCTTTCAGTTTCTATACTTTCAATGCAATACAGGATAGTTTGTGCGAAACTTTCTTCGCCAGCTGAAGCTTGAAATGCAACTCTGGAATCCGAAGTAATTTCGTTGTCCACATTATTCTGGAGAAAAAGAGAAAGATTTATTCACGACTTTTTTAAAATTTAGTTTTTCTCCCTTTCAGCTTCCCCCCCCCCCTTTTGAAACCGAGTCTTGACATTCAGAAGTATAGGTTCTTGGCATGGATATGATTATATATAACAATATCGAACATTTTATAATATGATTTATCAAAATGATGCATGCAATTTAATCTTATTATTTTGGTAAATGACTTTTCTTTATGATTATATATTTCACACTTACACTAAATTGTAACAAGTCTGTAAATTTCGTATATTTCATAACCCACCGATTGTTCCAGTTAAATTTCTTTCTCTGTTTCATTTTGACATTGCATTATTTTAACTTTTGATCATTTAATTCATATCTTTTTAAAAAAGTTCTTTAAATCTAAAATATTTAAATTTTTCTTGTATGTATAAAAGGAGAAGAACTTTTCAGTAAAATTACTGAAAGAAAATCTTTTTCCAGAAATGTTTTAAGCAAAATGTTTCAAAAGCCATAAAATTGCTTATTAGTAATCAGATATAAATTCCTAATGCCATGTTCTTTTTATATCAATAATACAAAAATAACATTTTAAACAAAACTTTCAATTTAGAAATTTTATAAGACTTTTTTTTTTGAAATTTAAGTAACTATAAAATGCATTTGTGTAATTGAAAACAATTTATTAGAAATTAAGAATACTTTTATTAGTTATTTCAATATTATTTCAAAGTACATATATAAACATACGGAATTTATGATAAAAATCGAACTGTAATTCATAAATCACCAAGTCGACCAGTAACTGTTATAAATATTTTTCTTTTAAGGAATGTCCTTATATCAAAAAGAAGAAATGATTTTGAAATCAAAATTAGAGAAAGTTTCCAAGAAAGCGAAATGCTCCAAATAAAAAGTTTTTCAAAAGTTTCCAGAGAACAGAATGTCAGAAGTATCCGTGCGCCATAAGGCTTGAAAATGGAAAATTCAATTTTGCTACATCTGGTTCTCAATTTGTGCAATTCTTAAATCATTAGATGTTTAAATTCACGTTATCTGATTCATTTTATCTATGTTCATGTCATTTATGTCTCTAAGAAATTTAAGAATCTATGTGTTATTTAAAATTCAAAAATGAATACACCCATTCTTTGTTCCTTATTAATCAACCTACAATTCCTAAAACAATGCCTTATGCTTAAAAATAATTAGTTTTCTGCTATTTTTTATATTTTAAATGTCTTTTGAATGGATACACCACAAATATTTGTGCAATTCAGGTTCAGCACTGAGATTTATATTTCTCGCACCAAGCCACCACAAAAATCTTACATCAGACATAATGCATTTTTTTAAATGGCTTCAAAATCCCGAAAAAAATATCCAGGTTCTATTTTAACTTGACCTAAATCGTAAGTATCCTCTTTTCCATAAATCTCTTCCCTGGAGATATCATCCACTTAGGCTATTTAGAACGCTAGGATTCAACTGAATGCAAATAATAACATACGTCGTCATCATTCCAATGCAGGTCATCAAAAACGACCTGTTGAGCGGTGTGAATTTCCACACAGTCAGCTGGGTGGGGAAAAGGGCGAATTTTGTGAACGCTATTTGAACTTCATGATAGACCGAAGCATTTTGCGGGGCGTCCTTCCTCCTCACCAGTGTCTCCAGTTTATTGAGAGCAATCACTGATTCGTTATACACGTTACCGGCGACAAAACTCACCATAAATAGAGTTACAATAGCTCTAGAAAGCGCCAATACTGTGTTTTCGATAATTCGATTTGTTTTCTCTGTCTTCGGGTTTAGGAGCGACAAAATTCTCACGCACAGCGTTATCAAAATCATCAGCAACCACATAGCAACTATCTGGCAAAAGACGTCATCTAGCCGCTCAATGCTTTTTGAGAACTGGTCGAAAGTTGCTCTAAAACAACGGACATCGTCCAGAGACAAGGATGATGCATGATGAAACGCTTCCGACTTGTCATAGACATCGAATGCTTTGAGCCATAATTTACCATTGATACACAAGAGAATGTATAGAGAAATTATCATTGTTAAAATACCTTGAACGAAAAAGCATTCGATGCTTCTGTCAACACGAATGAAGATAGAAATCTGATTTTCAGACATGTCCTTGTAGAAGAAGTAGAGTGGTGTGTTACTGAAATACTTATCGTAATCTACATGAAGACTGAAAAGCAAATTCTGAGTAATGTAGAGGAAGTTGAATCCCCAAGCCAAAGCACAAACGGTCCAAACAATGTATTTAAATTTTCTCTGTTCTTCCAGGCTTAATTTTTCCGTTTCAGTTTTAACGTTTGAGAGAATTTTTAAAAGAGATTTTCTTTTCCATATCAAGAGATCCACAGTAGTTACAGAGGCCCAAACGGTCACACTCTCAGCAAGCACATCCTCTTGTATGCGATTTCTGAAGTACCAAACGACGTCGGAGAGTGCCCAGTAATGCAGACTTGTTGTAACAAGCACTAGATATAAACGAAATATGACCTTCGCAAGAGCTCCACTTGAATTTTCAATCTTCAGTCCTAGAATTGCCAAGGAGGTCAAAACTGGCCTTAAAGGGTGACAATTAGCCATCGTCCTGCGTCGGAGATGGCAATCTTCTTCAGAAAGCACTCTGGCATCAAATAATTTCATAACTGTCTAATAATTCATCTGTATCATAAATTGTCTTCTCATAGAGCCATTTAATTACTTGGAGCATTAACCGCTGTTTTTTTTTGAAAAAATACTTTGGCAGAATAAATAATTATCGTCTGTATAGTCATAGTAGAGATACACCGTCAGTCGTTAACTTGTAATGCTTCAATTTCAATATATATATATACATATCATCAGATATGCAAATAGTTTGGATTACTTTGAAGTAATACACCCTATTTATACAAAAAAAAACGATCATGAAAATATATCAGAAAAACTTTAACGAATAGAACGTTTCAAGAAAAGATGCCATAGTCTTATCCATACAAAGACATTTTGCTTTAATTAAAAAATCAGTTTCATATTTTGTTAGAAACGCCACGCTTGAAAAGGAAAAGTTCTTGAGACAAATCAAATTAAATCACTACGCCTTAGTTGTGAGGCAAAGGCATTTGATAGCGGCAGAGAGCTTCCCAATCCTTTCGCTCAGGATTCGGTCGGAAAAATGAACAATTCGTGCAGAAACTGGTAATAGATACGGATGGCAGCAAATTGCGTGGGCGTGACAATATTGAAACCTGATTGGTTACAGATTATCGATAGGCAGGTTTTCTCCTCTGACATAAAGGCTCATTCATAATTCACGGTTGCGATTGCGTGACATTATTTGGAGACATCTAACGAATGACATACGCACTTAAATGTTTCCGCGTAAAGGTGTCGAATAGTTTGTCTTGTCTCCCGAGGAGAAAATTATCACCCTCCGATCGGATCGATTTGGCTTGAGTGAGTGGAGGTTCCAGTTCATTCAGGTTTTCCGTGTCGCTTACGAGGAAACGAAACCAATAATTACTCGATTTCACGTGGTTTTCATCGTGAATGACGGATGCTTGATTGTCACTGAAAAACTTTCAGACTCCTCTGTATCTTTGCATTAGGGCTTTTTTTTTGTAATTTTTTTTTAAAAAAAAGAACAATGTTTGCAATTAGGTGTCAGAGAATTCTACTGTAAATTTACGTAACAAAAAATAGTTTTTAATTAAGGATTATTAAATATAATTTTTATTTAGAAATTGGGCTAGAAGGGAGCATTATAACGTCTGAGAGAGTTTTTGCATTCGAGTGAAAGTGATATTTCCGACATTTGACAACCGTTTTCCTTCGGCTTTTCGCTATGGTGAGAACCTAATTGTTTTTATTCCAAAAATTTATTTTTTTTATTTCATGAGTATTGTAACATAAATATTGGAGTTTTAACGTTCTGCTTATTGCAAATAATGTTAGTTAAAGAAACATATTTCAGAACTATTATGAGTCTAATATATGTATTAAGTTCAATAACTATTATGTCGTGGAGTAAAATTACAATCTTAAATTATTAATTGATTACAATTATTAATCTTACAATTATTAATTGATTTCATCACTCTAACTCATGAAAGAACGAAGAATTCAACACACAAAGTATTTTTTATCCGAAATGACTCTTAATTTTGTTTTCGCACTTGAATGAGGTATAGTGTAGATTTAAGAAAAATTTTAAAAATTGTCACGAAATTTGGCTCATAAGATAATCTGCATTTAGAAATTGGGAGTGATTATCAGAGGGAAAAGTAGTTAAATTTTATAAGGAGTTCTATTTCATGTAGGATGAGACAGTAAATATTACACTAGAAAATATTCAGACTTTAAATTTCCTTTAAGTATTCTATCATAATTAAAGGAAATTATCTTACTACATTATACTTTAAACACAAAACAAGTTAACCCTTTCAATCTAGTAATTCTGCTTGATTAAGCAAGTTTTAATCTGCGTTTCATATAAGCAAACGGTCACTTCCAGGACACACTTTGACTAGTGAGTAAGACACAGTCTGAACAGTTACGGTTAGATGTTACAATTTTCTCAATCAATAACCAACGAGATAGTTACATTTAATAGGAATTATTTATAGTTACCTTTTCTATTTTTTTACAGGAATTATTTATAGTTTTTAATTGGAAACTTTATTATTTATTAGGAAATTTCATATAAACATATATGTAATTGTAAATCAAGGAAAAATGTAACAAATTATTATATTTATTTATTATTAATAATTATATTTTTTATTGTTTGAAAATGTGGGTTCTCAAGATATCATGCGATATATTCATTTCTTTTTTAGAAACTGTAACGCGTGTCGTTACTTTTATTGATATTTTCATTTTCTTTCACTATCGTTTTGTTTTATTGATTCTTTTATCACCATTTTATTTTATTATCGTTTTCTTTTTATTGATATTTGAAAAATATAAAATGTCGTACTGATTTGAAATTAAAATATCAGTTATATAATAAACCCATGACAATATATAATTACATCTAATGGGAAAAGAAAACTTTCCTTTCCACCACAATGCAGGGAATTTTACTATAACTCTAATAAAATTTTATTAACAAATAAGAATTTTTTTAACTAAAATAGTTTTAATTATTTCCTTTTTTATTACTTTTAATTAATTTATTCTATAAAAAATAGTTTGTTTACTTACATATTAGATTATTCAATTTAAGATGCTAAAACTTGTAATTCCACCTTAAAATAAAAATATAGACAAAATACATGAAACATATTTCTTTCATAAATTTAATTTTCTGTACAAAATATATTAAAAAACTAATATTTAAAAACATATGCATTTTTTTTTGACTAGCCATCTTTGAATCGTTTGATTCCTTCATAAAGAATCCAATCACATTATTACAATGCAATTTTCATAAAAGCAAAACACGAATAATTCAAAATCTTGTCATCTTTATTATAAAAAGAAGCTTAAAGAGCAGATTTTCTTCCAAGGCAGCATCAACTGAAAAGGAACAATCTCTGACGTTTCCTTCCCCAAGGAAGAGGCGTGGTCTCTTAAAAACAGCATTGATTTAAAAATAATCATTTTAGACTCGATCCTAAAAGGTTTTAGGCAGACATTCTGTCTGTAAATTGCGTACCGTGAAAACAGTTAATAAAAAACACAAAGATATGAAACTAAGATTACAAATAATTAGCGAAAAGTAGTCAGTTGAATGCGCAGCTGCATAGATGGCCGGATAGAAGCAGCTAAAAACAGAAAGCGCGCATGCACTCTCAATGAATCGTCCGTTATGAAAATCGTTTTGCGTCAAGTGCAAGGGTTGATGCACCTAAAACAGACTAATAAATCCTGAAATAGGATCAATATCCCATTCGACAACAGGGCAATCACTTTAATAGGAGATGAAGAAGACTCAGCAGGCTAGATCGTTTCACTTTGAGCTAAATCTGGCTCTTTTATATTTTAAAGGGTGAGAATTTACCCATTGGAGTGATTCTTATTTGAAATTTGAATTAATCAAAAATAAGCAAAATGTTGCCGTTTCCCCACGATAACTTTTGAAAGTATTATGGAGAAGTTCTACTACATGCGAAACTTTAAAATGGTTGTCTTTTTTAATGGTACCAATCTAACTAACTTTCTAACAGTTTTGAATTAAAAAAAAATTTCAACAAAAGATTGTCCTGTTGCTCTGAAGTTCAAATTATTTTCATTGTTTAGTCAGCAGTTTGATCGCGGGATGATTTCCTTATTAAATATTAACGATGAAGTTTGCTGAGTAGCTTCTGTAGTTGAAGAGGCAAATAAATAAATTGAATTAAATATCGCGAAATGTAGAAGACAGACGAAATTAATATTCAAGTTTTTAACAGTAATTTTATATTATGAATGAAAATGTTCCAACAGATAGAGAATAAAATTTGAATAAGTGAATGAAATAGCTTTGCTTTAGATTGTTTGGCAGAATCTTAGACGTGGTGTTATATCCATCATTTATCTGAAATCAAAAATGAATAACATTCCCGGTGAGTCGTTGGTCACGTGAAGTGACGAGTACGAGATAAAAATTTAATTCTGTTCCTTAAAAAGAAATCTACGAAACAGTTTGTATTTCCGTTTAAAAAAAAAGATGAATTACAGTATCGGAGACTCATAGAATACGAAATATCGTCAAACATTTGCGAAAAAAAATATTTTTAACACTGTGAATAAGAGCTTGAATACGTTCGTACCAAGAAGAAAAAAATTTCAATAATTAAGAAATTTCAGTGTATTTTACTCAAAGAGAATAAATAATTTTCTAACGAATCGAATAACCGAATATCAAGAGGCTTCAACACTGTATGAGCATCACGTCCACGTGCTTAAAATCTAAATCTTATATTTGCTTTTAAATAAAATTTTATGTCAACAATGAGACCACATTTCCCAAATTCCGGATTCGAGAAAGCAATTATTCCGGAAGTCCAACTGTAACCGCAACGAAATTCCTTGTGAGAGCGCTCCTTTGTGAGTGAAGTAAGCACGTTTTAGAATCAGTTTTATATTATTTGGAGGAAACAGGTTCTCATCCAGCCGCTCTCTTCCCATACAAATACATGCGGCCGTATTTCTGGGAACGGTTGCGAGTAGTATCGTGCAGCCTTCAAAGATATTAAGGAGGTTTCTAAAATTCTTTATCTAAAATTAGGCTTAAAAATAGTCGGCAAATATACGTGAATCACTCATCTCAAAAAGGAAACAAGAACCAGCAAACTAAAACTGACCCAAAAACGGAGAATCACAAAGACCCTCATTGTTATCCTTAAAATAGTTTTGTAGTAAATTATGGAACTTAAAAATGAATTTTCCATCAATAAATGGTGCATTTGTTCCCTTCTTCAAGGTGTGGCTTTAAATCATGGGCTATTAAGCTTCCTTCATTTAACATTGTTATATGTTAGAGAATAGTTTAAAAACTTATGCACGCATTAAAACAAATTCCAGAGCAGTTTTGAATAAAGTTGTCCTTGAATGTTGCAAGTGGCCTTTCGTTTTGCATAAATATATCACTCAAACTATGTAATTTCAATACCACAGTTGTTTGAAATAAAATAAATATATGGTTAACTTAAATCTTCTTTAGAAATCTCCTTACATATCTACGAGCGAAAACAAGAAATTCCAAATGATTCTGGATTTTTTAAAAACCAGGTTTAATTCATCTTTGTCTTTTAAACTTGTACAATTATCCGATTCAAACAGTTCGAAACCTTCGCAGCTAACAGACGCAGTTAAAAGAAAGAGTCAATTTATTCCGATCTCAATGAAAAGAAAAATATTAAATTTTTGAACTTAAGAGCTACATAATTTTATAAATATGTTAAGTCAAAATCAAAACGCTTAGAACAACCGTTGAGCTCGTTCTTCACATTCTGTAGATAATATATATGTGTGTGCAGCGTGGTTATAACTGTACTTCCCCTCTAAACAACACCCTGCAACGCAAATGAGTGATCGGAATGCAACGAAATTCGGTATTCAGACTGCACACAAAATACGCTCGCTTTGTTTCGGAAAAAAACACTAGTTCCAAAATGTCCACTAGAGGACAATTTTTCCCGAAAAACGTTCTACTTGACTCAATAAAAGACCAAAACGGAGCGCAGAAACAATATTAGCATTTATGGATTAATTTCTGATCTCCTTTCACACTAACCACCTTAATTAAAGTTAAGGAAAAAATAGCAGTACTCTGTTTGAAAAAAAAAAAGCCAGTTCAGTTTGCCGAAACAAGAACAGATTAGGACAAAATTGTACAAGAGGAGCAGTTGCTCACCATGTGATCACCCTCGTTCACCTGCAAAATTTCAAGTCGATGGACAATGAATTCCACAACAGATCGCAACTGGTCAATAGTGATGCTTCGCTCATGAAGCGTTATAGAGTTTTTCAATCAATGTTGTAATAAGATACTGGCGTCATTACGGCCGGAGATAGAGATGAAAAACATGGCAACGACTGCAAGCGTTTTCTACCCTAACCTGTTCAGCATAAATCTTCGTCTTAAATCGCCAGCTCGCAAATCTCGACATTTTTTTCCCTAGAATAGACAGCTTTTCCCGGTTTTTCATTTTATTACTCATTATTCCTATTTTGGATTGTTAACTTTGTTTCTGTATTCCATTTTGGTCCTTTATTGAGTTAAAATGAATGTCTTTCGGTGAAAGGCGCCCTCTGGTGGACATTTTAGAACTTTTTTTTTTCTTTTTCGAAACTCAGCGAAATTCGTGCATAGTCTACATACCAAATTTCAATGCAATATGCTCGTCGTTTTGTTTTGTAGGATGCTGTTTACAGAGGAAGTAAAGCATTGTGAGTAAAATATACAAGTTGAACACATTTAAAAAAATTTTGGATCCAATATTTATTTTGCGGAAAAATTCATTAAATAAAATTATCTATGAAAGTCGGTTTAGAAAATATAATAAATAATTAATTCACCTGTTTTTTATTTATGTTTGAAGTGGGTTATTTTTTGTTTTGTTTCTGTCCGGTTTTTCAATTTCAGTTCTTTTTTAATTTCATGTTTGAACTGAAAAGAATTCTATAGCGATATAATGCTTCAACCTTTAGGCTGAAACTATGAGAGGGTACTATAAGAGGCGAATTATTCACGTCACATGAGCACATTGTCAATATTTTCATCACTTGGAAGTGAATTCATAAAAATAAAGAATTGAATAAGAAAGCGCTGGAGTGATTTTGCACATTATTAGCGATTGTCCTTGATCTGATTAGGTCATTTGTAAGTATGAGTAGTATTTAGAAATACTAATTATGTCTCATTTTATATGAGCCGAGAGTTTAACAATTTGTTTAACGCAGATGTATTGGTCATGAGTTTGTTAGGATACATTCAATTAATGCATGGCAGTTTGTGGACGGTGCTCAAAAAAACAAAGGGTAAACATTAGCTTCTTGAAACATCATCGGCATGTGTTAGTGCGCAGACTAGAGAAATAAATTCGCGTTAGTGATCAGCATGCATTTATAAACAAGAGAAAATGTAGGCTCAACACATGAAACAACGTTCAGACTGATTCCCAGCACATGTCGCCATGAGTCGGGCATACGTTTGAATGCCGTGACGCAATACCAAAAACAGCTGCAATTCCGTGCGGTTTTGCAAGAAAATTTAAGATCGCATCGAGGTGCTATTATCAAGGTCGACAGATCCAATATGATCCTCAAGATGAAATGCTATCGAATCCTAAAATTTATGTTGCTTAGAGGTTAACAAGTCCTCTAAACGATTTAAAGCTAGAAAATGCTGTAGATAAAGTGAAATGTTTCGTAAATTAAGTTGAACGATTTTGCATTTATTTATTCTGCCTTCATTAATTTCTCGAATGTTGTATTTACTATTTATCCAAAAGATCTCGGTCCTTTTTGGTCTCCAGTGCTACAATCTCTTTTTAAATCACACTGTGTAAATTAGAAATTAAAAGAATCCATAAATTAACTGACCAAAAGGCACGAACTTTCTTTTATCTAATAAAGGCCATTTAGATTGTTGTGCGGGCCACCAATTTTAGAATCCATACCGGGTCTAATGTGAGAAACTGTATAATACACCGAAAAGTATATCCATTATGCAGATATGTGGCACGAGGAAAAGGTTTTTATGATAGAGTTGACTCCAAATTCTTGTATAGATGCTTGTTAAAGATAGCTGGTATTCTATTAGGGTTTTTGTTTTTGTACCAACAATTTTTGAGCTTTAATCTTAGGAATGGTGTATGTCTCTTTAATTACGGATTAACACATAAAACTTACTTCACCGTTACGTTTTTACTTCTTCACCTCACCCAAAAGTCTCACCTCTCATTATGGCGCAGATACTTTCACCACCTCAAATGTAGTGCCCGTCCTGATTGCATTTCATCTGGCACATCGGGTCCAGTTCATGAGACAAGAACTTGCGAGTGAGGAAAAACACCGCATCGTCCATTAAACATAGCCAGCACTGGCATAATTTGGTTCTATTGGAGTATATTGTCGATGGAGGAAAACGGCACATGTTCCTGCTTTTGAGAAAAAACTGCAGGAAACCTTTGGATACCGGCATGCCAAGATGCGTATCGGTTTATCAGTTTTTTAAATAAAATAGCTGAAGAGCTCCCGCCGAATAAAATCTATACCCATATCCTCCGATTAATGTTCTTCAACCAAAATATAACATATCCCCACTGTTCTAGTGACAGGCTTGTTTGATATTCCCCTTATAGTGAAGATGTCTAAGAAGTTTGGGTTTTGCTTCGCTGTACCGATCCTCTTTTAAAAAATTTAAAAACACTTTTTCTTTTGTAATTCGGAAGAAATTCAAAATTTTTATTTTCATATCTTATATGTGCGTTTGAAGTCTCTTTTAATGTGATGACTTTTCGAAGAATGTCATAATTTTCTTGCGGATTTACCCAATTTGAAACTACCTTTTTCAAATTTTCATTTCAGAGATTAAAGCTTTTAATAAAAGAATGCATTTGCATTACATTTTGCATCTCACGAAATCATTTCTTACAGTAGGAAGACTTCAAATAATTAAGAGGTGGCCTATTTTTACGGCGTAGTTTTAATAACAAAAAATTGTAGACCGAACTAATGGCAGCAAATGCATGCAAAAATTAAATTATGTGGCCGTTTTAATGTTTTACATAACTTTCCTTAGTTTGGCAAATCTAATTTCTTAGATAGATTTTTTTATATAAAAGATCTTAATCCTTGAAAAGTTAGGAAAAAAATTACTTCTTGTCATGAAATTTTCGAGAAAATGTATAGCAGAGAAAAAAAATCTTCTCGAAAATCTAAGTAAGGAGTAAAAAGCAATTAATTCTGCGAAGGTCGACATCTGAGTCATGGTTAACTCATTTACCTGTCGCAGTGTTTCAAAAATGATGCTAAAAATAAAGGAAAATATGGGGTTTCTATGGTGTTAGAAGTTAATTGTTCTTTGCACCTTTAACCAGGGTCTTTTTTCCATTCTCTTAACTTAATTTATAATTCTTTATTTTCTTCTATTATTTAATTTTTTAAAGTAAAATATATTTTCGAATATCCATCGAAATTGCTTAAATGCTGTCAACTTCGTTGAAAGCGAAAGGTGAGGATATTGATTGACTCAAGTTTCCAGGACCTCAATTTTAAAACGCCATCTGTTGATGTCCATTATTATTTTTTTTATCGATGGCAATTTGGGTTAGAATAAATTCCAACATACTATGGCAGAGAAAAAAATCTTTTGTTATTTAAGTGCTCATCAAATTTATTTAGAAATGGAAACAAAAAAGAATACCAATAAAAATAAACCGAAAATGATATGATAAGAGAACGAATGTGGGGGAAAAATCCGGCGGCAGTGCTCCCCCTCGATTCTCTCGCGTATTTCAGTTGGGTGCTTCTTTTCGTACTTTAGAAAGTATTTATCGCGCACACATTTTAAAGCAATAATTATTTTCATCTTATTTGGTGTGCATCCACCATTTGTCGAAATTCATCCATTCCACTCATTATTATTGTTTATTTTTCACACATGGAGATTCTGTCTACACGACCGACCCATAATTAGTCCAGAGGGGGATTCTGTACAAAATTTGCGCCTTTATAACCTTCTTCATAAAATTGCATACCAAATTTTATTTATTTTTCTGCTGATTTATAGGATTTAAATGAACATGATTCGTCAGACAGGCATTTTTTTTAAAAAAAATGTGATGGAAATCTATCATCACGTGTCAAATTTCATCCTTTTGTGTCTTTAAATTTACTATATTAAGGATATGGTTTGCTTCAGATGCGGGGAAAGGGGAAATACAGACACTGATCAGATGTATAAGTCGAATCGTTTGATGATTGCAATCCGATCTCTTTCTTTACATACCTTATATGCAAGAAAGTAAAAAGGGGTCTTTTTACAGTGATCAGCTAGACTATTGATATTTTGCAATCTTTTTGACTTACGATAGAACAGAGATACCATAAAAAAAACAGTGGCCTTACAAGACAACAAATGTTGCACCAAAAGTAATCGGATCACAAATATCTTGGATGGCCTTGGGATTCTTTGCGGTGCACCTCCAGCAGGAAGCCGAGGATGTGATGAAACCGATGCGTGAAAATGGCTGCTTGTCGAGAGAATACCAAAAAGGAAGGAGATATTTTGCTATCCTTGAAACAAACTGCACCTTTATTACATCATCGATGCTTAAATTCCCATGCTTACTTTCTAAAGTAATAAAAAGTTTTTAATGAAATTTTAGGATTAAATTACAGTTTTTTTCTAAGGGCTCAGTTTAGCCTAACTCATAATAAAGCTCAATGCAGGTGTGTGTGTTGGCGCTCTGCAGGACAGACCTTTCTACCTACAGCAACCGAATTTGGCAAGTGTATACCTTGCAGGCCGGAAATGCGCACCTCGGAGTCATTTTTAGAATTTTAAATTAAAATTTTAATTTATTAAAAACCAAGAAAAATTAAGTGTTTTTGCGTTAAATTATTACAGCACAAAATTGATTTTTGCATCAAGTTAAAGAGTAAAAAAATATCTTTTCAACGATACTGATATTTTGATCTATAAATTAAAATGTTGTTTTTAATGAATTAATTTTTTTTAATTTAATCGTATTTTGCAACAATTTATTTCGCATAAAATAAAAATAAAATTTTATCTGCACGAGCATCTCAACAAATCAGCTTTTAATAATGTGTTGCCATCGTATTTACAAAAGCTCTGATTTTTCCGATTTTTTTCTGAAAAAACATAAGTTAATTACTACCAAAAATAAAGCCTAGTCAGTCCTTTTCAGTAAGCGATTATATAAAATGAAATAAATTGGAAGTGGGATATATTTTTAAAAAACAATAAATGCAAGACAAAGTTTTTACTATCTTTTGCTATACCAAAATTACTTATTCAATGAAACAATTAAAATAAATAAAAATATAATTTGACTTGCACGAGCACGTGGTGCTTCGATGAGGAAAAAATTATTTTTTATTAACTGTTGTCATCATATTGACAAAAGATCAAATTAAAAAAGTAAATCATTTTTGGAATCTTAAATGTATTGAATTTAATACAAAATAATAAAGCAACAAACCATTTTAAAAATTAAAAAAAAAAAAACTGAAATCTACTATTGGAAATTTTCAGTTATCATGTGAAAGCATCTTTATCTTTTAAGGCATTGTTTACCTGAATTATTTTAAATCATAAAGTAGTTCTAATCGGTTTGAAACAATCATGTAACTATCAAATTTCGAGTGACTTTAATATTTAAAAAAATTGTTTTTTTTTAAATCTTCAAATCGGTTTAACTCCAAAACTTTTATCCTAAAACAATTTTTTTTTCTCGAAAATACATTTTAAATTGGTTTGAAATTGCTACGAGACTATATTATTACAGAATTTATATTTTTTTAAGAAAAGTGGTGTTTTTTTCCTTCCACCTTAAAATTTTCTGAATTTCAGTCGTAAACAAATTTGAAGATTACGTCATTTCATAGAACGACGAACAAAAAGAAATCTATAATAAGCTGAAGGACAATATAATAAACTCTTAATTATTTCTGTTGGAGTAAGCATTTTTGATCACGTGTTCTTTTTAAATTTTAAAACAATAAGGCATAATTTCTAATTCTTACTTTTACTTGTATGAAGAAAATACATTACGCAAAATAAAGAATTCGGTTTCGTGAATGTAATGAATCTCCGCATTTTAATGAATCATCCTGAAATAAAAGTGCATCTGATTTCTTAGAAGCATACGTAATAATAAAGCTATACTTGTAAAAGAAGGTCATCGTTTAGAAAATCCGTCTACTTTTATAGAAGCATAGATAATAAATAGTAAATTAGCAAAAATTTGAAATCAAAAGGAAAAATAATAATAATAATAATACAATGAATCCGGCCTAAAGGCTTTTTCAAAGGTCACCCTCAGGCAGGGTTTCAAACCAGGGATTTTTTCTGTGAGAGATCTGACAATAAATCAAAAATCGATTTCTCGTGACCCAAACATCATTGTATTATTATTATTTCTCCTTTTGATTTCAAATTTTTGTTCATTTAGTTCATTTCATTTGTGTTCTAGTTGTAGCAGTATTGGCGCTCTCTAGATACAGTGTTCTTTTAGATATTACTGTTTAGGTAAATTTATATTTTTTGCTAATTGTTTTTCTTTGATATAATAAATAGTAAAGCAATACTGGCAAAAGCGGGTGAAAATATTTTTTGCCCTTATATTTCAGAGACAACAAAATCTCCTAACCAAGATAAAATCATGTTCTCACATGATAAAAAAATAAATAAACTGTCATTCCAAATTAACCACTTTACATACGAATTTATTTAATTTCCTAATTAGATTATACATTCAATTTTGAACATTTATTGTCATTTTAATTGCTATAATAATGTAATGAGTTTTTAGATATTGAAAAGTTTCTAAGTGATTCTGACATTTTAAATTAATGAATACTTTCACTTAATTGCAGGTTTAAAATTAATAATTCAATAATTCGATGCTCATGTCAGAGACGTCGTTGCATGTGAAGTGATTAAACATATAAAAATGTAATTTTCAGTACGTGTCTGGATAAAATGAAACAAATAAGAAACTTAATTTTTTTTGAAAAATAAATGCATGGAAACATTAACTATGATATTTTATAATACATCTATTGCTAATTAAATTAAACAGTTTTATTTAAGGCAAATATGGCCTAATATCTAAAAGACATCTTCTATATTCGGAGCCCAAATGCTAATTTGTGAACTTTTTGTAATAGACTTACATTTATTAACAGATGGTCTAAGTGAAATATATAATTTTATTCTGAATAATTATATATTTCATTTTATAAATGAAAGTATGCTGAGGTAAAAAAAAAGGCTGATGAATTACAACTTTTAAATGTTCATATATATTGTCTGCTCTGTGAATCATATTTAACTAAATAATTTTACCTTAAATAAAAAAAGTGGCCCTCCAATCAACTAAATCATTTATTAAAGCTGATCGATCTATGAAAATTTCAATGTCCTTTTTCAATAAAAACTGACGATTTTAGATCACTTTATCAAACTTCCCAAAGAAGTCAATCAGGGTTTCTTTAAGAGTAATTGGTCCGGATTACTAAATTGCCGATTGTTCTAAAGCTGCAATATTCAGAATTCAACAAATCGGCCAGATTTGATCGCAGAAGATAGAAGCATTTGTTTATTTTTTTAGAAGTTAAAAAATATAGAGAATATTTTACAGAATATGAATCTATAAGATCAGATGACAGTCTAAAATTTAAATTTTATAATTTTTTTGAAATATATTAATAAATTTAAAAAATATATATTAGTTTTGAGAACATTTATATACATTTAAAAATAAAGTTTAAAACTGAATTATCGAAATGTTTACTGAATAATTCTTTGAGATATTATAAATTATAAAAAATTATAAAAATTTATAATATTTCAGTTTCTGTAATGAACGTAACACTTCAATGTCGGATTACTCTGCTTTCTGTTCTCAGTTTTATTTAAAGACATGCTTGGACTGAGTAAAAGTGTATCTATTAATTACAGTTTTTTTCCTTTCCACTTTAATTTGAAACAGAATTTTACGGGCGCTGATCGAAAATCAGAGAGAGATGTGGAATTCAAAGATCAGTACTACTTAAAGTATACATAATAGCACATGTGAATTATATTACTATCGAAATTTGAAGTTTAAAGATATTTTGCTGACAATCCTATTTTAATATAAAATTATGTATAGAAAAAATTAATTGAATCTTTTAGTGGGCATTAATACTGGTGAACTGGCTGGTCGCCAAAGATGGCTGGTTAAAAATAGAGCAGTTTATCACCAAATACAGTTTTTCAAATCTTAAGGACTTGTCAAACATATGGGAATGAAACACCTTTAAATGTTGATTATTAATATGTACTTAAAAGTGTTCTTTACTGAAAATAGGGTCAAAATACAAAGAGTAGCCGACAGAGAGGAACCTCTCCCCGTGTAACACGCGAAACAAAGGCCCACACCTATGCGCAATGCAGCAGGAAACCACAGAAGCACCACGGTACGGGCAACTGCAAATCCTGACACAGTTACAATGGCAAATGAAAAGCAGTATCGACGACAAATCTTCAGTGAAGATGGGGTGCATTTTCGCATTTCGGGGTCATTTTCTCGGGTATTTAGAATTCATTAACCAATAATACACATTCCATCTGATACATCCTCTTTTAGAGAAGTCATCAAAATGGTTTGCATCAGAGTCTTCTTATTTTATTGTAAAAGTGAGTTTTTTTTTAAATACATCTGGGACAACTTTGAGTTTGTAAATCTCGTTTTGAGATACTCTTCGCGTTTATTAAGAGGATTATATTTGATATCTGAGACGGAAATGTCTGTTCCGAGACCCTTTTTATCGCATTCTTCTACGCGCGTGCGAGTAAAGATAATTTTAGAGATGCATGGCCATAAAGAAGAAAAAAAACTTTTTAACATTTTAAATGCGATTTATTTCACCTCTGGAGAGCATTATGAGCAGAAAAGGAGCGATCAAAGAATGCATCAGCCTACACCGCAATACGAGAGCAAAAGAGTGAAATGTTACCCTGGGGGGGGGGGCATGCCCCTTGGGAGAGGGAGTCCTAGGCGTCTTTGAAAGGCGTGTGCAAATATTCGGGATTCAGCTCCTGATGCGGGATATACGAAGTCAGCATCTTCGTGAAGAAAGGGCTATAAATAATTAAATTTAAAAAAATGTGGGATCAGGAAATGAGGAGACATTTTGGAACTCGTTCAATGTGGGCCAAGTGAAGATAAAATGAGGAAATTCGCAAAGTTTCAAAAATATCATCACACACACAGAGAGTGGAGAGAGCTCACACAGAGTGGGAACTTCGAGAACGGGGAGACAACGAAACTTTCAGCGGCAATGTCCATCGTGTGATAGCAAATGTCGACACAACGTTGTTCTTAAATGATTCTTTGCTCATCTTAAAACCTTTCTAAAAAATCAGATTAATTATTACTTTTACAAATAAGTTCAGTGGCCAAAAATGATCGA
Source organism: Argiope argentata (assembly GCA_026289955.1). NCBI lineage: Eukaryota > Metazoa > Arthropoda > Arachnida > Araneae > Araneidae > Argiope > Argiope argentata. The sequence goes on from JAOUZG010003547.1 coordinate 51,545, forward strand.
TGAAATGAAATTTCATTAAAAAGTTTATTTTTGATTCTATATAAGTAAGTATATTCGAAAATTCATTTATTTATTGCACCACACATTGTGAGTTTTCAACTCATCGCTAATATGGTAAGAAAGCCCACAAAGTAAAACTTCTCTTTCATCGTGGAATCATCTGAAAGATAAGCGACTCCACTAGAGTGGAGTGAAAAGAGTGAAATGTACCAAACATACGTATACTTCCTCATTAATTCAGTGTTATTTGAAACAAAAATAATGAAAATGAATTTTTCAATATTCCTTAAGCAATTTCTAATTAAAATTTAATTTAATAAAAAACGCTTATAAATGATGATTTAAAATCATTCACATAAAAAATGTAAAAGTAATATTGGATTCTTCGTCATTTTAGATGTGAAAAAGTAACTTTTCAGCGCCTTTTCTGTTTCTGTTTTCCATCAGCTTTTTTTTTTTCTTAGAATTTTATTCATATTAATAATTTTACTCAATTCTCCTGAAAATCTATTTCTGCCACAAATAATTCAAGGAAATAAAAGTACGCATTCAAACTATTTAAAAATAGCATGGCAATGTTTTTGGCATCCTTAAAAATACGTTACAGAACATTTTTTTCTTCTTTTGAGTTGCAAATGATTGAAATTATTTTTTCAATTGATTCCCTTTTTAATGCGAGAATGACGATATTTATTGATACATTGAAGAAAATTAGGTTGATACTTTGAGTTTTTCCGCATATATTTGTGTGTGTGTGTGTGAGTACATACAACTGTCATTCATTGAATCCTTGTCATGAACGTCAAAATATAAGTACGATTATTTGATATCAAAAGTGCAGTAGCTTTATGTTTTTTTTACTCAATTTATATTTATTTGCATTACCTTCTTTTTAAAAAAAGCATTCTACTCACAATATTGACCTGTAAATGTTCTTGCTTTTGTCAGAGGGCAATCTAGTTCCGTGATGTCACATGACAAGCTGCACATAAATGCTTGTGGCTGTCCACTACTGAATGTGCCACAATCTTTCTGAATCTGCAGTGCTAGCCATCGACGAAAGGATATTTCGAAGGAAGGAAAAGTATTTTGCATATATCTTGGGAGCATGAATTGATTATGTCATGCATACTCTTCTAATGTTTAACATAAATAATTAAGAAGAGGGCTTTAAAGTAAATTTGGCTATATATTTCAATATACATTTTTATACATTTTACTTTTACACATTTCTTTAATTTCCGTTATAAATTTCTCAATACTTTTAGAAATTTCACAAGGTTACAGCATTACAGCATTTCAAAGTATTTTAAAACAAAGTTCAACATTTAGAAATACAGAAAAAAATTTAACAAAAAATGTTAGAATCTTTTGCAGTTTATCTAATTGTAAACAATATAATTTACTCTTTAAAGGATAGAATTCTAAGTCAACGAAAGGAAGAAAACGGTATATTGAAATATTCTATTCTTCCAATTTCAATTATAATTTCTCCAATTATTATTAAAGCAAAAATATCTCATAGAGCAGAGATTCTGTTTCTATAGAAATTCCGTCTGGAATAAGAAATTTTATGCCTCCTTCCTTCTTTCTTTGCTTTCAAAAGTAACACAAAATCAAATCATAATTTTATTCTTTTGGAATTAATATTTGATATTTTTAATTTTCCTTCTTTACCACTTTTTGCTTTGGCTAATTACATTTCTGATTTCTGAGGATTGGCAATTAGTATTATTTCCTTCCCTTTTCCCAGCCTTAAAAAATCTGACAACTTCTTATAGTTCGATATGGACAATTTGTGAAAAACGATGACATTCAAAATATTATCAAATAGGTTGCCAAATTAAATGGGATCAAAATTATCATATAATGTCCTCTTTTTCTTGTGTACAACCAACTACTATCCACCGCTGAGCGTCGCAGTATCGACAGGGTTTGTTGTGGCCGACTGCTAACCTTAACATTGTCCATCATTACATTGATTGATTTGTCAAGCTGACATTCTCTTTGAGGTCCACACATCGGCCAATAAATCTTTCCTCCTTATCGTCCAATGAAACAAGGAAGAGGCAATCAAGCAAATCACCATGAAATTCTAAATATTTCCCCCAAATCCCGTTTCACAACAACAGAAACCTGAACACTTTCAAACGTTTATTTAAAAAGTAACCATTTTTTACATCATGTCTTTCGGAATATTAAGATTCCATGGTACCATGAGTACTGTACTTAAGTCATTATTTTCAACTTTCAGATTCTTTCTTAGTTCCGAGATTTCAGTCTTCTTTGGAAATATGCTGGAAATCTTCCATGTCCTATTATAATTCGGATTAGCAGTGGGCGTTATCTTCTTATTTTTATTTCTGGATTATGAATAAAGTTGTAACTCTTCCTTTTTTGGACACATGGCATCTATCAAACCATTGTAGCTTAATTTCTTCTCTTAATTCTCATTTCAATCGGGACAATTGTATCAACACTCTCCCTATGTGCCGCCAACTTTGCGTATTGATGTGCCTTTTCATTGCTATATGCGCAAATATGGGCATTGATCTAATTAAACTCTACCCACTTGTTAATTTTTACACTTTTCATCTTTTCTCTTATCGTCCATATTTTTCTATTATAATTGTGAGATGAATGTTGTACATTGTCTTTCACTTAAGTAATCTTTAATCTCTTCATAGAGGTTACTCGGGCAATTCACTTATATAAGGGCATACAAAATGCTTTTCTTCCCTACTGAATCAAGTGCTCCCTCTACATCCAAAGATATAACTGCTTTTTTAGTGTTTCGTTCATCGCATCTTTTATTTTGCTTCATAGTGCCATTTTGTGCTCTTTTTCAAGAGTTATTCTATCTATAACCATATTGATAATGATGTAGTCCATTTTGTTCCATTAATAAGTGCTTCACTCTTTGAGTTATCAGTTTATCCAAGATATTTCTTGCTGTTGTTAGCAAGCAAATTGGTCTACAGAATTTAGGGTCCTCTAAGTTTCTATTAGTTTTAGAAATTATAACTAATATTGCTTCCTGACACTGATTAGGAAACACGCCTTATTCCAAGTACTTGTTGTATAACTCCAAAAGTATGAATGGATTCTTTCTGTTCCTTTCAGCAAGCCACATTCCATTGGAATGTTGCCTAATACAAGTGCTTTCACTTTAGTTGTTTTATTAATCGTTGCTCTTATTTCATTTATTACAAATATTTTATATTTTTACTTTGTTTCATACTCTTCAATAATTTTCCTTATTTTATTCTGCTTTTTATTTTCTTCTTGGGATTGTTCCTCTTTGAAAAGCATCTCACAACAGCTTCGATAGTTTCTTTTGTATTTTTAGTTTTAATTGCATCCTGTTTTTTGACACCGTGTAATATTGCTCTCCTTTCCATTTTATTTTTCCCTAATAAAGCAAGCTCAAAATCTTGCTTTATCTTAAATTATTAGGAATGCTTTCGGATTTTAACTTATAAGCCAGTGAGTCGAGCTACCTCTTCGTTTTATCCTATAAAAAACCCTCTTATTCCCTATTATGTCATTAATTCACTTGAATTGATTGAGAAAATCCAATTTCTACTCCTACTCCTCTCTCATCGTTTACCACATCACACATAATGACTTGAGGTATTCTAATCTGTGGAGTAGTAGCCTTTCGCGCAGATTGCTATGATAGTTAATGGCATCTTTTAACTGTGTGACCATTTCTGGTCTTTCGACCTGAAACAGAACTCCATTTCCCATTGCCGGCTTTGAATCTATAATTTTAATTTCCATCGCCTTTGGGCTGATACTCGCTTCCAACGTCTTTCTCATTTTAATCGATGACCGGTTGTCCCTGTAATTAGTTTAATGGGATTTTTTTCCACAATGCCTTCGCTGATTAGTTTTTTATCCACATTTGTGAATGTTTGTCGATGATTATCATCTGTTAAATCTGCTGAAAAATTTGACAAAATATTCGAAAATAAGTTTCTCAGTTCCTAAGCCGAATTACCCTATATCCTATATTTATTGATATTACTTTCAAATATTCCCAATGACCCAAAGGGTTGCTTATTTTCTTCTGGTATTTTCTTCTGGTATTTCGTTTTCACTTACATCCTCATTCTTTGTCTTTTTAATATATGCAAATCCATCATGTCTTTCTTTCTCTGTTCTTTTACCGAGGAATGCCACGTCTTTTTTTCATTAGGACTATTTTCCCCTGTTTTCATTTCTACATTTTTTCTTTTTCCGTTTTGTGGCCACTTTTATTTTGCTGCATTGACGGTTCAATTATCTTGAATCCGAATCCTATGAATTTTTAAAGTCTTTATAGGCCAGTACTTTAAATCCTTTAATTGGAGTTGGTGTATCGAGGATTATTGTTTTTGTTCCCTTTGGCGAGTAAAATAAACTCTCATCGTTAGTAAAGAAATCGCTATCATCAGCATAATTGCCCTATCTTTGTTGTTTTTGTCTGATTCCACTTTTTTTTCAATTTCTTTCACAAATTGAAAAATTATATTTAAATCTACATATTGAAGGAAAAAAATATCTAAGGTATAATAGGAATCTTTTTTAATTAGATGCAGCAAGGAAAAAATATATACAAAAAAATGTTGCTGTCAACTAATGTTCAGCACATTTATGAAAACTTTCTATTAATTGGCATTTAAAATTGGCAAAGTATCGCAAAATGAGAGTCGGCATAATAAATAAGTCTTTTGGATGCTGAAGGACTATACAAAATTCCTGCAAATAATGCATGCACTGAACACTGATATTGCAAACAATTTCTGACACGGGGTTGAAATCTGAGTTCGGCAAGGGATTTAGTATAAGGATAGCATGCATTTAGAATGCTCATTCATGAAAGTATTAAAACAATCGGAACCAGGCAATGCAGAGAAAAATACGTCCCTTCCGAATGATCCCAATAGAGGGATTGTCTAGGTAATCATCTAAAATGCAGTAGGTCGGGGTTCGTACATGGCCGGGTTTTTCTTTTCTTTTTTTTAAATTATTATTGCTCAATTTAAAATTTACAATTACGTTTAATTAATATGTTTGATTTTTATTATCCAAAAATAGATATTTATTATTTATAAAATTTTATTTTTATTATTATTTACTATCAAAATATATTTACTATCAAAATAAAATTTTAAAAGCAAAAGTTATAAACACAAATAAATTATTTAAAAAATTATTTAATAAACTATTTACAGATTATTTACAGTTTTAATCCATATGCCATCTACGTTTATGCGAAGACGATTGCTTATTCTTCTGATACTTATAGTTTACTTTTTAAAGGAAAAATAATTAAAAACAATATTAAACTCAAGAAGTTTATTTATGACAAAAGTTAAAGAGAGTAGCTGATATTTGTTAAATTTGTAAGCAAACGTTTCCAACTGATAATACCCAAAAGAAGTAACTAATTTATTGAATACGTAGGCGTTTAAAATTTTAATAATCGTTTAAATTCGAGAAAAGGCAGAAAAGAGTAAAAATTTTGACACGTCTTGTATTGGCTTTTAAATACTTAAAAATAATGTGGATACATTTTGAAGTTTGAGTGTCCGTGAATGAATCGGAGAAGGAAGGTGAAATCCCGTTAGAATCCCCATGCAGTAATGAAGTGCCAAAATTGAGATTAGAAGATGCAGTTGTTTATTTTCAAGGATTGTTACCTGAAAATAATTTTATTGCATCGGAATCTTCAGATTCAATTTCTAGAGGTACAATTTCGTTGGAAATTTATCAAAATACACTTGACATGCTCCATGAAAAAATATTTGTGTGTGACGACGAACTTATTCATTCAAGTGAAAGATTTGAAGAAAAAACTTTTTGAAAATGTTGAATATAATGCTTCAGTAGATGAATATGAATGTGAAGAAAAAGAAGAAGAATATATATTATTTGGATTTAAAATCCAAAGTCATGATTTTTTTACGATGTGAGTTTTTATAATTAATAATTATCATGTTATATTTACTGATATTTTTTAAATATGAAATTGCTTTTCAGTATTAAAATAATAAGCCTTTATCCTTGTATAAAAATAAGTGGAATATTAATTAAAACTACCTGTGAATAATTTATTAAATTTAAATATTTTTTAAAATAATGTATTTGTATTTATAACTTTTATTTTTAAAATTTTATTTTTATTATTATGTATTTCGATAAGAAATATTTATTTTTGGTTAAAAAAAGATAAAGAAAAGATATTAATTAAAGTAATTGTAAATTTTAAATTAATCAAGAATAATTTTTAAAAAAAGAAAAAAAATCCCAGCATGTACGAACCCCGACCTACCACATAAGAAACGGTGACCTTGACGACCACGCCATCGGGACCACTCTGATTGGAGTCAAGTGATCAATATATAAGCTTTACCAGAAGTTTGAGGACTACTTTTCTCTAGATTGATTAGCCATAGCGTCTTAATATTTTCATTAATAAATGTATTCTATCGTTACGCTAAATTTCCTCCCGAACTCTGATTTCTACCCCGTGCCCTCTTTCTACCAGATGCTAAACACGCAATAAAAGGGACAGCCAAATAAGTGGGTGTTTCTGGTACAACTACACTTCAGAAAGTCAGAAATTTCTTACTAAAAGTAATGAATTGAAACTGAAAAAAAAAAAAAAACTGTCACTCCAGGGTTTTAATTACACTTGACCATCATATGGAAACCATAGAAATAGTTCATCATTTTTCATTCAACAGCCATATTGTGAAGAGCACCAGAAAATATCGACTTAAGAATCACTACGGATTCAAAAATCTGTTATAAAGGTCTGCTAGCAAAACACCAATAGACGATCACAATGCCAGATGCTTGCCTTTTTAAAAATTTAAATCCTTAATAATTTATACTAAATAAAGCGAAAAGAATTAATTTTATGAAGCTTTCTTAGATGTTTGTAACGAAGTTCGCGGATAACTTTACATTATACATGTCATTCGTACTTTTATCTCTGTATTTACCATAAAATTTTTCATTTTAAAATTGGTATAAATGGGATCCCAAATACAGAAATTGAGAAAAATCAAGATTGTTCCAATTTACCTCCTGTAGTAACACTCGAACGTATCTTCTGTTTTTTTTCATGCAATTGAAGATAATTTACAATAAAAAAAACTCTCAATTATTGCAATTATTGCATTTGAAACCAAACAAGTGTTTATGTTGACGGATCATTTAATCCGTTAAAATATTTGATTTAAAATATGAAACGCATTTGAAATGTTAGTAAAAAAAATATTTGCCGAATTTAACCCGTCTAGCACATTATAATTTTCAATTCATAGTAAACACGACCGTACAGACAGAAAGATTCCTTCTGATATTTGATAGAAACATCTTGTACAGATACCATTCCATTTAGCTCTTTTGATTTTCGAGAAGGATTGAAGTAATTCAAAATCTCCAGGATAAATTGAAACACTTCCATCGGTTGGGAAAATAAAAATGTCTAAACGAATATCTCTGCCTATCACTAAAGTATTTATTAGCTTAAGAGTCGACCAATAATCCATTTGGTCAGCCTCCACTGCAGCCGTCCGATTGTGAGGCTGATCGCCGCGTTTCGTCGATTTCATACCCTTCCCAGGGATCTACGATTAACTTCAGAAATAATAAATTAAACTCACTACTTAACATAACCGACGCAAGACATTTGAATTTTTCGATCAGGTTTTGAGTTTTGCAGTTGGTTCTTAACTCACAATTACATTTATTTCCAGCTCTTAAACTCGGGCATGCGTAATTTCCTTCAAGGAAAGTTTTCATGTGATCTCAACTGGATTCGAACGGTTTTCTCAAATCTCCATCTGTAATTTCCCGCTGAATTTCCGATCCCATCGATCCGAAGTGAGCTTGCGTGTTTCGCATCAGTTAGTCACCCTTGAGTGTCCACCTATTTATCCTAGACTAGATGCATTGAATCCAGAAAGGAAATTTTTGCACGGCGGACTATAATTAAATCCATTGCCTTTTGCACTCTTCAGGAAGCAGAGGGCGAAATCTTTTGGCGCAAAAGCTCACTTCGTAGGACAATGTTTATCTGAGCGACATTCAGGATTCGGAAAAAAATACCTTCTGCCATTCTACAGAATGAATTTTCTGGATTTCTTTCACAGAAAATTGATTTCGTAATTGAAAAAAAAACAATGATTTAATTTTGAATAATAAATATACTTCTGACGCTTTGATTTTGATTGTCAAAAGAGTCAAATTACTTTTAAATTATTAATCTAAAATAGCAATAAACAATAAGTTTAAAGTGAAATTCAAGTTCAAAAGTGAAAGAAGTATAATGAATCCAGCCTGAAGACTTTTTCAAGGGACACCATCAGACAGGGATTCAAACCAGGGATTTTTTCTGTGAGGGATCAGACAAGTTTGTCAAAAAATGACCCCTCGTGACCCGAAAATCCCAGAAAATTGAGACCTTAGAGACAAACTAATAACACAGAGATATAAGAATAAATTTGAATCCAGATGGATTACTCATATAGATTAGATCATATAAAAGATCGTAAAACAGAATAAAGCAGTATAATAAACATAAGCAAACAGGTAAAGCCTATATAAGAACCAATTTTATTCCAAAATAGAATATACCAAAATTATAAACACACAAGCAAACAGTTTAAGAAAATTATTTCAAAACTTTTGAAAACTAAATAGAAAAATAGAGAAATATTCAAACCCTCACACAAAACAATCCAAACACATACCAAAGAAAGAACTCCAGGACTTTGAAGCTTGTCATTTGACATAAAAATCACAATAAGCTAAAATTCCGAGCGAATTTGAATCCCTAAGCATGTTCAGTATATATAGTCCTAAAGAGTACCTGGAGCGTCATATATTAAGTTAAGGTTACAGTTTTTAATAGTTTTGTTTTAGTTTTGAAAATACGTTAGACTTTTTGTTATTAGAGTTTGTATGTTGCAATAGTTTTTGGAAAATTCGTTAGTAGCTAAGCTTTTAATTAGGATGTTTGTTGCTATTATGTAAGCATTTTTGTTATAACAGATTTTTTTAAATCCTATTAAACTGTGAGAATATAAGATTTTTGAAAATGTTGGAGCTTAAATTAGAGTGGTAATTACTAAGTTTAATTATGGTATGGAATGGTTATGAAGGGTAATGGTATTTTCTCGCCAATTTTGCAATAAAAGTATTCAAATCCTGTCCAATAGAAATTAAGATTTTTTTGGAGTTTACTTTTTCTCTTAGCCTAAATTTCGTACCCCTTTCCATTAAATCTCTTACAGAATTAGACTCGATAATAATTAAATTTCCAGTTATCATATGTCCTTTGTCATTATCTATATAATCTTTATAAATTTCTTTGTCACAGTTACAATCTGCTTCGCTTATTTTGTTTAGGTTTTTACTATAATAATTATAATTGCAAATTCGCTTTCTTAAAGTTGCTGAATAACTAAAAGCTCTGGAAACTAATGTATTATCTTTTAAAGGAAAAAATCTTTATTGTTGTGTTAAATTTTAGGTAACTAAGTTTTTGAAGCCAATATCTAAAAATCTCACTACACAGTACTCCTTATTTAACTTAGTTTTATTTTTGCATTGTAAATCGTGTTTTTTTCAATATTAAGATTGAATTTTATTAAGTCTAGAATTATAGATTTTATGAAAGAATTTTTAAATTTTAAATAGCCAAAAGTTTTTATTATAAACCATTTAATTTTATTTTTCCTGAAGCCAAAAAGATATTTCTTAATTTTCATAATATTCTCACTATTAAGATCCAAGTTACAGTAGTTCTGAAATTCTTCGTATATAATATTATAGTTACTACCTGTACCTTTACTGCTTTTAACTCTTTTAAAATAGTTTTCTTTATACAGAAAATCCTTAAATATATTAAATTTATTATAGATGCAAATGTTATCTAAATCACCATAACCTTCTCCATTTAGTTTACTATTGAGTCCGTATGGAAACAAAGTCTTTAGATTACAGATATAAATGTTTTCTAAGTCCAGTCTTCTGTTTAAGTCAAGTATGTTATCTTCTAGAATATAAATGTTAATATTATTAAAATTATGACAGTGAAAATTTAATAATTCATAGTCAAAAGATTCAGTTTTTATAAAGTTTTTAATAGCAGATAGATGGCCATTAATTCTTTTATTAAGTTCGGTACCTGTCTGTCCTATATACTTGGACATTTAAAAAAGGTTTTGCATATCGCTTCTCCCCCACCCTGAAGTTAAGTTTTATTTAATCCGAGGAATGAATTTATTTAAGAATTGAAGCCAATAACTAGAAACAAATTCCATGTAGATTGCAACAGTTTAGGAAGAATGAAGAATGATATCCACTAGAAATTAGTAAACTGATTAATTAAATAAGAACAATCTGGCTATTTAAGAATTTAAATATTTAAACAACTCAAAAGGAGTATTTTTTTAATAAAATTTCAGCTGTACAAGTAATTAATATCACAACGGGAAATGTCAAAAAAATTATACGAAACTTGAATTTCTAGACCAGATCATTAAATAAAACTTCCTGTTTGCTTTTATAAATAAAAAGAATTTAATTTTAAAAAATCTTATTCGTCAAAAGTGCTTACTAAAATACTCTACAATTGAAGCTACAAAACGACGCACCTGAATAGAGTGAAAGATAACTAAAATAAGAATAACAATTTTGCCTGTGCACACGATAAACGAACTCTACAAATCATTGTTTAGTTTGAAACTAAATATTTCATCTTTTACATTAGATTAATATTTAGATATCCTCAACGCAATTACCAAATGATGTAAGGAAATGATTTTTCTTTTAATAAATTTTAAGACTGCTTTAACATTTTATTCAGCAGCATTTTTATAAATTGAATAACATAAAATATAATGAAATACATCATTTAAAGCATTTTTCAGATGGAAAGTTTATTCTTATCTCTTAATAACATCTTTGCATTTGAAATCCATGATTCAATCAGTTCAAAATTTTAAATAAATCGAATTTAAAAATATATAATGAAAAAGCATTTCAAATTTGATACTACTTTATTCTCATTTTAGAATTTTTGTAGGTTATTATTTAAGAAGATGGTATTTCTAAAATTAAATAATTAAATGTCTTCGCTTATTTAGTCTAAAAGTAGAATAAGAATCTGAAAAAAATTATTTTTAAGCATTTAGAACCTTGTCTTTCAATGTAAAATGTCGCACAACGTAAACAAAGTTGGTGGGAATTGATTTTAAAAGATTTCCTTCTTATGAACAATCCCGAAAGTGTTTTTTTTGTGTGTGTGTGTGACTGGTGACCCACGAAAGAGAAATGT
>JAOUZG010003549.1:2901-15960 GCA_026289955.1 Argiope argentata
GAATGTACATAAATGGTTGGGCTGTATATGTAGAGGAAAGGGTAAAATATCAATTACTAAACATATATAAGAATATAATAGTATAATAAAATGCATTTCTTTAGATGGCTCATTTAAAATATTTTTCAGTATTTTGTGTTTTTTCTATAATTTAAACCTTTTCACTACTGAGGGCGCAAACAAATTGTATTCTGGATGGCTGATTTCAAATGAGGGATACAGTTAAATGAGTAATCACCACGAATGCTAAACAGAAACAGGAGCAACGGGATAGAATATGCATGGATAGTTTGGCTGGATATGTAGTGAAAGGGTTAAAACATCTTTTAGTAAACATTGACTATAAGAATATTTTCTTCGTAAGTGCTTCTTGTCTTGTCACATTCGGTAATGGCTAAGGAAAAATGGTTTTGAAAACTACCAAATAAAAAATAATGCTAGTGTTATTATGTTTGTAAGTTAATATTATTTTCACGTCGAAAAGTGTTGTGTACAAACAATATTTTATGTTTTGCTGCAAGTAGATATTTGATTTGTTATTGTACCATTGTCTAATGTGCGTTATAACTGCTGCACGCAATTGTCATTTGATTTGCTTCATGTACCCGCATTAGAATCTGAATTATGTAGTGAAATAATTATTAATAAAAATCAATGGAAAATGCATTTTTGGGGATTTTTTTTGTTATAAGCACAAATGCTGAAAATTATTTAAATTCATACAAAAAAATCACATGAAATATAAGATAAAATTACAGCGGTAATAGCGGTAAGAGTAATGCTTATGAGTGAATCCTTAAAATTAACATGTAAAAGTGCTAAATGGCACTTAGATAATAAGAATAACTTGGGAGGGGGGTAATAGATAACAAGGAAATAAAAATATGCAAGTCAAATAATAATAAAACAGAAATGGAGACATGGTTATATATCCACAATAGAATTTTTTTGTTAAATAGAATCTTAATAAAAATGGATTAAAAAAAGGTAATTAATTCATTTTGTGACACCAGACATGTTGAAAATTGACCAAACTTTTTGATAGAATTTACAAGAAAACAATATACAATAAAATAACATCATGTTAATGGAAAAATAGCTGAAAATGTGAGGTACCAAATAGCGGCAACCAATATGTAAGGAAGAGTCCCAAGAAAAACAGCAAATATGAAAAATAGCATTGTAACGACAATTTACTCGAATAAATTCGTAAATCATTCTTTTTTTAAGGGAAATTTTTTATACGAAGAAATAGTATAATGTCCTGCCTTAAAATTTCACGAATGTTTATAAACGACATACAAAACAAAGATTACACACTACAAATTGCATTTAAATTGCTTATTTTTTTATAACAGAGTAGTGCTTTGATTTTAAAAAAAGAAATAAAAATATACAGTTGCAATAAAATAGAAAAAGGAAACACGCGCATATACCCGTAATGTAATTTCTTCATGAATTAAAATCTTAATAAAAATGGATAATAAAGAGATACTTAATCCTTTTTGTAACGACATAAATGCTGAAAACTAGATAAATTTCTTCATTGTATGTTTGTGGTTTATTGGCACAAGATCTATATTTGGCTATATTTCTCCAAATTTCTTCATAGAATTTACAAGAAAATAACTTACAATAAAATGGTAACAATAACATGTTCATGGAAAAATAACTTATAATGTAATGTACGAAATAACAGCAAGTAACCCTTACGAAATATTTAAAAGGAAAACAACAGATATGAAAAATAACATTGTAACGACAATTTATTCAAATAAAATCAAGAAAATAAAATAAGTTAGCAAATCATTCTTTTTTAAAGAGATTGTTTGATACGGAGAAACGGTATAATGTCCTGCATCAAATTTTCACAAAGGCTATACAAACGACTTACAGAACAAAGATTCCAACCTACAAATCGCATTTAAATTATTTATTTTGTTTATAGCAGAGAACTGCTTTGATTTTAAAAAAGAAATAAAAATGTACAGGTGCAATAATAATTAAACAGAAATGAAATCATGCTCATATACCTGAAATGAAATTTCTTTACGAAATAAAATCTTTATAAAAATGTATGAAAAAGAGATCCTTTATTCTTTTTGTAATGCTATAAATGCAGAAATAAACTACATTTCATAATAAAATTTACGAGAAGATAATGTAAGACAAATTATAAGAATAACATCATGTTTATAGAAAAACGACATAATGTCATGTAACAAAAACAGCAACTAATCCGTAAGAAACATTCCTAAGAAAAACAGCAAATTTGAAAAATAATATTGTAACGACAATTTATACAAATAAATTCGGAAAAATAAAGTAAATTCACAAATCATATATTTTTAAAAGGAAAATTTTGATACGTAAAATGGCATTATATCTTGCATTAAATTTTCACGAAGGCTTTACAAACGCCTTACAGAACAGCGATTCCCGACTACAAATCACATTTAAGTTATTTTTTTTTGTTGACAACAGAATATTGTTTGATTTTAAAAAGGAAATAAAAATATACAGGAGAAATAATAATAAAACTGAAACAGAAGCATGCTCATATAACCGAAATGTAATTTCTTCTTGAAACAAAAACTTAATAAAAATGGATGAGAAAGAGATACTTAATTCTTTTTGTAACGACATAAATGTTGAAAATTAGATGAATGTCTTCATAGTTTGTTTGTTTTCGGTTTATTACCGTAAGATCTATATATGGCCATACTACGCCGAATTTCTTCATAGAATTTACAAGAAAACAACATACAATAAAATTATAATAACAACATTGAAAAATGACTAATAATGATATGTACCAAATATCAGTAACTAATCCTGTTTAATTTTTCACGGAGGTTTTACAAAGAACTTGCAGAACAAAAATTCCAGGCTACAAATCACATTTAAATTCTTTATTTTGTTGATAATAGAATATTGTTTTGATTTTCTCTTCCTTTGCAAATAAAACGTTTGGGATTTAAAACAAGTGGTTCTAATCAGATTTGTTGGAATTCTTTTCATCTTTATAGAAAGTTTTTATGCTTATTTTTTCATGCCATTATTAATTTTTAGTTTTTTAAGATTTATTGCTTTCTTTATTTGAAATTCTATAAACTTTTTTTTAATTGAGAGATAAATTAGAAATGTAGGCACATGCATGTTTTGAAAAAAAAAAAGTTGTTTTTTAGACTTTCTTTTGAAAAAATAAGAATTAATAAAAAGTCAAAATACCACATACAACATATAGAAATAATAATATTCGGACCCATAATTCTCGAACAATAGAAAACACTCTTTACAAGTTGTTTAAATGATATTATTCTAGCAAAAGTTAATAACTTTTTATTATCTTGAAATTCAAAGAACGGGAAATGAAATTTTTAAATAACACAGAGACATAACTCATTATTTTTTACACTTCAATCATGAGACTAATATTTAAAATTATTTTCAAGAGAATATCAAAAATTATGATAGTGAAGCAAAGAATTTCTTTTATAATTCACAAAAATGTAAATTCTTTCTTATATTTATAGGGCATCCATTTCATAACAAATATAAATGATATTTATTCGAACTTTTTAATGGCGTATTAAGAATACATCACTATATCAAAAAATATTTCTAGTATAAAAGGGTCGAAACATATTATTGATGGAATATATTCGAAACATCTATTTCAATGATTAAAATACTAGTAGTTGTTGGATAAAAAAATGTGTTTAAATATTCTTACCGGATAACAAAAATACTGCAAATAAAGGAACACCAACAAAATAACAAGAGACAGAATGTCTGTAAAAATGCTTCATTTACTTAAAATATATAAGATATTTACAAAATCTTATATTTACAAAAAATATAAGATATTTTTTGGAAACACTATCTTCATTTACTGAGTATTTAAATTTATTTCTAAAATATTAATGTTTTTAGAATAACTTTGCACTTTGTTCATTTAATGAAACCAATCATATGGAATTTCTCCGAAACAAAAGTTTAGCCTATGGCAATATGAGTTTTATGACAGCTAATAACATGCGATAAATTCAAGTTGACCGAAAATAAAATAAAATAAAAATGGTAATTAAAGCTTTAAGTTTTATCATTTAAATTAGAGCTTATAACTCCTGAGGTAAAAAGTAACTAGAAAAGTAGTTCTTTCCTTTTCTAGAAGACTTATATTGTCTGATGAGATAATTAAAAAAAATCATTATTTTAAAAAGTGGAAAGATTAAATTTTAGTAAATATTCACACATTTAAAGTTATAAAATGTACAAAATCATACGATTTTTGACATTCTGTACTATATTAAAAAGATGCCCCATTTATTTTAGCTGTCAATAAACTAAAAGTTAATTTAAATATTATTAATCATGATTAGCATATAATTACTTTAGTATTATAATTAATTTTTAATATTATTAATGATTTTTAAAAATATTCATTAAATTCAACTATAAAAAATTATTCTCTACAACTAACATAAAATATGGATATTGTAATATTTTTTCATGTGAATGAAATTCGGAAATTATGAAAAAAAAAATCTCCCAACAAATTACGAAAGCATTAAAGTTAGTTTTATATATGATAATTTATCGTCACTTTTATATTAAAATATCGTTTGTCAAAGTTGCAAAAATACTTGTATAGGTTAACTATATGTACTCTTAAATTGTTATATGTTAGTATAAATTACTCTGTGTCACCAATGGCTCTATCACCGTAAAAAATCGGATTATTTAGTACATCTGTGTAAAGAATCTGTGTAAAGAATATTTGAATAAAATGGTTATACTGTACTCAAACTAGCCTGGAATTTCCCAAATTTCTTTTAACGTCAATTGAAAAAAATGTGATTAAAGAGATCTCTTTACTTTGTTATTGATTCAATATCATTAGTAATAATATATTTTATTTCAGTTCCAACAGGGCATATAATATGTATTTCGATTGGAATACTAAATAAATTTGCTTTCATCCAAGATATTTTGAATACACAGAAGTGAAATTCAAAAAGCCTTCTTCGATATATTTAATCTTAAAAGTATTTAGAAAAGATTGTCTCAAAATATATGTTACCGATTGCTAGAAATAATGTATAGAGAAATAAATGAAAATTTTATGCTATGAAATTTTCTTTGTGTTTTTAGATTAAAGAGACTCTCGGGAATCTTTTTTCCCATTTGCGATAGTGCATATTAAGGCCTTCAAAATTAATCATTTTATATTCTATAAAATAATAATATAAAATCTCCCAACAAGATGCGAAACAACTGAAACACATTAATTTTCAACAAGATAATTTATTGACACTTTTATACTAAAATTTCATTTTCAAAAATAATTGTAGAAACTATCTATATTTATTCTCAAATTGTTATATGTTGTAATAAAATACTCCATGTTGCTAATGGCCTCTATTGTTACACTGACAAAAACTATTAGTGATTTATTGTATGATATTTTGATATAACGGTGACGCTGTGTTCATGTCTGTGTGAAATTTCACAAACTTGTTTTAACGACAATTGAAAAAGAATGTGATTAAAGCTATCTCTTCATTTTGGATTTGACTCAATATATTGGAAAAATATTTGTAATTTTATATTAAAAAGTCCCAAGCAATCATAATTTATATTTCAATTCCAACAAATTATATAATCCGTATTTCGATTGCAATATCGAATATAATATAACATTTGTCCTCATCCAGGATATTTTGAGATCTCCGAAATGAAATTCCAAAAGCTTTAGTCACTTTTACTCACCTTAAGGCGATCAAGGACCTGTAAAAGGACATTTTGCAATTTTCACCTCAGCAATTTGAAATTTAACAGATATTAAGAGTAACACTATAGGAGATGACATGCAAAGTTTTAAAGCATTATATTAATTTATTTATGAGTTAGGGTGGTTAATATAGTATAATATTAGCTATAAATAATGAAATTTCCTGGATCAAGATACATGTAGGCTATGACGGGAATGAAGCGGCGGACAAACTAGCCAAAACAGCGGCAAGTGCGAATGAAGATCGGAATCTAATGAAGCTTCCAAGATCTCATCTGAAGAACATCCTCCAAACCGATATGATGACAAGATGGCAAAAGGAATGGGAAGAAGGCGAAACAGGTCGTTCAACATATAACATAATACCAAAAGTTTCTCTCTACGCTGCCAACTGGGACAGAGCGAATGTCCTTTTCTTCACTGGACACGGCCTATTCCCGGCATATCTACACAGATTCCATCTAGCTAACTCCCCTTACTGTAGCTGTGGGGAAATAGGATCTCCAATTCACTATGCCACAGAAGGCCTACTCACGCTCTCATGGTACATGAGAAAGCCAGAAAGAAGTCTGGAAGAAGAATGGTACGGGAGAGTTGCAACAAATACCCTTTCACGCAGCAAAATCCACTCCATAGTAAACCGCATTCATAAATACCAAGATACCTTCAAGACCTACAATAGTTGAGACCAGAATTCCCTTTATGATAATCAACCCAAATAATAACTTAAAAAGTCCCTCAAATGTGCAGATTCCCCCTTTTTTCATCTTTTTTCTTTTTTCTTTTTTTCTCCCATCTTGTGCTCATCCAACTGGTTAGATAGCCTACCGTTATAGGCACCGGGGGCACAGGATGGCGTTATGTTATGTTATAAATAACGTTAATTAAAAATATTACAGGGGTTTCAAATTTTTTGAAAGCACTCCAATTTTTATAATTACTTACTCTAACCTTTTTGAAAGAAAATTTGGGATTAGTTTTGAAGTTTGAGTACGAAATATCAAAATTAACCAATATAATAATTTAAAACTACTGATATTTAAAAAAAGTTTTAGTTTTAAGTTATTACATTAATTAATTTTGGTATTTTGTACTGAAACTTCAAGATTAATACCAACTTTTGTTTCAAAAGGGTTAGAGTAAGTATAAATAAAAACTGGAGTGCTTTCAAACAAATTTGGAGCTCCTGGAATATTTTTCATTAGCATTACTTATCTCTAATATTATATTATATTAACTCCCCTTACTCATAAACAAATTAATATAAGGCTTTAAAATTTTGTGTATCATCTCCTATAGTATTACTCTTAATGCATGTAAAATTTCAAATTGCTAAGGTGAAAATTGCAAAAAAAAATCATTTTAAAGGTCCCTGGTTGCCTTAAAAGTATTTAGAAAAGATTGAGACACAAAAAATATGAGAGCAGTTCTTACTGAATGCTAAGAAATAGAAAGGGATTTTATGCAATGAAATTTCCCTTGTGTTTTAAGATTGAAGACACTTCGGGGAATCTTTTATTTCGTATCTGCGATACTACATATTAATATCTTCATAATTAACCCATCGAGCGTCGGCTGTCTAGCGCAAGTTTGTTCTTAAAACGGCGGCGGTCAAAATAAAGGTTGAACACAATTTACAAGAGAAGAAATTGTCAGGACGTTCCTAAACCGGCATGGTGTGTTTTGCTTTCCCCCGAGCAGTAACAGCGGGGGGTAATCTACCCCGCTTTTTAACAATAATACCACCCGAAATGCGAGGAATCGTGTGTCCCAGGGAACAGAGTGACAATTTGAGTCGTAAATCTGTCGAAGCACGACAATTACCGGGCGGTTTTTCAGATAAGAATTTGGTTTTCGCTCTGAGAACTAAGATCTTCTCTTTTAATTTGTAATGTTTTCAGAAAATATAATTTGTTCAAAAATAAATTTAAAAAATCCAGCAATATGATTTTATAAATTTGTGTAAAAAATTGAAAAAAATGTTTAATGAATTATTTAGAGGAATTATTATTCATCAAATTGCATTACGAACATAATACTTTCTTTTTGCCAACACTCAGAGAATCTTACTTAGTTTTTCCCGATATTTAGTTTTAAGCATTTTGCTGGCATATTTGGCATTGGAAATTAAAATAAAAGGATATATATGGTACACTGATTAAAATAGAATATAAAAAATTTATTAATATTTTTTAATACTTAATATTAAAAATACTACGTTCATTTTTGAAAATATATAGCTGTTATCAAAAATTTTAAAATAAAAATATGGAATTCTTTTTCAATTTTTTTTAATAAAACAATATTTTGTCAATGTATAGCAAGTAAATATTTTAGTAATAATATGTTTATTAAAATATTATTAATTTGGATATTTTTGACTTATTATCTTATTTTGAAATAATTAAGATGTAAGTTGAGATAATAAGTTTTTAAAGTTAATTTTAATATTGAAATAAGAAAAAATAATAAAGCATCCATTTGTGAAAATGGCTTATATCGTTTAAAAATTATCATTTCATTCTTATTTTTAGTAGGTGAATATTTTGAATGTCAATTTATTATATCATTCTTAAACGTCCCAATTATTTGTAAAAATTACTCACAGTTTGCACAGTAATATTTTCATAAATCCATGCATTTCTCTGCCAACAAATATTGCTAAAAACCTTTTCTTTATTTAACTTACGCAATGGAATCAAAATTTCAATTGTATCCACTTTATTAAATTACAACATTATGAATTTTTGTGAAACTTCATAAATTGTGAAATCTTGTAGATAAAAAGGAGACAGCTGCAAGTATCGACCAATTAAAAATTACCCCTTTCAGAACGTTTCTTCCATGTTCATCGTGCTTGGATAATTTCAAAAATTTCATTTACAATATTTCTCTGCATGTGAATTTCAAAAGATGGATGCTCAATAAAATAATAATAATAAACACTTTAGAGTACGTAATCATAACTTCAGCAAAAACCGTGAGTGAAAAATTAGGTTCTTAGTTCATTGAAATAATAAAAATAATTGCTACACATTTTAGTCCATTAATTAAAACAAACAAAAATTATAGATATTAATGAATCTATAATAGTTTTGCCAGTTTGTGAAGGATGATCAGAGTTTTTCATTTAAGTGATCTTTTCTTCCAGTCATAAAACTCAGATGGGAGAAAAGTGGCTTAAAAATGGCAATACAAAAATTTGAATATTGTGCTAAATCATAATTAATTTATATATAAAGATAAATACAGAGGATCGTGAATTTTTTATTATAGAATTAATTGGTAAAATCTGGGTTTGGGAATCATGTTGCTGTGGTAAAGCAGCAAGTTATTGGTGGTCTAGTCATAGATGTATCATCGGAGTTCTCTTGATGTTAAAATCTTCTTATCATTTGTAATTATTTTTTTATCAAAGCAAAAATAATATTCACAAATATCTTTTAAAAATTTAAAAGCTAATATTTTCGTAAATTATTAATTCTTAAAGCATGTTAAATATTTTAATTAAAAATTTTCCGGTGTAACTCTAAAAAAAATAAATTAACTAATTGGAAATTTGTGTATTAATTTATCTAATTGAAATATATTTTACATCAATCGTGCAGATAATAAAATTTTTATTTTTCGCTTACAGATTTTTGTTGATGCCAAAAAACCTCATCCCAAAAATAATACCATGTTCTGGCATGATAAAAAGGTCTTTCACATGAGGGCAAAGGGATCTCTAAATAAATCCGTTATCACTTTTATTTGCCTCTGCTTTCATATTGGTCACATGGTCAAATTCTAATTTCTCATTGGTATTTTTATAACAGTTTGACTTATGTAATCATTCAATAGGATTCTTATTTTTAGATTTTAATTCCAAAGGTTATTAATTTTTCCTGGCTATAATTTTCTTTTTTAAAGGTCTAGAAACTCGAGTGAAGTGCACTGCTTAGGGAACTTGAGTTGACCTTACGAATATTTTTTAATTAAATAAGTGTTGATTACCTTTATGAAATATATATCATCAAGCTTTTTTATTATATTACTGAAATTTACTATTGATTTCTTGCACTAAATTTAATTAACATTATATTTATGTGAAAATTGTTGAGCTTAATATGGATTTAAATTCTAACGATTCTGACTGTGATGAATTAATTTTATCTTCTGAAGATTAATACTCTAAATCGGAAAGTGAATCTGATGATGATACTTTAAATGCAGCTCGCTGTAGGTGTCCTATTGGCTGGCAAGGACCTTCCAATGCTCCTCCAAATTTTCAATTTACTTCGACTCTTAGTATCAGTGCATGGGTAAAAAAATTTCCCTTGGGATTTAGATGATTCGATGATGTTTTTCAGAATTTTTTTTCGTAACACAGTGATAAATTACATTCTGGAAGAAGCAAATAAATGTGTTGAAGCCTTTTTCAACAAATCCAATTTGACAACATCCTTGAAAGTATTAAATTGGAAAAATACAGATATAAAAAAAACTACATCTACTTTTTGGTTTCCTTTTACGGCAAGGAATAATGCCCAAATCTGCTGAAACATGGTACTATAGTATAAGATCTATTTTAAGCACAACTTTCTTGTTATTTTATTAGGCTTAAAATTTCTTCTAGACGACATTTTAAAATATTTATATGGTACTGATTATCAGCAGCAATGTTACAGATATATAAAAACACTGTAATTTTTAATTTTTAATTTGTAATGGCATTTTTTTACTTTAATTTTTAAGCATGCATGTAAATCAGTACTCATGATTAAGTTCTGAATTCGCAGCCTTGTAATAGGTTTAAATAGAATGTATGTAATTCAGCCTTTATTGCATTTGATTAATTTCATTAATATCTAAGACTAACTTTGTTTTAATGCAAAGTATTAATTGTAATTGGATATTTATTCATTATTAATTATTATTAATATTATTAATTATTATTAATATTATTGAATATTAATATTATTAATTATTATTAATATTATTAATAATTATTAATATTATTGAGTATTAATATTATTCATTATTATTAATATTATTAATTATTAATATTATTAATTATTAATATTATTAATAATTATTATTAATAATTATTATTAATATTATTCATTATTATTAATTATAATTGGACATTTACTCATTTCATTATTCAAAGCAATATGAAATTCAATAATCGAATTTTGTTGAATACAAATAAATGTTTATATAATAATTTTCCGTTTATTATAAACTAGCCGCATTTGGCGACCAGCCGATTCTTCAATATTTATTCGGACAAAAGGGTTCGATGAATTTTAACTAAGTCTCATAATAAGTTTTCCAGCAAAATATTTTTTAAGCTCTAAATTTCGATAGCCATATGATTCACTTGCATTATTATATAGGCCTTAATCTTTGAACTCCGCGTCTCTCTCTGATTTTCTATCAGTGCACGCAAAATTCAGTTTTAAATTAAAATTGAAATGAAGCTTCCATTAATATAAAGATTTCTTTACTCAATCATTAAATAAACGTCATTAATATGTCATTAAATAAAACTAAAAATTGAGAGCAGAGTAGTTGATGTTTTATGTTCACTACAGAAATTGAAAAGTTATAATTTTTTTATAATTTATAATATCTCAAAGAATTGTTCAGCAAAAATTTCCCAAATTAAATGAAACATTCAGTTTTTAATTTTATTTTTAGATGTATATAAATGATATCAATTTTAATGATACATATTTTTTGGTTTATAAATATATTTAAAAAAATTATGGTTTCAATTCCTTTGGTCTTATAGATTCATATTCTGTAAAATATTCTTAATATTTCAACTTCTCAGTAAATAAATAAACATTTCTATCTTCTTCAAATATGACTGATTTATTCAGTACTTATCTTCTTTATCAATTCTTGCACATTTAGAACAATCATCATTTTCATATTCTAGGCCAATTATTCTAGAGTAACCATGATTGGCTTCTTTAAGATCTTGATAAAGTGATCTGAAATCTCCAATTTTTATCGAATAGTTATATTGAAATTTGCATAGATCGATCAGCTTGGATAATTGATTTAGTTGATTGGAGTGCCACTTTTTTATTTTAAGGAGGACTTATTGTCTGTAGAATATTTTGTTAAATATGATTCACATAGCAGATGATATATGTAAAAATTTAAAAGTCGTAATTCATCACCATTTCTTCTCTCAATCTACTAATTTTATATTTCACTTAGAGCATTTGTTAAGAGATGTATGTCTCTCCCAAAAAAATTAAGAAATTAGATGTTGGGCTCCGATTACAGAAGATACCTTGTAAATGTTAAGCCATATTTTCCTTAAATAAAACTGTTTAGTTGGATTAGTAATAAATGTATAGTAAAATATCACAGAAAACGTTTCCATGCATTTATTTCCCCAAAATACCATGTTTCATATTTGTTTCATTTTATGCAGACACGTGCCTAAAAGGACATTTTTATATGTTTAATTTGGAATGATAGTTGATTTATTTTTTCTCACCTGAGAACATGATATTGTTTTGGTTAGAAAATTTTGATATCTCCGAAATATACGGGTAAATAATATTTTTATCTGATTTTATAAATTTTGCATTATTGATTTTTACGTATACTTGTTTGAAAGAAGATGCGTTTTCAAATAACTAACCTGGTTTTACCAGTATAGCTTTAATATTGCGTATGCTTAACGTTGAAAGCAGATGCATTTTTATTTCGCATGATTCATTCAAATGTGGAGATAATTTACAATCACGAAGGCGAATTCTTTGATTTGCACAATATATCTCCTTCACATAAGTAAAAGTAACAATTCAAAACACGTCTTCTTGTTTGAAAAATTTTAAAAAAAATCACGAATGCAAATATATTTTATTTCTACTTATTATCAATTGCTTTTTGTTCGTCGTTTCTTTGAAATGACGTCATCTTCGAGTTCGTTTAAGATTTCTTACTTTTTAATAAATAATCTCGCTCTCAGAAGATTATCATTTGGTGGTTTTTTAAAAATTCTTTTTCTGTTTTAACTGTCACACTTTTATAATATATTTTTATTATGTATTTTTATTCATTTTAATTCTTTAATTGAATTAATAATTTTGATATTGCAAACGATCAAGAAATTTTTTTTCTTGCATTTATTGTTTAAAAAATATCACACTTCCTATTTATTTCATTTCATATAATCACGTGATGAAAATTATATTTTTCTGTTTTGTTTTTGGTAGTAATTAACTTATTTTTTTAATCAGAACTTCTGAAAT
>JAOUZG010003559.1:0-10910 GCA_026289955.1 Argiope argentata
ACACGCAACATTGCTAAATCTAAGCCATAAATTGTCATCGTTTGACCTATTGATTTATTAATAGTCATAGCTAATGCCAAGCGAATTGGAAATTGCAAACGTTTGAATGGGATAGGTGAGTCTGAAGGAATCATTGGGATCCGCAGTAAAAGTACAACTTCATCCTGAAATTTAGTAGCCTCAAGAATACTTCTCATAATTTTTATGACTAATTGCGTGCCATTACATAATTTTGGTGCATTCAAATTTCGAAGCAAAATGATAGGTGAGTCAATCTTCAATCTCAAGTTATGTGGTAAAGTTTTACAAATTAACTCTGCATTCAAAAGATATAAATTAAAACATATTTGTTTTAAAGCTTATTAATTGAGTTAATAATGTATACATTATAAATGCATGTTATCATGAAATAGCAGGGTCGGAAGAAATCAACTTGAAGGCTTTGACAAAGATAATCCTAATACTTTGATTGATGTCAAATGTTTGACAGTTAGAGGGAGTATGTTTTAAATTTTTTAATTACTTTTTTTGTTTTATTTTAATTCAAAAGTGCTTCAAAATGAATCCGAAAAAAACTGATTAATTAACAATGTTTAATTTTAAATGCATCAAACACTAAAAAAAAAAGAAAATTGTTTAAAACATATATTCTTTCAGGAATATAATAAACACATTGAGGGCACATTGGATGATAAAAATGTAAAAAATCGATGACATTTGCGATATCTTTATTTTGATATTTGATGTATATTTAAGCTGTAAGCTATCGTTTGGAAAAAAATTATTTTGATATATTAATTCGTTTGCACAATATCAGCATTTATTTTATTTTTATTAGGATGCCACACCCACTTGTTTCCATTTGGACAGCTGCAATAAAAACAGTTTCGTTTTCCTCCACTGCTATTCGTAATTCTGATTTTAAGCTGTTGTTTTTGCTTTGGCAGACGTTAAAAACTTCTACCTTTTCTTTCTTTTGTTGTTTGTTTTGGTTTGTTCATTCATTCGTCATACATTTCATATTCGAATGGCTCGTTTCAGTTCCTTTGAAATTAGATACCAAAACCGCTCTATTCAGGGTTAAAATTGAAAATTACTTTTAATAACCTTTTTTTTTTCTTCTAAATTTTGTTTTTTTAAAATTTTAATCAGTTTCCACGACTGAAAGCCTAAAGGATGTCCAAATAAAAGCAGACAAAGTTTGAAAATGTTAAGATATGATGGACAAAGAAATATTTTGATTTATAACCAAGCAATTCTAATGACATTTTGTAAGCTTCTACCAACTAAAATAAACCTGAAATAATGAATTCATCATCTTAAAATTGTATATAATAGTTATATTTTTCTGTGCAATCACTTTAGTATTCTTGTTTGAAGAATATTCTTTGTCATGAATGTCAGGAAAAATTTCTTCAAATCCTTAAAGCAAGTTTTTTTTTCATCAAAAATGTGTCTATTATGTGCTAAATATGGTAAAGAATTTCGTTCTGTATTTACTGGTGAAAGGGAACTTACATTAAAAAAAACCTTTTAAGTGAACAACAAAGTTGTAGAGGCCTTCTTGTTTCCACGAAGAAAATATATCAAAATTTGATTGCTGCTTTATTATAACTCAGAAAAAAAAAGTTCATTATATAAAATAAATTGTATCTTATAAGCATATATCATATTGTTATCATATAATAACAATGAAATTCAAAAAAATCAGCAGATGTCAAATTAGAAGAAAAACATGAGCTCATAATTTATGAAACAGGTGTATTTTGATTTGCTTCAAATTTTTTATTATATTTGTTTATGGCTGCAGATATAGTTTAAAAATGTTATATGAATATAAATTAATCTTTGTGGCTAATGAAATGTAATTAAGCAAGTCTAATTTTTATTTGAACTTTTTTTGATGATGATGATGAAAAAAAGGAGTTGGTTTGGTTTCACCAATAGTATTTCCTTTATATTCTTTGAGAACTCTTACAAAAATATTTTAAATTTATAGATGTATATATTTCATAAAATAAACAATTCTTTTGATAAAAATGAATATTTAACAAATTTAAGTTATTTCAATTTTGTTTCTGCTCTGTAAATGTACATTTAAATGTATTTTTAGCTTTTTCTCAAAATGAAATTTTGTGATGCTCTTCAAAATTTCAAATACTCTATGCACATTCTATTTTTAGTTACAACTCTGAAACTTTTCTCTTATGCTTTATGAACATATAATAAAATAATTTGCATTTATAGATGAATTATCTATCTTATATTTTTTTTATTGAAGATCTCAAATAATATTATGACATTGATTTTTTAACATTTTTCCAAAACAGTCAATAATATCAAGTTTTAAAGGGAAAATCACATTTTGAATAAATTTAAGCATGCAAAATATCATGAAAATTTCAAAACAATACAATATTTGTGCCTATTAATAAAGATTTACAAATTGACCGTTGGGACGGGTTTGAATGAATACTCTGCGGGAATTAAACAATTTTGCTTTCATAAAGTTGATGTATAGAAGTTATGATATAGATACTGTGAAATAGAAAACTTTATTTTACATTTACTTTTTTAGAAAATGCATATTTTTATTTCATTTCAAAGAATCATGTGCTGAAAATTACATTTTTCAGGATTTAATTTGTAGCAAAAATTTTAAAAGAATATAAACAGAATCTCGAAAGCATGTTAAGCCGAACATTGTTAGCATAGGGGGAAAAAAACTGAAGCCTTAATCATATGGCAATTACTTATGACTACAACTTAAAACATCGTTAAAAAAACATGTACTTAAAAATATATATAATGAATTGTTCTTATAAGCCTGTATCATATTGGCATAATATAATAACAATGAAATGAAAAAAAATGCAAAAAATCAACACATGTCAAATTAGAAGAAAAACATGAGGACATAATTTATGCAGCAGGTGTATTTTGATTTGCCTTCAAATTTTTATTATATTTGTTTAAGGCTGCATATATAGTTTAAAAATGTTATATGAATATAAATTATGTTTTGTGGCTAATGAAATGTTATTAAGAAAGTCTAATTTTTATTTGAACTTTTTTTTTGTTGATGAAAAAAGGGAGTTGGTTTGGTTTCACCAATAGTATTTCCTTTATATTTTTTGAGAACTCTTATAAAAATATTATAAATTTATAGATGTATATATTTCATAAAATAAACTATTCTTTTAATAAACATGAATATTTAATAAATTTAAATTATTTCAATTATGTTTCTGGTCTGTAAATATACATTTAAATGTATTTTTAGCTTTTTCTCAAAATGAAATTTTGTGATACTCTTCAAAATTTCAAATACTCCATGCAGATTCTATTTTTAGTTACAACTCTGAAACTTTTATCTTATGCTTTATGAACATATAATGATATAATTTGCATTTATATATGAATTATGTATCTTATATTTTTTTTATTGAAGACCTCAAATAATATTATTGCATTGATTTTTTAACATTTTTCAAAAAAAGTCAATAATATCAAGTTTTAAAGGGAAAAGCACATTTTAAATTAATTCAAGCATGCAAAATATCATGAAAATTTCAAAACAATATTTGTACCTATTTAAAAATTGGCCGTTTTTCCGGATTTGAATGAATACTCTGCATGAATTAAACAACTTTGCTTTCATGAACTTGATTTATAAAATTAATGATATGGATGATGTGAAATAGAAAACTATATTTTGCGTTTACTTTTTTAGAAAATATATTTATTTATTTCATTTCGAAGAATAGTGTGCTGAAAATGACATTTTTCTGGATTTCAAAGGCAGCAAAAATTTAAAAAATATATAAACAGAATCTTGAAAACATGTTAAGACGAACTGTTAGTATGGAAAAAAAACAACTGAAGCCTTATTCATTTGGCAATTACTTATTACTACGACTTAAAATAACTTTAATAAAAAAGATGTACTTAAAAATATATAACAGAAATACTGTTTAATTACAAAAGCAACATAACTAACCTTTTAATAGCGATTATCCGAAGTAAAACAAAACTGCAAACCAATAGTTTAGTCTCCGTTTAAATAAAGCTCTCAACAAAATGCGCATGCGTTAAACTTCATCAACAGAATAGTTATTTTTTTCCCACATGAGTTGGGCAGGTTAGAAATTTTGAATTTCCTTTATTCTGTTTTATTTTAACTTAAAAGTACTTCAGAATGAACCTGAAAGGTCTATTAATTGACGATGCTTAATTTTAAATGCAATAAATGAATGAAAATAAAAAAAAAATCGTTTGAAATAATCGATCGGAAACATGTTAAGCCTAACCTCATCACTGATAGAAAAAAAAAACTAAAACCTTACTCATTTCGCGATGGGGGAAGGAAGTTATTTTGGCGGGAAAGTTAGTTTTTAATTAATAATTAAAATTCTACATTTTGTAGTGGACTGAATTGTGAATCTAAACCATTCTCGAATCCACTTGAACACAAACAAAAAATTTCATCAAAATCGGACCAGTCGTTTAGGAGGAGTTCCGTCACATACACACGCACAGAAGAATTTTATATATAAAGATATATATATATATATATATATATATATATATATATATATATATATATATAAAATTTTTTACTAGTGAAGATAGAGGCAGTTCAAATTTGAAAAATGATGCTGAACCCCAAATTGTTCCTAAACCTAAATTTACAACACTTCCTTCTCTTTCCATTTCATAGCTAAAATATTTATAAATGGTAAAATCATAATTGGTGAGGGGGATTTTCCTCCCTTCTAAATTTGATCAAGTTCCATGCATTCCAAATAAATAAATAAATAATAAATAAATAAATAAATAAATAAAATCACAAATTTAGATTACAAAGCAGTCAAAATGAGAGATCGGAATAAATTTTCAGCTTTCATTGTTCAAAATTCAACCGTTAAACAATTGTAGTCAATGAAAAAAATTTAATAAGCTTCCATTATGATGAAGCAATAATTGATCTAATTTGAAATATTTTTAACTTATTGCAAGAGAAATTAAAACTTAAACCTCCATTATTTTCAACTCTTTAAACTGAATGACCCATCTAACTTTTAGAGGTTTTCAGTTCAAATCAAATTAATCTAGCAATCAAGTTATCAAAAATATCATAAACAGAAAATCTATACAGGACTTCTAACACAAACTTTCAATGACTACAACTAATTTATTTACTGGTAAAATGAGAAAAAATTAATATTAAGATTTGTATTTGATACTATATTCCAGAAATTATTTAGAGTTTTTTAAAATGTGGATCATGATCAGTCTTAGAGACCCACAGTACAACATATAATGCTAATTTTTTTTCTTCACATTCATTAATATTTATAAGGGAAACTTCACAAGGAAATTTTTCTAGATTTCAAATATTTCATTAAAATATGTTAGTTAAGTGTTTAAATTGGATGTCTACTTAATTATCATTCATTCACAATCTTAGATGTTTGCCCTCCCATTTCAAAATTCACAAAAACAAATGTGATGTAATGGACAATACATTATGAAATGTATATGAGCACAAGTGCATTTACACTATGAAAGTGCCATTGACAAATCAATCAATATATATATATATTGTTACGTTTTTAGCGTAGCGGGTTCGGATTGAATGGACTTTGTATGAGGACAGCACAAACAAATTTATTTACAGCTATTAACAGTTATTTACAGGATAATTAATAAAGTAAAAATTTCAGATAAATACAATCCAGCAGTCAACAGTCAATTACAGCGTAAATTCAAGTCTTACGTACGATAAAAACAGACTGCAAAACAGCTATCGTATAGCACAGATACAGTAAATCGCAGCGAGCTCAATAACACAGCGTTAACAGCAAACGCAAACACAGCTCACAAATCCTTTAGCCCAGCGAGACGCTTTTTATTTCAGAGCAAACTCTCAACTCACTCGATCAAATCACTATAGCAACTAACTAACTCGCTAGTGGTTGGATTATTGGGGCTCCTAGCCCCGGCAGGGGCTTATCCCCAGTCATGATGAAATGCTTCCACGTTGCTTTCAGCTACATACGTGACCGTCTGCGAAGTGGACTGGAAAAGTTCTGCAGGCCCTTAAGTAGTAGTTGTTGAGGAGTAGGGGTGGGTGAGTTGGCGAGAGTCAGGACAGATTTTGATTGGCTATTTAGGGGTGGTGGGTGTGGAGTTATGCACCATGTGAGAACTTAAGACTTAGAGCTGATTTAAATCATCAAAAATAAGAGTTTAAGTATGGAAAAAAGAAAAAGTTAAAAATAACAAAAGTTAAATTACAATATTGGAAATGAGGTGAGATTAGAGTAAAATATTTCTAGGTCTTCTGACTTTAATGTTTGGGGTATATCTGGGGATATTAAGGATGGCTTCATTATTGATTTTTTCCAAGTCTTCAAAAAATTTAGTTGCAAGTTTTTTAAGAAATTTTTTAAGTGGAGGATAGTCTAGTGCAAGGTACATGTTTTTACTTGGCATGTACCAATGCATTTTGCAGATATTTCTTAGAAATCTGGTTTGGAGTCTTTCGACATGAATTAGATTGGATTTAGGCGCATAACCCCACACAGGGCAAGCATATGTAATTACTGGACGCAAATAGGCAGTGTAAATAAGTATTTTATTTTTCCTGGTCATTTTGGAGTCTCGAGAGATTAAGGGATATAATTTACGAGTTAGGTCTCGAAACTTGTTGGTTAGATAATTAAAGTGGGGCTTCCAAGTTAATTTACTGTCTAAAATGACTCCTAAATATTTACATTCCTTAGACCACGGGATGTTTTGATTTTTAATTTGAAGAGGGCGGAATTTCTTAGCTTTATATCTACTAAAATAAATAGCTTCAGTTTTTGACGCATTAATTACAATTTTCCACTTGGAGAACCAGTCCTCAAGAGATTTAATATGTCTATTAAGAGCTATTGTAATGTAATTTGGATTGTTGTTGCGCGCTAGTATTGCAGTATCATCTGCGTACATGCATAATATGGTATTAAATTGTTTCGGGATGTCATTTATGAAAATAGAAAAAAGAACTGGCCCCAGCTTGGATCCTTGAGGAACACCAGCTAAAATCGGTTTTATAACTGAGAAAACATTGTTCAGTTTAATCCTGAAGGATCTGTTGCTGAGGTAAGATATTAAAATTTTGATTAGGTGCGGAGGTATATTGTAGTTTATTAATTTGTAAATAAGGCCTTCAAGCCAAACTCTGTCAAAAGCTTTCTGTATATCGAGAAAAACTGCTGCTGAGTATTGTTTATTTGAAAAGCCTTCTTCTATGAATTCAGTTACCCTGAGCAGTTGGTGGGTGGTAGAGAGGGCATGGCGGAAACCAAACTGTTCTGGGATAAGAATATTATTATTATTAAGATGTTCATTTAATCTGGCTAAAATAATGTGTTCGGCGACTTTACTAATTGTGGGGAGAAGCGAAATGGGGCGATAGCTAGTCGGATCAGTTGGGTCCTTACCGGGTTTAATTATTGGAATTACTGCAGCAGTTTTCCAGGAGCTTGGGAAATATCCTAACTTGAGCATATTGTTAATAATAATGGCTAAAAAGTAGATGTAGTTATTAGGTAAATTTTTGATCATCTGGTTGCTGATATTATCGATTCCAGATGCTTTTTTGATATTTAAAGTTTTAATATAGTCATTAAGTTCATTAAAATTTGTGGGTGAGAAGTCATTAAAATTGGGGGGGAGGGAGTCTTGAAAGCTTTTGATTGTATTATTTACAAGGTGCTCTGTTGTGAGATCATGGGTGTCATTAGGTTTAAATTGGTTCTCAAGGCTTTCCGCCAAGCAGTTTGCTTTATCATTATCATTAATTGCAATACTAGATTGGCCATTTAAGGGCGGAATCTTGTGTTGTTTATTTTTGTGCGATTTAACTAATTTCCAAATGGACCCGTCTTCTGCGTTGGTATTTACGATTTTGTTGACGAATTCATTGTTATCAAGTTGAGTGCCTAATTTAGTTATTTCCTTATTTAATCTATTCATGAGTCTCTTGAAAACTGGGTCCCTAGTATTCTGAAAAATCTTCCTGGCAATATTCCTATCTCTGATGAGGACTCTAATTTTGGGGTCTAAATGTTTTTGGCTGGTCATACTGGGAGCTGATGCATCCATTTTGGCTTTGAGCATTTGGTTTTCTAGGAGCTTGACGGCAGCTTCTAATTCGCTAGTAGAGGAGATTTCTGGGTTAAGCGGGGTATCTGATTGGCTGAGAAGGTAGTTGAAATTTTTCCAGTTAGTCTTATAAATAGAGGAGTTTATTGGGAGCGAGTATTTAAAGTAAAAATTTAGAAGGATGGGGTTGTGATCTGAGTTAAGCTCAGGGATAGATTTAATGTCGTAGGGGTAATGAAAGTTATTAACTATTGTAAGATCAAGGGTATTAGCGGAGTGGGAACCAAATCTAGTGGGGGAGTTAGGTGCTAGAATTTCAAGACCGGCCTGTTGGGCGAAGTGGTATAAGGAGTTGCCTCTTGGACTTTTACATTTACAACCCCAACTAACGTGGTGAGCGTTGAAGTCTCCACAAAAAATTTGAATAGGGCCTAATTGCATTAAATTTTCGAGATCAAAGACAAAATTGGAAGTATCACTAGTTGGGGGGATATAAGCAGAAGTTAAGAGAAAGGGTTCCATATTTTTAATATTAATTTTAACCACGCTAGCTTCTACATGTTGTAGGACGGGCGGGGGGACCTCACTATGAGGTATGCCGTTTTTAATTAAAATAGCGGTTCCACCTCCATTTTTATTAAAGCGGTAGCTGTAATACGAAAAGTAATTAGCCAGGAAGATTTTCCTTTGTGGTCTAAGGTGGGTTTCTTGCAATAAAATTATATCGGGATTATACTTATTTACAAAATTACGAAAATCAAACATTTTATTTTTAATGCCATTTGCGTTCCAGTAAATAATACGGAGGCTTTGGCGATTGAAAATTACGTTTTATCGAAGAGTTCCTGATCAGAAAATGCATTGAGGAATATTTTCATTTTGTCTAATCGATTGGTTGCGTGTTTTAATTTACCTAATTCTGCTATAAGATTGGGAAATTCCCTGACGAGCTCATTGAAAGCCCGCATAGCGTCAACTACGCTTGCGATGTCAGTTTGGTTTATCGGATCTACCTGGCTGTAAACATGGCCTTCATGTGGCGCCATTTTCTGGGTTCGGCTCTTACTAAAATGGCTCGCGTAAGACATGTTTTCCTGAACAACTGATTGATTTTTTCGGAAGTAATTATTCCTATTTTGCGTGGCCGATGGTAACTTGGGAAATTTACTGCACCCTCTATAAGAGGCGATGTGACCATATTCCCCGCAATTTATACATCTTGGGTTGGGAATAATTTCCTTCTGGCTACATGCATTGGTCTCGTGATTTGCTCCGCATTTAAGGCAGCGAGGTTTGTATCCACAATTGTTTGCTGTGTGGTGGAAATTATTGCACTTAAAGCATTGTGTTACCATGGGACGTCCTTTGAAGTGTTCGATTGTAACAGAGAGATAGCAAAGATATTTGATGTTGAATATTTCCTCGGCTGCTTTATTTTTTGGTAATTCTACTAGGTAGAAAGGTAAAGGCTCCTTAGTACGGAATTTTGTCATTTGGGAGAGTTTATTTACTGGAATGTTTTTATCCATTAAGCAATTTTTAAGTTCATCAAGGTTGAAACGGTGGGGAAGGCCCTTAATTACCACTTTAAGTGGTCGCTTGTCTTTCGGTGTGATAACGTAATATTCATATTCTTTTTCGTTACAAAGTTCTTGGATTTTACGATGTTGATCTATAGATTGGGGGAAAATTTTAATGTAGTTATTACTAAATTTGTTGGTGGTTTCGCCACAGGTTTGATTAATTTCCTTAAGTATTTCATTTAAGTTATCAACCATTTGCAACATAATAGGAGGTATTTTAGTCTCTGGAGTTTTATCAGTATCTACACTGGGTTCTTCAATTGTTAACCCGGCAAAACGATTTTGAATTGGGGTGTAGTTTGCAACTGGTTTGTTTGAGTTTTTATTTGCGATTTTCCTCTTAGAGGGGGAAGGAAGTTGAAAATTATTGCTCGCCTGAGGGGGGGACTTTTTAGTTCTACAATTTGGGTCCTGACAATCGCCAAGTGAAATCAACTCACCCCTGGCTGCGTCTGCCTCCCGAGAGTTGTCCTTCCAGGATGTATCAAGTTGTGCTGTGAGTTCATGGTCCATCCCAAATACATGTCTGGCATCCAGGTAACCTTTTTTGTGGAATTCACATTGGAAGGTAAGGGACTTGATGCATTCTTGAAGATGAATGACTCTGGCGCAGTGCTGGCAGGATTGGTTGACATCTTGGCTCATGGGGACGTTAGATTCATCCATCATCATGTTTTCATTATTGTGCCCAGCACATAATTTCTTATTCGACTCCATCATTGACCCTTCCGGAACTAATCCTAATAAGGACGAGTCGGATCTAGGAGGTTCATCTACTGCTAATTGCGACAGGGTAGTGATTGAAGAAACAGAGCTGGAACGCACACGACCTTCCAGTTCAAAGCCCAATCACCGAAAATAATTGAACCAGCAAAAAATTTGAGAATTCTAAATGTGATGCTAAATGAAATACAAATAAACACACAATTCACTCAAAAATTCATAGAACGACTGTAGCAACTAACTAACTCGCTCCGGCTATTCATCCTTATATAGCCGAGAAGCGCGTGCACCTGAATCTCGTGGAAATTCTCAAAACAACGCGAACAATCTAGCGGCTACTAGATTATTCCTTTCGCCAAACCAATCAAGCTGGCGCGAGGCTCCTCGCCAAACGTGGCCAACCTTGGCGAGTTTTCGTGCCGCTTGCTTGGTTTGGCGAAAGGAATA
>JAOUZG010003562.1:6583-44730 GCA_026289955.1 Argiope argentata
CTTCTTTAATTCTTAAAAATTCTTAATTTTTACTTCTTCTTTAATTCTTAAAAATTCTTAATTCTCAAAATTCTTAAAATTCTTAAAAATTCTTAAAAAATTCTTCTTTTAAAAATTCTTAATTCTTAAAAATTCTTTAAAAAATGCTTAATTCTTAAAAAATTCTTCTTTTAAAAATTCTTTAAAAAATTCTTTATTCTTAAAAAATTCTTCTTTTAAAAATTCTTAATTCTTAAAAATTCGTTAAAAAATTTTCAAAAAATTCTTAAAAAATTCTTTAAAATTTATTCTTAATTCTTAAAAAATCTCATCTTAAAAAATTCTTTATAAATTCTTCTTGAAAAAAATTCTTCTTATTCAATTGTTTTGAAATTTAAGCCCTGGTTTATAGCGACTAGAGTAAGCCCAAGTGAGTTCTTTGAAATATTTTGTTGTGCAACCTTATATTGTAATGGATTGGTTTAATCAGCTAGTGGCCAGCCTTGAGTATAAGTTTAATTTTCCGAGTGTAGATATAACAAGTAATATAAAAAATACTTTTTTTAAATCAATTCTTACTTAGATTAACAAGGAAATTTTTTATTTTAGTTACTTTTTATTAAATAATTACAATTAATATAATTATGTATATAAATATGACAGAATCACAATATTAAACGGCAAAACAGAAAGCGAGTTTACTGTCAATTTCCCTTCTCCTTTCTATATATGGTGTTCGAACTCGCAGCCCAAGAGATGCGAACCCAAAGCCATACTATCTCGACAGGACAATTAAAATTACTGTAAATAGTTGATCAAAAAATTATACTAGTATTGAATTTTCATCGACAATTGAGAGTTCAAAACCAATTGTGACAACGCAAAATGCGAGATTTTTCTACACCAATTGGTAAACGCAATATAGATTAGAAATTTCTAATTTTTTTTAATTCTGTATTATTTTAATTCAAAAGTACTTCAAAATAAATATGAAAAAGTCAATTAATTAACAAATTTAAATTTTAAATCCATAAAACATTATAAAAATAAACAGAATCGTTTAAAATAATCGGTCGAAAACATGTAAAGCCTAACCTCATTAGAATGGAGGGAAAAAAACTGAATTCATTACTTATTTAGCGGCGGGGAAATGAAGATTTTTGGCGAAAAAGTTAATTTTTAATTAATTAATAAAAAACTAATAAATTAATATTTGAAAAAACTGTATTAACATCAAATGTCATCCACTATAAGTTTTAAAAAGTGTACTTAAACTCTATAGGATGAATAAAAAGTATTTTATTAACGGTTCAAAATTTAAACAAAATGTATATACGTGAATTTTCTGCACCAGTTGGGAAACGCAATGCAGATTAGAAATTTCTCTCTCTCTCTCCCTTTATATATATATATATATATATATATATATATATACTTTATAAATAAATATTTACATTTTATGATAGAACATTGTTTCAATAAATACATTCTGATTTGTTTAATACAAACATATATTATTTTCTGCAGGTCATTTTATATCCAAAGAATTGGTTGTCAAATCAAAAACATTCTACTTTGAATTTTGAATCCAATTTGGACTTTGTAACCATGATACATAACCGCTCTGACATCATTGTTGAAACTCCGTGGAACTTGGATGCTAATTGCTTCGTTGATCGCCATATACTTTATGTGGATTCGCCTCTTTTGTTAATATATTTGTTCAAAAAATCAGCTGTTTCAATGGTATCTGACCCCTCCTCCTCAATCAACAACAGTTGGGGGCCAAGAAATAGAGAAAACGAGGTGGTTAGTTCTATATCTTCTAATGATCCTTTTCGTTAAGTCAGCCACTGCGGTGCTCTAGAAGATCCGGAGCTGGGCACCAAATGTTAACCTCACGAAAACAGTCATTAATCCAAATCATTCATCTGTCCAGTCATCTAGAAAGCATGTAATATGAAAGCGAGGCGTTCTGCAAACCACTACGATGACAAAAATGACAATCATTGACATCAGCTTGAAATCCTAATGATAGAAGGAACTGTATAGCCAGAAATAGAATTGGTGCATGAAAGAACGAGGGCTCACTGACATGGGCAAGCCATTGTGTATGAATGTGTATCTGCTATCGTTCATGCAAAACGGCTCGGTTGTGTCAGTCTGTCTTATGTCAGCAATCAATTGGAAAGCATACTGTCATCACCGAATGATGATGATCAGATGGCCAACCAATATTTTTATCAATGATTCAAGAATTTTTTTCGTCATCATAATACATTGAAGTGACAAAAGTCATGGTAAGACTGTTAATATCGTGTCGGTCCTCCTTTTGCCCGGTGAAGTGCAACAACTCGACGTGTCATGGAGTCCACAAGTCGTTGGAAGTCCTCTGCAGGAATATTGAGCCATGCTGTTGTATAGACGTCCATAATTGTGAAAGTGTGGATGGTGCAGGAGTTTGGGCACGAACGGACCTTTCGATGATGTCCCATAAATGCTCGATGGGATTCATATCGGGAGATCTAGGTGGCCAGATCATGTGCTGGAATTGTCCGGAATGTTTTTCAAACCAATCGCGAACAGTTCTGGCCCGGTGACAGGGCGCATTGTCATCCATAAAAATCCCATCGTTGTGTGGGTACGTGAAGTCCATGAATGGCTGTAAGTGATCTGCAAGCAGCTGAACATAACCATTTCCAGTCAATGATCAGTTCAGTTGCACCAGAGGACCAAGTCCATGCCATGTAAAAACAGCCCACACCATTATGCAGCCACCACCAGCTTGAACGGTGCCTTGCTGACAGTTTGGGTCCATGGCTTCGTGGGGTCTGCGCCACACTCGAACTCTACCATCAGCTCCTAACAACTGAAATCATGACTCATCTGACCACGCCACGGCTTTCCACTGGTCTAGGGACCAGTCGATATGCTCACGAGCCCAGGAGAGTCGCTGCAGGCGATGTCATGCTGTCAGTAAAGGCACTCGAGTCGGTCTTCTGCTGTCATAGCCCAAGGAAGACAAATTTCGCCGCACAGTCCTATCGTACACGTCCCTCGTACATCCCACATTGATTCCTGCAGTTATTTGACGAAATGTTGCGTATCTATTAACATTGACCATTCTACACAGACGTCGGTGGTCTCAGTCGTTAAGTGCAGGTGGTCGCCCACTGCACTGTCCATGATGGGATGGGATGCTTGAAATTTCATACTCTCGGCACACTCTTGATACTGTGGATCTCGGAATGTCGAATTTACTAACGATATCCGCAATGGAATGACTCATGCGTCTATCTCCAACTAACATTCCACGTTCAAAGCCTGTTAATTCTCGTCGTGCCGCCATAAATCACGAAAAATCTGTTCCCATGAATAACTTGAACACAAATGAAAACTCTGGAAAACGAATTGCGCATTTATACTTTTTGCCTGCGATACTACTGCCATCTGTATATTTGCATATTGCTATCCCATGACTTTTGTCATTTCAGTGTAACTTTTGTTCGTTTTAGCTCCATTTCTGACACCGATATTTGATATGCATAACTCGCCAAAATAGAATAAACAACATCAGTAGACAGGAAAGGGTGTTTCTACTGCAGCAGAAAAGCTGCCAAATTAGTTATTTCGGAATAGACTTAGTCTAAGTGACTTCCAAGTACTTAATCCGTTGATCCTTCTAGTCATTTGTCATCCTAATTCTCATCTTCCAAAAATAGTTGGACTGTTTAGCATCAGCATCGGAGTAACTTGAACGAAGTCCAGTGCTTTCAATTGTTTTATTGGGTTCAATTCAAACGGACCCAAAAAAAAGTGTGGCCTGCTAAGGAGAATAAAGAACATTCAAATCCTAAATACTGCAAGAGAATTCTGAGGACACCAATCTCTGCACGCTATTATCACTGATTCATTGTAAAGATAGGTATGTATGGAGGTATTTATTTATTAATATATTCTTGAACTGTGTGGAAGTGATGATTTGTTTCGAAAACCTACATAAAAACAGGGGGTAAAAAAGCTACATAAAAAAACACTCTTTCAATAAAAAATAATTGCATTATTTTAAACAAGTATTTAATCATTTTTCGAATAAATGCATCACTAGAATTTTTTTTTACGTTCGTTACTCAATTTCTTATGTTTATACTGAAACAAAAAAATGGTTGGAATAAGCAAATAAAGGTACAAAAAATTTCGTTACCAATAAAACACTGGCATTTTTTTAAATTTATGCACATTGTCCAGCTGAGTGATTCTGAATAAAATAAAGTCGATGGGTCTTTTATTGTGCATTTTCAAAATATGTATGCATTAAAAATAAACGATTTTTTAAAATTAATGTTTAAGTTATAGCAATAACTTTGCATACATTACATAAAACATTCGTTTGTCAAAAATTTTAATACTTTAGTTCTAAAGAAACAAAAGGTGTCTTTATTGGATAAAAGAAATGTGGATTTTTATTTTTTAAATTAGAACACATATATTGTTCTGAAAAAATGATTAGAAAATAATATTTAATTTACTTGCTGCTTTTGGTGATTAGTTGTTCCTTCTGATACATGTATTTCATGTTATTTTATACTGTATTTTTAAACTGCAAATTAAAGCATATCTAATCCATGTTGCTAATGCTATTTTATATAAATCTTACCTTTATTCCATTTATTGCTCATAAAACCTTCCTAATGGAGTCACACGAGTGAAAATCTCATACGATACCTAACTATCCACATTATCTAGCATTTTGCTGGCTCGCTGTTATCGCAATGCTATAGTTTCACTTTCTTAATTCTTCTGCTCTTTTGATTCCAAAATTAATTTGATGTGTTGCTGCTCAGATGTATTACGAGATCGCTAACAACAACATATTTGTTAGATTAAAAACACCATGGAAGAAATAAAAAATAGTACATACAAACATTTGTCAAATTAGAATTTTTTCTAAATATAAATATTATATTCTTTTTTTTTGCGTCTTCTGAATGAATTTCTAATTACCAAAATAATTTGTAGCTGCTGTTATTTGAATAAAATTTAAACCCATTAAATTTTTTTTAAATTAGTCTTCATTATTCCTTTTATTTTTAGTGAGGCTTTCTGACTAACAAATTTTTTACTATCTGAAGGCAGCTATAACAGATTTAAAATATTCAACACACTTTCGCTACTTTTATGATTAAAATTTATTTATATTTTTGATGCATTAATGTCCATTTTTTATCATTTGCATTTTTCTGATGTATAAATATATCTCGTTTGTAGATTTAATGATTTCAATTCATCAAAAATAAAGTAATTTACATAGTTAATATAAATTTATAATCAATAAGTTGCATAAAATATAACTACTGAAACTATTTTTTAAAACTATTTTTCTGTTAATATGATGAACGCAACATTAGTCGCCGAAGGCTGCTAGCGAACAATAAATATTTTTTTAGTTTGTTTCTTTCTTTCTTACAGAATGGAATTCTTCAGGAATAGATGGAAATCCAGAATAGATTCCAGACTGACCTTCTTATAAGCCGATGTATTCAGAAAAGTCAGAAGGGAAAACTGAATTTGAAAAATAACCTCTGCTTTCGGAATTCACCTTGATTCAGAAAACACAGCAGATTTTGAATCACATTTTGTAATATCGACTACACAGAATTTGTTTTATATGTTGTAATTCGTAGAATAAACATAGGTTTTTTCGACTAAAATGTCTTTTTTAATGAACTTCGATTAATTAGACAATCCTCTGATTCGATATTTGTTGAATTATTAATCTATTATATTTGATAGCAGCATTTTATTTATTTATCTTAGAAATCAGGAAAAAAAATGTGAACTGTGTTCACCAACAAAATCTCTTTTTATTTTTAGATTTAATACATTTTGTATGAAGAGATAATATGAAATGAAAATCATACTCAGCAAGGAATATCTTTTCCTAAATTTTCTCTTCAGTATTTAGTTTTGAATAGAAAACAGACATTAAAATTAGCATTTAAGTTTCTTTCTTTTAAAGTGAATACATATTCGAACTTTACTATCTTCTTTCCTATTAACTTTTCAACAATGGAATATGGTCGGCAAAAATCTCTAGTTGTTATGCAATTTGTCATTTTCTGTTTAAATTTCCTCTATCTTTGCTATCTACTCAAAATTCCTGAGTACAGCAATTCTATGAACTCATCTTCAAAATTAGTAATGGAGGAGATAGATTAACAAGAAATTATTAGGTATTTTAAATATTTTTGTCGCATGAATGATTTTATTTTACTACGAATTCGAACAAAACAAAAGTTCGCCTCATTTTGGCTCCTATAATATTAGAATTGCACTTTAAAACGAATTCTTTGCTGAAGTTAAGCTCCCTTTTACAAACTAATCCAGGTTTTTTTAACTGTACATTTAAAAAAACCTGTACACTTCTAAGTATCACGCGGGGCTTACAAAAGAAGACAGCACATTACATAATGACATCACATACAAAACAGCTACTCACGCATCACATTCTCTTGTAAAGCTTCTTTTTACTGGTGGGCACATTCAAAGATATCAGATAGAACAGTTAAAGAACAACCATGCACTAACTGGGACTCATGGAGAAGACGCACTCCCCCTGTGCCAGGACGTCGATAAATAATTCAGTCTGAGAACTTATTACAACCAACCTACCAATAAAGTTCCCAATTCATATTGTTTTTCGTGTGTGGCAACAGTAGGAAAAAAGGATAACGAGAAGCAGCTGGGGCAACTCAACTCAAGAAAAAAAAAAGAAAACGAAGAGAGAAGGCGGACATGTTGGTCTTGGGACGGAAAAGTTTTCTTTGGTAGAAAAGCGGATGGGAATGTTCAATGCAGTATTGGAAAGTTGTGACTATATATAGTTTTTATTTGGTTTTATTAATTTGTGTTTAATGTGTCATGCTGCTGTAGCAAAATGAATAAAGTAGCAGCTGTAAAATCTTGGAGTGATCATTGAAGTTTCTCACCGATGACTTATATGGTTTACTTTGTTATGAAACCCTCATATTGGACAAGTTTTACTCTACCTCTTCATGGTTACTAACGGCAAGAATGATGAGAACAGAAATTAAACCTCTCCTTCTGCTCCCTGTAATTGACTTCATAGCAGGTCCTATTAGCACAAAATCCAACCATATCGCTACAATACCTCCACGATATTGGATGCATTTAGAATATCGAATAATAGGATATTTACAGTATTTTGGACTTATGATCAGATTGCTATCACTTCTGTTGTTGTTTCTTATGGCACTTGTCATGGACAAGTTTGCTGAGGTATTCAATGATTTAAGCCTAATAAGCGTCTCTTGTTTTTCAGTAGCGCCAACTAGGGCCCAGAGTACGGCTTTTGCTACTCAATCATCACATTAGCTTGCACAGTCCTTTTTTACAGGGGGGGGGGGGTTAGGCACATTCACATACTTTACAGATATAATATAGAAGAACAACTATGCCTAACTCGAACCTAGGACAGCCAGATCACGGGAAAGATGCGCTACCCCTATGCCAGGACATCGGCTTATCACTCCTTCTTCAGACATCAATTATTGAACAGTAGGAGGTGCCTGGTAGATTTCTTCAAAAATCGCCATCGGTTTTCCTTTGAAGAAATATTTCCAGCAGTGATCCCTTGTAAATCTGTTGTTTCAGTTCCATCCAATCCTAATGAGAGACAAGTAGACGCCTCCCACGAACAACAAACATTTATCGTTTCACGATCTTACATCGATAATCTTCTTCTCTTAGATGATTAAAAGTTATTTCCCTAAAAAAAATACTTATCCATCAAATCCACTATGTCAATCCTCAAAACTGATATAATCCCTACGATGACCACCAAATGGATCAGAGTTCTCACAAAAACGCAAAAAGTTCCATGAGATTATACTCAGCAATTAAAAATTCACCACATCTCACCAAAATCCTACAGATACATCCGGTGAAAATTGGATACTGTTTAGTAACAAGCCTAATACCAACAAAAATATTTTTTAAAAAATCAACTCCGCAAGTGAAAAAAGAAATAAAAGCTATACAGCAACACATATTGAATAAATATGAATTTTTTAAAGTAATAGGCATCTAACAATCTGTGAAATCTAACAATTTACTATTATATGTTGAATTTCAAACAGTTTATCAAAAAAAGTACTTTCATTTATTAAATCAAATAGAAGAAAGTACATCCATTTAAAAAATTCAGTTATTATTTTTTCAAAAAA
Source organism: Argiope argentata (assembly GCA_026289955.1). Taxonomy (NCBI): domain Eukaryota; kingdom Metazoa; phylum Arthropoda; class Arachnida; order Araneae; family Araneidae; genus Argiope; species Argiope argentata. The sequence continues at coordinate 14,809 of JAOUZG010003562.1, forward strand.
AAGGAAACACACAATAATGTTATTTAGATGAGAAGATTAATAATTTGTGACAAAAATACTTAATTGTATAGTAATAAATTGGAACAAAATACCTTTTGAATTATGTCAAATTATACTCCTAACTAATCTAACCAAATTTAATCGATTTGAAAAACAAATACACTTTCTTAAAAGTTTGTTGTGTTGTTATCAACACAACACTGGATTAGAAAGAAAACGATAGGTCTCAAGAAGGCTGAATCAGTCAGACAATCTAGGCCTTGTTAAAAATCTGGATGGTCAAATGGGACTTGGGAAACAAAAAGGGAAGACCCAGAATATTCCAAAATCTTTTCGATATCCCTGTAAAACTCTAGTTTCACAATTCATTCTAGAACATTTAGGGAACCATATTGTCCTAACGAGGGTAATAAAACTAAATGGATACAGCAAACCACCACAAATAATGGTGTTATTTCATTGAAAACAGCATTTACACACACTACCACAGTACCCTGATATCAATGCCATTGCATATTTATCGACCACATTCAAAATGGAGGTTCAAGGGCCCAAAATTAGGAAAAAAACCTATTGAACTCATTTGTTGTTAGAAAATGCATAAAATATTTTCAATTATCACCAAACGTTTGTCAAATTAGCACGACATCTAAAAGTCATAATAAAAGCCAAAAGACATGCAATTAAATATTTATACTTTCTTTCTTTGCGAGATATTACAAAATTTTTGTTGGTGCACTCTCAAATTTTTGAGGCAAAAATCTGCTAATGTTTATTCGAAAGTCAACTAGCCTATTGAAAGAAAACACGGTCTTCCAAGCTGAGCTCCTAGCACTCAATAGAGCAGTGAATTACGCAACCTCTCTTCTTTCATCTGATCCAATCACTATTTATGTCGACAATAAAGCAATTACACAAGCCTCAAACTCTTCAAAATCCAATAGCCAATTAGCAAGAGATACCTTCTCTCTTCTTCTTGAAAATCCTCATATTAAAATTTCATGGATCAAGGCACATGTAGGCTATGACGGGAATGGAGCGGCGGACAAACTAGCCAAAACAGCGGCTAGTGCGAATGAAGATCGGAATTTAATGAAGCTTACAAGATCTCATCTGAAGAACATCCTCCAAACCGATGTGATGACAAGATGGCAGATAGGAATGGGAAGAAGACGAATCAGGCCGTTCCACATATAACATAATGCCAAAAGTTTCTTTCTACTCTGCCAACTGGAACAGAGGCAATGTCCTTTTCTTCACTGGGCACGGTGAATTCCCGACATACCTATACAGATTCCATCTAGCCAACTCTCCTTACTGTAGATGTGGGGAGATAGGATCTCCAATGCACTATACCACAGAATGCCTACTCACTCTCTCATGGCACGTGAGAAAGCCAGAAAGAAGCCTCGAAGAAGAATGGTACAGGAGAGTTGCATCCAATACCCTTTCACGCGGCAAAATCCACTCCATAGTATTCCATATTCATAAATACCAAGACCTCTTCAAGACGTACAATAGTTGAGACAAGAATTCCCCTTGTGATAATCAACCAAAATTATAACTCAAAAGTGCAGATCTCTCACCCCCACTTTTTTTCTCTTTTTTTTTCCCTCCCATCTTGTGCTCATCCAACTGGTTAGATAACTTAGCGTTATAAGCACCGGGGGCACAGGATGGCGTCATATTATGTTATGTTTATTCAAAATGCTTCTGATATTTTTCAGTTTAGAGGTTTTTCGTGATTTTTCTTTATTTTTACTTTAAATTAAACCAGTTGTTGCGTTTAAAAAAAACATGTTTGGACTTCTACTTAATGTGTTATTTGTACTGAAAGTCGGATTTATCAAGTAAAAATAAAGTATATTCTCAATTTTCGAGCAACTGTATGTATGCCTGTGTGTACTATAATAAAATTTAGTCATCCGGAGATCCAAAAAAAAAATCTCAGATCTTCGTGTAGAGATAGAATAGATTATTTTTTTCTTTTTTCAGGTTTTATTACATATTTCTTACCATAAAATATAATCTATTCAGCAGACGATTTTTTCATAAACATTTTTTTTACTTCTTTTATCATATTAAAATATTGCTGCGTTTTTATGAGCAATGCCCGAATAGATCGTTTGTTCTTGATTAAAACTGGTGTTTTCTAATTAATTATTTGGCGATTGATTTTAGAAAATATTCATACAGTTGTGTAACATTGGAAACGTCGAATTGTATAAAATTGCAGAGTACCGACACATCGGCATTAACATATAATAGCGAAAGTAAAAGATGAATTTATGTAAACAAAATTTAAAGAAGCCTTGTTTTAGCTTATGATCTAAATTCCAAGAAACTTGGGACTCGTTACCATGGGAACGATTTGCTTTTTGATTCAGGATGAGCTCTAGAAGTAATGTATTTAGGAGATGAGCAATCTTCCTTTTAGTAGTCTAAAAACCAACTTCAATTTATTGTGGCTTCACGTGCCATTTTTACTTTTAAAGAATTTTCTCCTACAATGAACATTCATAAAAATTCACTGTGAATTATGAGGTAAGTAGTTTAGATTGTTTAAATTAGTTTTCTAATGATCAATATAAAATTCGTTGCTTATAAATTTGTTTTAAATAGATCAAGTGAATAAGAAAAACCTGATCATATATTCCAAAAATCCCTGGCAATGAACTCTTACCTTGTTGTTATCAATACATGATTCCCTAATAGAAAAAAAGTGGAGAAAAAAAATTATGAAAACATATTTGGTCAAAAATATGTTCTATTTGTTTAAGATATATTTATTCAACAAGAATGTTCTTTTATTTCATTAGATCTCAAAAAGTATCGATATCAAGATTCTGTATACAATTATTCAAATTTGAATCGGCTCTTACACATAGCCATAAGGAAATGCAATACCTTATTTTTTTAACGCAAATATGTAATTACTAATTCCTTTAAACTTATCAACAGGCAATACAGTTTATTTATTTATTGTTCAATCCTCAGTAACAAAACTGAAAAGAAAATTTTTATGTCTTTCGTTGCCTTTAAAGTTTTTTAGAAGACTACAGTTTTTCTCCTCTGTAATTTCTTTGTTGGAATCGTGTAAATAAAAAGGCTTGGTCTTATCATATCAGAACATGATGTTGTTTTTGGTATGAGGTTTTTAGCGTCAACAAAAATCCATAGGCAAAACATTTTAATTTTATTATCTGTACGAGCATCTCAAAAAAATCAGCTTTTAATAACAAGTTGCCATTGCATTTACAAAAATACTGATTAAAAAATTAAGTTAATGACTACAGCAAATAAAACCGTAAAAAATGTCATTTTGAGCACATGATTACATAAAATGAAATAAATAGGAAATGTGATATTTTTTTATACAAACGATGCTAAAGCTTTTTTTGATCGTTTGCAATACTAAAGTGACTCATTCAGTGATGCAATTAAAATGAATAAAAATATAATTTAACTTGCACGAACGCGTGGTGCTTTGGCCGTCCAAGAAATGATGTTCTGGCTTGATTCATTAAAATATGCATAGCAGATTTCATTTTAATCTTTATTTTTTTAATTCAAGTATCATTTTCAAATCTTAGTCATTTTTTTGTAGTTATAAAGAGAATATACATAATTCATCATACTTTTCAAAACATCAAATATTCTGTTCCAATATTTCTTTTCAACACAAATTAATTCTAGTCTTAGAATAGGTTATGTTAATTCTAACTTTGATATAAGAAATGCTTTTTGATGCATTCATAATTTTTTGTTTGAATACTTCCTCTCATTAAATTCATTATGTTTTAAAAATCGGAGTTTTAAATAAATCGGGGGGAGGAGGGTTCTCTCGCGATCATGTATTTGTTTCTCTTAATCAATAATATACCATTCATAAAAAAACTTAATAAATAAATAATAATAATTTCTGGTCTTTCTATGGAATTAAAGCAATAGTAATATTTCTACATGATTTTTCTTCAAAATATTGAATTCATTTTTACACAGATTTAAAATAAAATTCCTTTGAATGAGCTATATATATTTTGAATCAATGCAATTTCCGTGGAAAAATGTTAATAATGGTAATGTTATTAAAATTTTATACATGTAACAATGTTAATAACTAAAAATTTCCTTGTACTGTTGATAATTTTAAAAAACTGCAAATGCAAATATTACTTTTCCTTCCATTATACTTATCCAGTTATCTTAACTCGTATAACATATAATTCTTAAAAATGAATAGTTTTTTTAGAAAAAGCACATTATCCTATTGCAATTAAATCCAAAGTTTTCAGGAAAGGATTTTATGCTTTAACACAAATTAAATCTGATAGAATGGGGGTTAAAATAACATAGCAATTAGAAAATATATTGTTACGTTTTTAGCGTAGCGGGTTCGGATTGAATGGACTTTGTATGAGGACATTGAAACAAATTTATTTACAGCTATTTACAGGTATATACAAGATGAATTTAAAAAAAAATAAAACTTCAGAGAACACAATCCAGCAATAATCAGTCACTTACAGCGTAAATGCACGTCTTACGCACGATAAACACAGTTTGCAAAACAGCTATAGTATAGCACAGCAACAGTAAATCACAGCGAGCTCAATAACGCAGCGTTAACAGCAAACGCAAACACAGCTCACTAATAACAAATCCACCAGCGAGACACTTTTTATTTCAGAGCAAACTCTCAACTAACTACTAGCTCCGGCTATTCGCCGTTATATAGCCGAAAAGCGCGTGCACCTGAATCTCGTGAAAATTCTCAAAACATCGCGCACAATCTAGCGGCTACTAGACTATTCCTTTCGCCAAACCAATCAAGCTGGCGCGAGGCTCCTCGCCAACGTCGCCATCTTTGACGAGTTTTCGTGCCGCTCGCCAGCTTGTAACAATATTTAATATCTGGATAATTTTGAGTTATTTGGATTTTGGAATAGTTTAAAGTGGACCTCCTTATTTCAAACAGGGCTCAGATGATGAGAATAAAATGATAACTGTTTTCCCCTTTCTACATTTCCCCACCAAACTGGCCAGAAAACATTTAAGGACATTCATTTTAAGTGTACTGTAAAATTTTAATGATTATTTTTATGCAGTCATTTTTAATCGAATAGCGCATGCAGGCGTGAGTGAATATTATAAGTATTTTTATGCATAACAATACATTCCAAGAGTTGAATATACAAGTTTCAAATTACACAAGATAAAGCTGGTGCTGTTGCAAAGTTTTTATTTGCTTTTCTGGTGTGTTAGCATAGATTTCAATTTAGAATAAAGGGGTCGTATTCAATTAGAAACCGAGAAAACATCAGCAATTTTTGTGAGTGGTACTTCTAAAGAATAGTCGAGACAATGGGTAATAACATAGTAGTGTGTTAACATAGATTTCAATTTAGAATAAAGGGGTCGTATTCAATTAGAAACCGAGAAAACATCAACAATTTTTGTGAGTGGTATTTCTAAAGAATAGACAATGAGTAGTAAGATTGCAGACTCTGGCAAAATTTCATTTTACTAAATAACGAGGTGAGTAAAAACGAGTTGATAGTTTTTTTGGAATTAAAAAATATGTCGACATAATATAGTTTCACTTCATTTTTATCTGAAATATAATTTGTGTTAATCATTTCACCAATATAATCCCTTCTAATAATGGATATCTATGAACTGTACATAACTGCGCTACACTTACTATTTAGTTAAATGTGGTGTATATTTTGAAGGGAGGTTTATTGATAATAAAAGATTAAATGCTGAACAATAATTCACGCAATCTATTTGTACGACGCCACCATCTTTTGCAATATAATCTGCCTCTTTATTCTAGTCAATATTTGAATGATCTGGAGTTCAAACCAATACAGCTTTCTGATTGAATTTCTTCTGATTATTATCATTGTTTTAGCTATTCCTCTTAAGGATTTTATGAATACATCGTTGAAGATTTTAAGAATAGAAAATCTATATGCTAACTTCAAAAGATTTTCATCTTGTGAGAACATGATGTTTTGGTTTGGAGGTTTTGATGCCAACGAAATTTACGGGCAAAACGTATTTTTATCTGCTTTTACCAGCATATTATTATTATTATTATTATTATGCTTTTTTGAAAAGGGATGCGTTTTTAAAAGGTTGACTTGCTTTTACCAGTATTGCTTTTTGTTATTATTATCATATGAGACACACGATGTTGTTTTCATTTGGGTTTTTTAAGTAATTGAAGTCAACGAATAATTGAAGCTCGAAGTTGTGCACGCAGTTAAACAAATCATAAATGGTAATCTTCATCTACATGTTTTAATCGCACATATTTTTTTACTTGCTTATACCAGTATTGCATTATTATTACATACGCTTCTTTGAAAGAAGGTGCGTTTTTAAAATGTTTGCTGAACGAATCTGCTATGCTAGGACCTGTAGCCGAGTAATATGACCAAAATACAAAAGTCAACTTCAGTATCGTAGATGTTATCTGGTTTATGAGGCTAGCGCCACAGGTTGATCTGCTTTTACCAGTATTGCTTTATTATTACCTACGCTTATTTGACATCAGATGTGTTTTTAAAAGAATGACGTAGAACTATGACATTGTAACTGTTATTTCTTCTCGAAATAGGTGGAGCTCCAAAACTTTGTTTGCAAATGGAAAAAATTGAAAATAAAAATTTGAAAAAATTATAATTATATACACTTTTTAAAAGAAAATGTAGTTTGTTTTCCCATATATCTCTTACAGAAATCTTTCGCTTGTGGGCAATCATCATTTATCAATTGTGTAAGATGTCGAAATATATATTTTTTCCAACGCTTTTACTATAGCCATTCTAGTTTTTGTTTATATAATCGAAAATAAATGTATATAGAATAATGTTTTAGAAATATTGAATTTTTTTTTACTATATTGGTATTTATGATTAATAATTATCACCATTTATGTTATATTTATTATTAATTTAAAAATATTAAATTAAAATTTCAGTATTAAAATAATGAACATTTATCCTTGCATAAAAATAAATAGCATATTATTTAAAACTATCTGCAAATCGTTAATAAAATTTAAATATTTTTTTTAAAAAAATGCATATGTATTTATAACTTTTTCTTATAAAATTTTAATTTTATTATTATGAATTCAGGTAATAAATATTTATTGGTGATAAAAAAATTAAAAACATATTAAATAAAAGTATTTGTAAGTTTTTGATTGAATAAGAATTATTAAACAAGAAAAAACTATCAGTCAAATACGAGTCCCTGACCTTTCACATACGAATGGGTTACCTACATTGAGACTACCCAATTGGGAATCAAATTATCAGTATATAAGCTTTACTAAAAGTTCGAGGACCATTTTCTCGAAATTGACTGGCGATTTCGTTTTCATATTTTCTTGAATGAACATTCTAAATGTATACTTTAATTATACTAAATCTCATCCCGCACTCTGATTTCAACACCGTTCCCTCTCCTTGTAAGACAGATAATGACTTAAAAAATAATGATGTTCTCGCAAGATAACTTAAAATCTGCGATCATAGATTTCATTTGGGGGGGGTTAGGAGTTTATTAATGACAAGACAAATTGTCAAAGCTTCGACCATGAAGATGGAATTAGGACGAATACGAAAGATTGAGTATTTGGAAGTCTTGCGATAGAAGAATTAAATTGCGATTTAGATGCCTCTTGTGCAGTGATCTGCAACATATTGAAACGAAAGAGCTAAAAGCAACAATTTACGATATTTTCCAGTTTTTAAAGAGTCACTAAATTTTTTTGGGTTTAATGTTATAGTACTTGCTTTTATATATTAGATTTTTGATCTAAAATAAGTGGCTTTAAATACAGAATAATCTTCATTCATATAAAAGCACAAATATAAATGGTAACATCAATGGGAACATTGGCGTTGCATGCTTTTTTAAAGTTTGATTAAATCTAGCTTATCCCGAGTAGCACAAAAATATTGAACAATATTGATCAATATTCACAATATTGTTTAATATTGTGTAATATTGTTTAGTATCATATAATATCGCCCAATATTATACAATATTATGCTACAGGATGTGCTACCTGGGATAACTAACTTGTTATTTTAAGTTTCAAGCACGACTCTATTTGTTCGTTGACTTCCAGATTCCATTTTTATTATATTTATGTAAGAGAAAGCTTTCTCACACGAATATGTCGACACGAAGATCATCAGAACTCCATATGACAACTTTTTCACCTCACTTTAACATTCTGAAAGACTATTCTACGCGTACGATATGGGAGCCTGAACTCGCAGAATTTCTTTTAGACCTGTCCATTTGTGCTGCGCGATGTGCATGTATTTCTAATCCTCTAACTTATTCTTGAGTTCTGTGAATTTGTCAAGCCACAAATCTTTGGCATCAATTCCAAATGACTCAATGTTGATCTCATTTGTATTTGTGTTAAGAGTCATTTATTATAAAAACAAAAGTGCTTTTGTTTCTTTTCAATTGTTTGAATTCCTCAGCGAATCGATTCTTAATGTTTTTTTTAAAGTTATGCTGAAGTAGTTCGTTATAAGGTGCATTTGTCTCATCGCGATATTACTTCAGAATTTTAAAATAAAATCATTTATCGCTCTTCATGTCTTCAACAAAAAGAATTAATTTTTTTCGAAACAAACTACTTTTTCAAGCAAGGTGTAGGCTGGATTGCCCTTTCGTTGTAGTTTTATATTTAGTTCATTTAGTTCCCTTCTGGTATCTACAATAAAGATGAATTTTTGCAGCCATTTATCTTCTTCCAATTCGGGATGTTCAAAGTTTTTATCATTGAAGAATATTTTTATTTCACTCAAGCACAAAGCAAAACATTGCTATATATTACCTTTGCAAATCCGTCACATTTTGTGCAGAAGTAACTCAGAAAACATGGTCATTCAGTCTCATGTCTAAGTTAAAAAACAGTAGTTTAAATATATCTTATTACGGTCGTATTAAGCGTCGTGATTTGTAATTAACGATTACGTTAATAGAAGCTGTCGAGAGATTAGTTATTAAAAAATATATTTTCTTACTTTTTAAGAGTTTTGATAGTAAATTATTAATTCTTCCTTATATTAGTGGAGAGCAGCAATTTTACATCAAAAGTTCAAAAGAGGTTGCCGACCCCTGCTCTAGAGCATTCCATTTAAGTTATTATTCTACGATTCCGTTCTACTTGCACTAAATCCGATTGGTCAGATTCATTGACCAGAATCCGGAGCCTGCTAGAGTTGTTTGCAATTCTAGAAATTGTGCATCCGATCCAGAATGAGCGACTACTCAGAAAAGCTTTAGTTCTGTCCAAAACGAGCTCTTATGCGGATTAATATTTTGTTTACTGTGTGAATAAGTGTGTTGTGGAATTGAGTGAAAGTAATCAAAGATATTTTGCAGCATCTTTGTTTCTATCTTTTTGGAATGTATGTATTTCTTTTTAAAATAAATTTTCATTCTCCATTTGAAATCATTCCTTAAAATGGGATTAGATATAATTGTGCAGTACAAGATTTTTGTCTATAATCGGATTATCTCATTTGGCGAGTAGTCACCAATGAAAAAAAAAAAACTTAGTTTTATTTTAAATTGTAAAAAAAAAAAAATGTGAACGGAGAGGTACAATTGTATATTATTCTCTATTAATTATACGCTGTAAGTTAAAAAATAATTTCGAATTATTTTTGTATTCAACAAAAGTAATCTCAAAGTTCAAATTTTAACCAAACTGCACAAATTATCTATTATGTTATGTTCTTTACTTGTAACTCTGTATATTTTCTTTCTTTCTTTTTTTTTGGGGGGGGGAATTTTTTTCATAAAATTTAGTTATTTTTGCTTTTATATCACAATGTTGAAGTTATGAAACAATTTGTCTTTTAATTTCGAACTAATTTCTTCTTCTTTTTTTTTAATGATTCCTACTGAAAGTGTTAAACGTTTCTTAAGATATGACAGGTACATTTAAAACTTTTTAACTATGAACTAACTACTTTTTTAACTATGTACGTTGCTTCATACAATCTTCTTCTTTATAATAGTAGATTCAGACTGTTTGATATTTCTCATTTAATATTTTTTTCTAGCTTAGTCCTTTCCCTCTAAGGAATTAGATCAAGTTGTGCCTGAAAACTGTCTAATATTCTTTTTTTTTTCTTTTCTTTTTTTGCCAATTTTGTAGATGAAAGTTAAACTATCAAGTAGAGTGAATGACTTTAAATCACTTGCTTATATCATTAGATTTAAAATCAATTGCAAAGTGAAATGAAACAATACTACAATGTTTCTTTCTCCTTAACACATCGTGAATTAGCTTCACAATTTTATGTAAAGTGGACATTGAATGCTATTCTAATAAGATATTCTCTATATCATGAATTCTCAAACTATGGGTCAATATTTATGAGCAAATACAAAACTCATGAGCAAATACTTTACTCAATATTTATGGGCAAATATTGAGTGAGCCCTGAAACATGGCGAAAAAGAAGTAAAGGAAATCAAGTGCATACCACTATCCAATAACATTGTCACATGACAAAATGGCTGAGTGGGCAGAAGATAAATAAATACGAAAAATAAATGGTAGTAAATTCTATGCAGTACAATTAGATGAGTCTACTGATGCTCAAGATCTGTCTCAACTGCTTGTTTTCATGCATTATATACGGCGTACACAAAAATATTTTGTTCTGCAAACCAATTATTTGTTTAACGGGCTAACAAATTTTCCATTCAATTGATTCCTATATAAATGGATGGGATTTAGAATGGAAGAACTGTGTAGGTATAAGCACAGATGGTGTGAAGGCTATGTGTGGGAAAAACAGCAGTTTAATTACAAGAGTTCTTGAAGAAAATCTCTGTAATTTGTGGGCTCATTGTTGTCTTCAAAGAGAAGCACTGGTTTGAAAAGCATTACCTGATGATTTAAAAACTGTGCTAAATACAGCTATAAAAATTGTAAATTACAATAAAAAAATTGTAAATTACAATAAATAATTACAAGCACATTTGTTTCAAAAACTGTATGAAGAAATAGATAATCTTCATACATCTCTTCTTCTCCATACGGAGACATGTTGATTATCCAGGGGAATTAGTGGAACTATGAAGTGAAATAATAATTTACTGAAAAGGAAAAACAGAATATATTGAAAATCTACTGGACAAAGAATTTGTTTTCAAGTTAACATATTTGACAGATATTTTTTCTAAGTTAAACAAACTCACTTTATATCTGCAAGGTTCAAACAGATCCAACTTTTTGCAGCTCACGATAAAATTCGAGCATTCATGAAAAAGCTTGTTTTGTGGGAGAGTTGTATTAAGAATGTTAAATATAATTGTTTTGAAATACTTAAAACCTTTATTGGAGAAAACCAAGTACAGCCACAGATGAACTTATTCTCTGCAATTTCCACTCATTTAACATTGTTGAGAAATAACTTTGACACCCATTTCTAGGAAGAGATGAAAAAGCTTGAGAAGTTGAATTGGATTTTTAATCCATTTCAGGACAAGCTAGCAACTAATATGTTGACAAAAGTAAGTGAAGAGGTCATTGATTTATCAGAAGATACATCACTGAAAAATATTTTCAATCTCAAATAATTAACGAAATTCTGGCTCTCAGTAATCGGGAACTATTCTTGCCTCTTTGATGAAGCTATGAAAGTTCTTCTCCCCTTTCCTGCCTCATACCTAAGTAAGGACAGATTTTTGGCTATGGTCAACATTAAAACTAAATACCGAAATATGTTCAAACACTTTGATTAAAAGTAATTGAAATTGTTGCTAAAACTGTAATGATAAAAAATAGAAAACAAATGCCTCCTCCCCATTGAAATAAAATGTTTGTAGGTTATTTAAGTACTAAACAATATATATTTCTTATTTGAACAGCAGTCCTCATTGATATTGGTAACACTTTTTCATAGTGACTGTTTTAGAAATTACAGTATAATTTAAGTATTTACTCCCCTTTTTCTCTGAAGCAGCCAACAGGCGAGTCACAAATTTTAAAGCTTTTGTTAGATAGGTCGCAGTCCAGTAAACTTTGAGAACCACTGCTCTAAATTGTTACTTACCTGGTTGACCAGATGAATATAATGATCATTTAACACTTGGTATATTATTAACTTTATGATTGGTTTCAAAATGTAGAATAATTTTAATATAATATGAAAGATTCAAATAATCATTTTATTGTAATCCTTATTGCTTTGAACCTAAAACAAATTAATCTATCAACCTGTTTAGCTTCTGGAATGTTTTATTCTGAATCTTAATTGCATTTGTCTTATGACTTAGTCAAAGCTTTAAATTAAAAATACTATTATGTAAAATTTATAAACAAATATCAGTCATTCATCCTTTACAAATACTATGTTTTGTAAAGTGATCATTTGAGGTTATTTATTCAAAAGGCAAATAAATTTTCTTAAAATATTTTCTTATTCTATGAGTATTCACTCAACAATATTTAAGATGTGTTACCTTCAAAGCAACATATATCTATAAGTTTATTTAATCCCTTTAAATGCGTGCTTTTAGTTTAAAAATATTCCTATGTTATACAAAAGACTTCATTTTTTTGTTAAATTTTCTTCAAAATATTTAAGTAAAAAATTTATTCACATTTCATTTTTTAAAACAGAGTTTTCTGCTTGTAAATTATTCATACTGTTTGATGTAAATTTAATCCAGGGTTCTAAATATATATCACTAAACCAAATGGGTTTATAAAGAAAATATTTGGGTGTTGAAAAAAAGTTTCAATGTTCCATTATTCAATCTCAGGAAGTAAAAAATAGGGTACTTACGTATTAGCCCATCGCCATCAAAGGTTTAGTAACTCATTGGCAACAGATTCAAATTTGGTGATAAACTGTCAATGCCAACAAAATGACAGAAGACAGTTAAGATTGGGACAATTTTTTAAATAATGCCTTTTAGCAACTCATTGGCAACGGCTTCAAATTTGGCAATAAAGGTCGACGATCTAATATATAAGTACCAAATATAGCAATTTTTTTCTTTTATGTTTACATTTAATTTAAAATAAATATCTTTCCGAACTCAATATGCATAATTATGTTATGTCATTTACCAGAGTATTTTTATATATATAATTTTTTTACGTTTATTTAAGCATCCTTATTAATAAATTTTAATTTTAAAAAAAACTGAATAATAAATAAAACAAATTAAAATTTGAAAACAATGAAAGCTCTCTAGTAAAATTCAAAGCATTTTCAGGATTTGCAATTGTATCAATTTTTCCTTTTTTGAGTTGCTTTATCAAAAAATATATAACATTTTGTGTGTATTTGTTTAAGATTTAAGGATATTTTAATTTAATTTTTTTTAACTTTAAAATGTTATGTATTGAATAAGCATGTATAATATAATATATGTTTTATCTTACATTTTTATTTTTATATCAGACTTTTGATGAATACATCTCTATTTTAATTTTATATTGTAACAAGAATTTGTGATTTGTTCTTGTATAATTGTTTTGTTTTTTAAGTTGTTCTGAATTGTTATATTTTTCAATATCCCATTTTCATACACATTATGTAATTCTGTAATGTTTTCATTGCATTTACATTGCAATTATTTTTATGAGAGATTATCCATAGTTCAAATTAGTGCTATATATTCTACGAGTACAGTATGCTAATGTTGACAAAGTAAAAATTCTGTGGTACAAATCATAGCTATTCCTAATCAAATTTTTAAAAATTGTATGTAGATTTTGTATCTATTATTGCAAGAAAAGAATAACAGAAGTTTTGCTCCTAAGTGATTTATTACTATATTGCTGTTTCAAATGTTATGTGCATCTGAAATATAAATTTTCAAATATAGGACTATTATAAAAAAGAAAGAAAAAACTTGAAAAATTATGAATAGATAGTATGTGATTATTTGAACATTTTGTACTTGAAGTTAGGCAAGAAGGGTGCATCAATTAACATTGTAACTTTTATGAATGTGACTATCAAGTATACATGGAATGCTAGGCATATCAAGGATGAATTCAAAGACAGACATTGTTACTATATTATGAGAACATTTTGAGAAATTTGTAAAATTTTGATAGCACTCTTTCATCTTGCTTATCTTGATTCTTGCAAGTTAAGATTGAAGATGTAACTTACAAAAATATTATATAATAAACTTCATAAACTACTTAAAAAAAAAAACTTCTGTTATCTCTAAAAAAGTAGAGATTTTAAAAATATTTTTTTCTTTTTCAAATTATTTAACAATTTTTTCTTTATTATATATAACATTAAATTGTAAAATTAATTCTCATTTTTTCTTGCATTTGCTATCTGGTATTTCGGCTGTTTTGAAAGAAACATTTGAAGCTTCACACAATATTATTCAAATTTTATTGAATAGATGAGTTTCAGAATTTTTCATCTTAAGATATATTACTAGCTTAGCTATTGATCCAAAATTTCAAATAATAGTTTCATTCTAATATAAATGATTTTGAAAATTATCGATTCATTGCTAACATCATTGCTTCAAACAAAGAAAAATAAATTATTCTGCCATCCCATTTAATTTCTAGAATATTTTATTTTGAATCTTTGTAATGATTATTAATTTTTTTATAATTTTGTTAAAACTTTGATTTAAAAATATTATGGGCTAATTACCATTTATAAAGTCTACATTTTTAAGTATAAATACCGACCTTCACAACTTTTTTAAACAAAATATTAAATTTTACAATATTTACTCATACTTCAGGTGAATACCCAAAAATCTATTAGTGCAGATTACAATTGGTTGTTGCAGCATAATAACATTGTTCGAATACACATGATAATAATTTGGAGAAATATTCATTCTTGAAGTACCAGTTCTGAAGTTAATCGCAGTCAGAACATGAATGTTGTTGTTATTATTTTTGTATCAAAATATTTAAATTACAATAGATTTTATAATGTGTTTATTTTTAATGTTCCATGTTATGTTATGTTTTTTCTAATGTTCCATGTTATGTTGTATGAAAATAGCACAAATTAGTATCTGCTTCATTAATATTAAGTTTCCATTTACATTGCATATTTTTAAATTGATCCATTTTAAATGGTGATACAATGAAAATAAATGGCGCTTGAACGTAATATTTATTTTTCTTTTCCCCCACTCTTTGTCAACATTTCCAGTCTAAAATAAATCCCAAAACATTATCACTACGGTGTTCCTTTTGATGTCCAAAGAATTTCTGCCCTTTTGCTTAACCTTCACTCCACTTTCAATGTTAAATTATGACAAATCTGAGATAATAATTAAAAATAAAAGAATTCCATTTTCGCTTGAATTTATACAATTGTTTGTTGTATTGACAAAAATCTTGCTAAATATTTTTATTGGCCTGGAATGTGTAATTTTTTTCAAAATTATTCCAATTTTAATGTAGAAAATTATTTACTTGCTTCAATTTTTTAAAATATAAATTATTGTATTTGATGCTCTTAAAAAGTATAAGCATGAGGCCATAAAAATAAATTAAAAAAATCTTTAAAAACTGGAAGCGAAATGTTTCTTATGGAAAATGTTTAAAACCCCATATGTTATAAATTTTCTACTTTGGCACTATATTTATAAACTTCAATATCAGGTTTTTTAATTGTTTACATTCTCAGCAACTTCCATGATTAAAAAAAAAATCTACCCCAGTTTCAATCAGAACATTTTGTTACAGCCGTAAACTTTCAAATAAGACAAGAAACGTATGAAATTTTGTTGTGATATTGTATCTAAAACAAAATATAAAATTGTTTAAATTTTCAGGAACTTAGAATTAATAATTAATGTTAACAATTTTTGCTTACAAATGTCGAAGGATCTCAACGAAAGCTCTTTAAGGATTTGAAGAATCTCCTTAATATTCTCCACAGTTCTTTTAAGGATGAACCATCTTAATATGTTCAATACATCACAAGGGCACTTGTAATGTGTATAAAAATCTCATTAGTAGGGACTGACTTAGCATAGTTGGGGCTCGGGACAAAAACTTCATTAGGCCCCCTCTGCTTCTCTACTTTAGTAATGAAGAACATTCATTAAAGAATTGAACGTAAAAGTAAAATTTATATTCCATTTAGGGGTCTCCACTTATGTGGGGGCCCGGGCCAAATGCACCGTTAGCCCCTATCTTAGTCAGGCCTTGCCCGTTGGGGTGTTTCCGATTCAGTCGATTTTGGTGTTATTCAATGTCATTTGTTTTGATGTTATTCTATGTTAAATTTGCTACATTACTGAAATTATAAATGGATGTAAATTCTAAGCATAATAGGATAATATTAGGTAGAATTACATTGTCCAGTTATATTAGTGTGACCACTTATCAAAATCCAAAATAACCATTTTCCACTGGGTAGAGAGCTGCGAGGCGTGCAGCAAGAGAGTCTAATAGATTTCTGAAGGTCTTCACTGAGATTTTGAGCCATGCTAACTCCAATGCTGTGGCCAGCTGCGTTGTTGAAAATCCTCAGAGAGAACAACTCGATCGGATCTATTGGATTAAAATTCGAGGTACAATTTGGCTAAGGGAGTACAGTAAACTCTCCGAACTACGCACGCACACTGCGAGCTTTATGGCACTTCGCATTGTCCTGCAGATATATGCCATCATCCTGAAGAAAAACAGTTCACACATCGGAGTATGGTCTGCAAGGATAGACGCATACTTGTGTTGATTCTCCGTTCTTTCCACAATGATGAGTGCACCCAGAAGAACACTACGGAAACATTCTCATACTGCGTCCTCCTCCAGCATGAACCCCTTCGGCAATTGTTCAGGGTGTTTGTTTTCAAAATTCCATACCTTATACACCAACGTCCATCTGACGATGGAGTATAAAACGCGATTCATCGGGAAAAGCTACCAATCCCCACTCAGTGGAAGACCAGTTACGATACTAGCATCATATTATTATGAATTTTGTGTAAAATAGATGTAAATATTTGTAAATAATTTAATTTTTTAAAATTAATTGTTATGAAATGGCGCATCAGCGAGGGAAGACCGTTCTAAGGGGTCTTACAATAGAAGATCGCCATATTTGCCCGGTTTGGCAATATAGATGCGTTGACGACATAATGAGGTCGGTAGCAGTTTCTACTATACGCTAAAATTTATAGTAGAAGCTAAGAAATAAAGATTTGTTCTTAGAGAATGATGGAAAGTTCCACAGTTGTATGGAAAGAGTGAAGTTGCCCCGCCCATTTTAGTGGGACCCTATTTAATGCGTGCCTTAAAGGCGGGGACAATTAGATAAGTTCGGACAACAAGCTACGTTGGTTGACTTAGCTTGAGAGAGTGACTTTTCTTTTTGACGCTATTATAACAGCTTTGCTGTTAACCGAGATTAGCGAATTAAATAGAGTTAATTCGCTGTGAATTGGTAGCTTAGATTGCGAATATTTAATACGCGTTTTCATAGACAATAAAGTCTGCATCTTCGCATCGTTCTTATGTGAGAATTATTCGTAACAACTGGTGTCAGAAGTAGGATTGAATGGTGAAAACAAGAGCGATGGCTGAATCCGAAAATGACAAATTCAAACCTTTTGCTTTCATTAAATTGAAGCAAAGCCGCCTGGAGGAAACGAAGAAGGGGAAAGAAGAAATGAAAGAAGGCCAGCCTAATATTGTAAAAGTAATAAACTCCAAGGTAGATGCTTTCACGGATAAGATTCAAGGAAATTATGACAAGATCCGTGCTATTCAGCAGAACTTTGAGTAAGTAGAGAAATCTGTTGAAGACGCGAAAGTGCCAACTACTGCCGCTATTCCGGAAATTGGAAAGTAGATTCGGCAGTGGAAGCGAAAGGAGTGCAAAAGTAGGAAGGAGTGACAAATGTTTTGGGCTGTCCCACGGGCCTTGATGGTATCTCTAGCTTTCCTGTGCTGAGCCGAAGGTCAAAACTTCCATTTTTAATCAAAAGAGAGTCTGGAACGTGTTCAAGCCCCAATTTGGCTTGGCCATGACGGCGAACGAATGGAGCGATGGCGCAAAAGCCTGCAATCTTGCGGCATCCCTTCGCAGAGAAACAGTCGGCGACCTGCTGACGATGCCTGAAGATAGGCGGGCTGATTTGATCATCCCGACGATCGCTCTATATCTCATATTTTGGCAATCAACACCTTAAAGATTACATTAGAGCACAGCTTAAGTCCAGGAGGCAGAGATCGGGGAAGTCGGATATTGAACGGCCCTCCCTCATTGCCTTCCCTAGCTCTCCAACTGACATCCGAGATACAATATCTCTGGGGTACTTTGTGGATGCAATTCGTGGCCCAAATACCCAGGCAAGAGTTAGACTTTCGGTTGCGAAGGACCTAAAGAGTGCTTTGGTGTTTTCCATGAAGGTCGAGGCAGCTTACCTATCCTCCGGGAAGGATCGTCATCCCATCCGTACCGTTACTGTTTGGGACACGAGAGAAGAGAATTCGAGAACTCAAGAATGCTTGAGGTCCTTGTATCCAATGGACGGAAGTGCAAAAGATTTAAAAAAATCTGCTGCTGGACATGCAAAAAAAGAGGAAACTTCAGGAGGAACGAGATGGGACCTCTACCACAAAGAACTCATCAAAACCAGTGTGTGTTGATCTCGGGTGGCGGAAGTCCATGTACAAGGGATTCTCCTCTAAGGGATCACTAGATTCGGTCACTACTAAAGTATGGCATGGGCATCCAACGCCTAAAAGGGACTTCACAAAGCAATGCGGGTGCACTTTCTTGAAGACCTTTCTCTGAGAATTCCAAGTACTGTACCAAGGCAAAAGAAAAGTTACTGCACCTTCTATCCGACAAGTAACTTGGGTCCATTCAACATCAGACGATAATCCTTGGAGTGGTTTGAACGTCCACAAAAGCCCAATCGAAAACAAACATCTGAAACCCTTTATAGACTTCGTGGAAAATTCCAATGAGAAACCAACTTGGCAAGATGTGACACATTACTGTCCTGAGGTGAAGAAATATTGGATAATGTGAGATTCTCTATACTGGAGTACTTCCGATATTCCGATTCGGAAGTATGATTCTCTATATGATTCTAGTATGATTCTCTATATGGAGTACTTCCGATTGGAAGTACTCCATATAGAGAATCATACTTCCAAGTTGGAATATCATACTTCCAAGTTGGAATTCGACGATAGGAAAATCTCAGGTGAAAAACGGTGTTTCCATGTTCCCAAGTCTCTAGTATCTTAAAAGAGCTTTTTAGCAACCCAAAAAGTTGTCACATTGGGATCAGGAAGATTCTACATAAGGTTCGGGAACGATTTTTCTAAGTCAAATCGAAGTCCGACGTAGGGAAGTGGTGCAAAACCTGTGATATGTGGGCCTCCTGCAAGGGACCAAAGTCTAGAACTTGCGGGAAGTTTCAGAAGTACAACATGAAAGCATCGTTCGAGAGAATAGCCTTCGATGTGTTAGGCCCATTGCCTAGCACGGTCGATGGCAACAAGTTCATCCTCGTTGTTATAGATTACTTCAGCAAATGGCCGTAGGCCTGCTTGGTTCCTGAACAAGAGAGACCGCCGTAGCAAAAATTCTGTTACAGAACTGAATCTCCCCGTTCGGTGTTCCTCTTCTAATCCATTCTGATTATTGGGCGAATTTTAACTCAGCTTTCTTCACAGTTTTTTGTAAGCTGCTAGGCATATAAAAGACCAGGACAATGTCTTTACATCTGCAATCAGATGGCATGGGGGAGCGATTCAACAGGATCATCTTAAATCACATGACCCTATTTGTATCCAGAAACCAACAAAATTAGACCCAGAAGTTGCCGTTGTAGCTTATGGCTCACCGGAGCACAACTTACGAGAGTACCGGTTACACTTCATCACATTCGTGCGTGGACGGGAGTTGCGACTACAGTGCGACCTGTTTTTCGGAGGATTGCCAAATGCGCCTTATTCACCTGAGCATTGTCTGGATGATTTACAGGTGCAGTTCGAGAGCGTTCATCAGTTTGCCCGAGACAAGATTAATATCACAACGGAGAGTATGAAGAACCGATACGATAGCAAGGGTACACATCAGACTTTCCATTAATCATCATTTCTAAATGAATAGATTACTTATTCTCATATTCAGAAACTTCAGAATATATTGAGAAATTTTTATACCAAATAGGAACAAAAAATATGCGTTGGAATTAGAGAGCTTTCATAAGAGAATTGAAGGTATACCTAAGATTTCAATTGTGAAAATAGCATTCAAATTTATGTAAATGCAAATCAAGTATATGAAAATGAAGTTTTGTTTGTTTCGAAGGTAATATTTGAAAATTGACAAAAGGCAAAAGGCTCATGCCATTCAGAGTTAATGGCACATACTTCAAACAGAACTAATAATATATATATATGAAATTAATCAATCCCTACTTAGATTAACAAAGAAAAATTTATTTTAGTTACTTTTAATGAAATAATTACAATTTTTCTTGTTTTCGTGTTCCGCTTTACAACGAAAGGAGGGGTGCAGTAGCTTCTGAGGGTAAGTCACAGACATCCTCTCCGAACCGCCGCAATAGAAACACTGGCGGGAACTGTGGTTGAGTCCTATGCCCGTCGCTGGCCACGGTGCAACCCTCCCCATAGGTAGCACATATCGTCATCGGTGGGTGGAGTGCAACCCTACCTATTAGTGTGCGCACCAAGGGTAGCGAGATCCAACCACCATACCGGAAGCATCTCATCCTCAATTACGAGGTGCTTTCTCGAGGAAAGCTACTGAGAATATAGATCCTTGAGCCCCAAGAGCAGAAGTCCAACTTTTAGCTCACACACACCACAAACCCTTTTTACAAGGTGGACTTCATGCATTTCAATCATTCATCCACAGATCATAATTTAGATCTGGTACAATCTCCTCGACCCATTACCCACATTGGTATTACGCGGGACACGGAGGACTTTGTGACCACTACAGATTTAACGTCCAACACACACACACAGAGAGAGAGAGAGTCTTCGATTGGCGGGTTCGAACTCGTAGCCGAAGGGATGCGGATTCAACGCTCTACCAATCAGGCTATCCTGGCCTAAGAATTACAATTAATATAAATAATTGATCAAAAAATTATACTAGTTTTGAATTTTCAGAGGCAATTGAGGCAACACAAAATGCGTGAATATTCTACGCCGGTTGGGGGTAACACAATACAGATTAGAAATTTTTAATGTTCTTTAATCTGCATTATTTTAATTCGAAAGCACTTCAAAGTGAATCCTAAAAATCGATTAATTAACAATGTTTAATTTTAAATGCATCAAACATTAAAAAAATAAATAGAATTGTTTGAAATAATCGGCCAAAAACATGGTAAGCCTAACCATGCGTGGGGGAAAAAATAAATGTTCAAAATGTCCACCCCTTTCTTGGAGACAAAGCTGAACTCGTTTGCGCATGATTTTCGAAACACGTTTTAACATGCTAGGAGTGATTTCTTGTATCCTTTGGGTAATTGCGATTTTCAAATAATCTATTGTTTGAGGATCACCTTCATAAATTTTGTCCTTTAAATATCCACACAGAAAAAAAGTCCGGGATGGTCAGATCAGGGGATCGAGGTGGCCAAAGATTTTTTGAGGTAAGTCGATCGCCGAAAAAAGCATCAAGCATATCCATGGTTACATTACTCGTATGGCAAAATTTAATATACTTGAAAAAAAATCATGGACAATGATTTTTTTAAATTTGGAGTACGGGAACTTTTTGGACACCCGTATTTTAATATTGAGTGTGATCTAGAAATAGGAATTGAATAAAATTATTATGATTGATGGCAATCAATGTGAGTGAAGTGAAACCGAAAATATTTAGAATGCAAGTGCTAATTATTTCCTTCACATTAATGAATAGTCGTGTACACAGGATGTTGTCATTCAAATTGTTTAATATTTTGTGTGCTTCAAATGGCACACATTAGTCCGAGTTTATCTCATACATTCAAAATAAAATTATTAATATCGATGCTGATTAAGTTAAGTTACATATAATGGAAGTTTTCTAGTGCAAACCGGAATTTTTCAGTAAATGACAAAAAAAAAAAATCGGTTATACAGGCATGTGAAGTATTGATTTCTTCGTCAAAAAATAGGCCTCTTAAAAGCTCATCACTGAATAGATCTGCAGCTCGTAGAAAGAAGCCAATTCGAGCTACTGAAACAAACGTAGAACGACTAACGAACAGTAAAGCAGATCGTTTACGAATTTCAAGTTCTCGTGCTTTAGAATCTGAAGATCAACAAGCGGCAAGAATTGAGAGGCAACGTTTATAATTATGTTGGACGTAATCACGCGCATCAGAATGCTAAGAACAATATGCGGCAAGAAGCGAAACAACTATTCGTAACGGAAAATCGATTGCAGATGATGTACTCATTCCACGCATTCTCATTATTCCCACCAATATGCCGTGTGATTTCAAACGGCTGCAGTTCAGTTTCTTATTCGACTTGCATTTTCGATTATCATCATCAAGGCACTAGGTCAATCACTGCAAGTATGTGAATTGAACTTAGAAAATCCATGTTTTTCACAAGGTCAGTTGTATTTTAGATTGTCAACGAGTCGTACAGCCAAGAATTTTTCTTCTTCTTCTTCTTCTTTTTCTAAAGCCGAAGAAGCTATAAATATTGTCTGCCCTAAAGCGCTTGAATAATAAATTCAAAAAGATAGAATAAATATTATTTGTACTTCTTCCTTATATATCATTAAATTTCAGTGACTCTATTCATTGTCGATAAGAAATTAAATATCATTCTTAATTAAACAAGCTAACTATTTCAAATTTCTAACGATATTTTCAAAACTATTTCGTATCGAATTGTTTTTATTATTTTTATTTCTTTCTTAGGAAAAGTTCTATAAACTATGTCCTTTACAAAATAATATATAGCCCTTTAGATTTTTTTTTCTTCAGAATTCTATTCAATTAAAATTTTTGATTGTTTTATTTTTATTCCCAATTATTTGAACTAATATGTTTTGTCTTTTTTTTAATTTGATAGTTAGCGTTTCTCTTCCATTTCAATTTTGGACATTACAAAAACGGAAATTATGGATCACGAGAAATGGATGGATGTTTTTGCTGCCCATGGCGAACCTTTGTACAGAGCAATGTTTAAAGAGTCTCCGAATAAGAAGTAATTAATTTTTAATATATAGTATAAACTAAATGGAAGAAATCTAGTTTTCAATGTACTGTAAATACTTTCTCTTTTTATTCCAGACCTGATGGTGAATCTTTTATAGAAGTTTTGGCTTATTTCTTGAAGAACAAGTTCACCGCAGTTTTCAAACCTGCTACAAAACCGGCTGGTTCATTGACACCAGGTATCTATTTCGTTTTTTGTTAAGCAAAAATTAAATAATTAGTCTGTTATGCTGAAGGTGGATAAAAATGGCATCCCAGAAATAGTTTACATGATGTGAACTCATGAGAAAACGCACGTTCACGAATGATAAATAAATAAAAGTCAAGGATTAAGCATTTGGGGTAATCTTTTTTTCTATTAACAAATAGTTTATATTTAAGGTCGCAAATTTACTTTTACTTTTAACTAGCATAGCATTCAATAACTTTTTAACAATTCACCCCCCCCCTTCCTCACACAAACATAGGCTACACTATTCTTGTTACATATATGCATTTCTCACAATGTTTTTTTTTTTTATCTGATTGTAATCTTGATGAGCATGGGGGTTTCACATGATACGGAATGTGCATGTCTTTCTTCTATCCTAAAAATCACATTCCAATAAATGGAGAAGTATTTTGAGTTTTGGTAAACTTCCTCAATATTTTAGCGGAACCAAATATTGAATTCTTCTTTGCATAGAATGCAATGAAATGATATTATAGGTTTTAAGAATTTCTTCCTTGTATTTTAGTCATAACTAAATATGTTGTTTGCGACTTCTGTGTCAGGATCAAATTTGGATGATCCCTTTTTTTGGAACAAACTTGGCTGAATGTTTTGAATGAGTTTAATAGCAGAATATGTAGTAATTCAAACTTTGTTTTCAGTTGAGAAACACAACTTTCATCTATGGATGCTGAAGTTGCCATTTCTTATTATTCTGTTTCATTTTGGTTTTGTGTTTTGTTTTCTTTGAGAACTTGTAGAAAATATTTGGGTATTTAGATATTTGAGAGTCTTAATTATTTTCTTTGATAGATGTTAGGGTATTGACAATCATCGTTGAGGGTATAAAATTCATTAACTAATTTTATAAACACATAAGTATATATTTGATATTTATTTATTTTCATAGCAAATGGAATATATGAAGATTTCCTTCCCAATTTTTATGTTCATTACCTATGAGGAGATTTAAAAACATGATTATGGCATTACATCAGGTCTGCTTTAGGATGATAAACATGAAATGGTCATCGATATTAAAGATTAAGGTAGAATTCATAAACTTGTACAACTTATCATTTGTTGGGAAAGACTATATTTGAGAAAAAAAGATTTATGAGTGTGTTAATATTTTATTTATTTATTTTTGTGGTGACTATTCGAGAATTAAAACAGGATATCTTTTGCTTATTAGTATCCAACATTTGCCATTGGCTAACGTTTATCCCCTCTCCCAGGTAAGGATCTGAATAGATCTATAGATGTTGCTAAATCACTAAGATTAGACAAGCATTCTTAAAAGTCCTGAAAGTTTCAAAGTAATTGATTTGTATCTAGCACATTCTGAGACAATAACTGTCCTGTTATATGATAAGCTTACTCTCTCCCTTTCCCTCATAGTGACCCACAATAATTGCTTTACGCTCTCTCCAATGGGCCTTTTAGAGTTGACTTTAGTACATAGAGATTAAAAAAACCCTTGATCTCCACAAATCCAATTTGCAAAATTCCATTTTTTCCCTAGGAAGATACAATACTTTTGATGATTCGATGCAAAATTTAGACTGATCAATCTTTTAGCAATTAAAATTTTATTTAATGTTTGTATAATTCTTTTCTTTTTTTTTTTGGCAATGGAGTGTAATTTTGGAATCAACACAAACTATTCCATCAATTTATTTGATTCGAAAAATATTAAAACCATCAACATAGGAAAAGATTTGAGCATTGACATAGCACTGAATTGGGTTCAATTGCTTAAATGGAAACAGGACATTTTGGTTTAATAACATTAGGAACCAGAGTCAATTTGTCACTTTTGATTGAACAATATCAGGTTTATTTAGTGAATTTCTTTGTAGAAAATGTGAGACTGTGCAGGCGTTTCATAATTAAAAGATTTCTTTGCAATTACTGGAAATTCTTGTATTTTGTCCTCGTATTTCACTTGTTTCAAATTGTTGAATCTTTCAGTGGTTTGAAATAGATCATTGATTTCTGTCCACTCATCAAGAAGATGGTGTTTTTTTTTTTTTTTTTTTTTCTGAATTGCACATTTTCTTCATTTGATTGGAGATCATTAAAACACCAGGTTTGCCTTGCATGTCTAATCATGATTGGAATTTGCGTTTCCAGATCAAAAGCAAAATCTTTTCTTATATTTTCTTACAATGAGAAAAGCAAATACAGTTGCCTTTAGCATTCACCTTGAAGCAGAGGTCTTAATATCTACAGAAGTGTGGATTCTAGTTTAGCATTTAGTCATCTGATTTCCATGTATATTTTAATAATCAGATATGTTGTTACCCAGAGATTTTAAGGTATCTTCTGAATTATTAATTGTTGTTTATAATATTTAAAATACCAAAACTTTTTTTTTCTTTTTTAAAATTTGGATTGCATTCTTTGGAGATTGATTCAAGGACAAAGAGTTTAATAGTTCCCGTAAATGTTTGTTCTGCTCAAATCTTTAATTTTTCAAGTGCTTTGTACAGTGTTTAGCACTATATGATGCATCTTTGTTCTCTCCCATCACATCTTGATCCAAAGTTTATTTGTCAAACCTTTCAGGTCTTACTTTTGCCTAAGTAAAATTGGCTTCAATATAATATCTGATGCAACATAACCATGGTGGTAAAAGCTAAGAATTAATATAAATTCTATTGAAATTAAAACTGGTGGGCATTAAACTTTTTTAGAGTATCCTTAAAATAATTAATTTTTAAAAGTTCTTGAGGTTTTTACTTCTGTGATTGATTAAACCCTTCACATAACTAATTAAATTAGCAGCTATGAAATATTATTTTAAATGCTTGTATCACTAAATTCTTCTGTGAGGATACATCATATCTCTAAATTCTTCATTTAGTCAGAAAAAAAAAGGATTTAAATGAAATCATGATGGTACAAATAGTCATCGAACTTAAAATTTAATCGAGCTAAAAACTATGTTTAAGCATCACCAGGTAGGTTACTACTATGATCTAACTGCAGAAATTAATATTCAGGAGCATTTTTTTAATTTGCATTATTATCAAGAGCATTATTTTAGCTCTTGAGGCTCTCTCTGTTCTCAAAGGTGGATAGGTATAATTTATAAAATAATAATATTATTTAAAAAAATATAACTAACTTTCTTAATAACATAAAATGTAAATTTCTAAAAAATTCAAAATGTCAGAATTTTTATAGTTTTTTTTTATTGAATTCACTTTAAAATTAAGTGAGGTAATGGTTTAGAATTATAAGGTTGCTATTTTTTACTGACATCTTTTTATATGTGTTGAATGTTTAAAATGCATATACTCAATAGAGAAAAAAAGAAATATAAGACAAGAAATAATTTGTTTTTTAAAAAAATGGATTAGATTGTTGCTCCTGCCATTCACATTAAATATGATTCCTGAATCAGTTTAGGATTTAAATAATATAATTGCTATATATGTGAATAATTACATTGTTCAAATGTTGTGCATATTATGTATAACATAATATGTGTTAAAATAATGTGCATATTTTAAAAGGTTGCATTCTCAGAATGAAGATATTTCATTGGTGAAATATAATTTGGTAAGCTTAACAACTGGACAACTTCCATCTCAAAGGCAAATTTGCTGACTGAAAAATTTTATTATAAAAGTTAGAGAAGAAAAAAATTTATTTAAATAAGTCTAAGTTAAAATGGGAGGTGTTTTGTTGTTATTAATTTGACTTTGATAAGTGTTAAAAGTTTCATATATATATTTCATATTTTTAAAAACTTATCCGTAATTTTTTGTTTTTGTTGCATAATGAATAACATCTTTATGATGTTTATGTAAAATTAATAATATTTTGAATTTCAAAAAAACAAAGTATATTTTTTGATAAAAGTTGATAAATTAAATTAATTTTACTGAACAGGTTTCTTCCATATATTGAGTTTCTTTTATGTGTGGCTTGAATTTTATTCTCTGGAAATTCAAATAATTTTCTATTATTATTAGAGAAACTTAGTAATAATTTTTTTTCAGATTTCAAAATATTAAAAAGAAAATTTGGTGACTAAGCTGATATTACTGAAATTAAATTAACTGATTTTTTTTACTATTACTATTTATTTTTTAGTTAAATTATTATTATTATTAATTTGAGAAGAGTAGGGGAAAATGTAGCATTTTTTTTCTATTTAAATTATTTAAAATTAAAAAACTTGTGAGAATTGCAAATAATTGCATTCTTAATTAAAAAATTCAAATTCTAAGTAATATTAATACTTTGAAAGAATTGGAAGCTGTAATAGTTTTGTTGATCATGCAGCTTTCTCTTACATATAAATAGATGTTTGCATATATGAAATAAAAAAATCCATCTTTTATAGAGCAGGCTAATCTCCTTAATTTAGGGCTAATGGCTGAATGTTAATGTCATGCCTCTTTCTCTGTGTGTAAAGACCACAAGTCTTGATTATGTAATCTATTTTTTTTTATGTTGGAGATGCAGACTTATTTTTATTTTATTATAGAAATGGAAGTTTAACTTCTAAAACAATCTGACTATTGATATAGTGTATGTAATAAAAGAAAGAAAATTTTTACTGTTAAGTAAATTCATAAATATGGAGAGGGAGGTGCCTCTGAGATTAATGCTCTGACATCCAATCATTATGTAATTTAATTCAATTAACTAAAGGACAGCTCTGTACTTTGACATTAATCAATATTTTTAGTCTTGGAGATTTTTGATAATGAATGGTATCATAATTATTTATTTAGTAGGATAAAATTAGATATTGAGATTTTTACTTTTTAATTTTTTTTGTGTTAACTGTATCGATTTTCGATTGTATTATTTCCATAAAAACATGTCATTTGTTATTTTCTTGAGTTTTGATTTATTTTTGTGTTTGGGAACTGTATAATTACATTTTAAAAAACATTTAATTTATTTTTAATAGAATTAGGATAAATACACTTCTCTAATTAATTTTTTGATTATCATATATAGTTTTTAGTTCATTAAAAAAACCTTTTACCAGCAACAATAGCAGTTAGCAGTTTTTTTTTGGTATTCGATATTTTTATCACATATTGTATCATCAGTTTTTTGCAATAACTAAAATGTTTTAAGTAATGATAAATGAGAGAAGCATTCAATCTTCTTAAAAGAAAGTTTTTTTAATGAAGTTTTATCTTGTTTGTCCCAAGTTTGTAACTTTAAGTAATTAAAGTATTAAACCTCTTCAAATTTTTTTTAATTGAACTAAATTTGAAATTATTACATAGATAGCTTTATATTCACAATTTTTCTGTTTCTTCTCTGTTTCAATGTTTCATCTATTTTCTAAAAATGTGAAATTCTGTATAAATACGTTTAAAAATAGTGAAATAAAAATATACATATTAAACAATTAACATTTTCAGCAATTTCTTTGGTGAAAGCAATGCTACTAAGGAATATTTGAGAGAGAGTAAGGCATGATATTCATTCAAGATGAAATGTTATAAAAAATAAACTGCCTGATGTTTTACTATTAAGTTTTTCTCTTTAATCATATGATCTTAAAATTATTTCAAATTCTGCAATTTACTACAAGATATGTGCCAGAAGCAAAAATTTTAAATTAAGCCAATAATTTTTAAAAGGTAGTAAAGATTTTGACGACTAATTCATGAAGAAGAATTTTCAAATTAGAATGTTTCATTATATGTGCTGATATAATATGGAAATTATTTTTTATCTTTGTAGATCCTCTTCCACTTGTGCCACCAGAAATATATCGATCTGGCATTGATAAACTTAAAAGACGGAAACTATTTTATAAAGTAGGATTATTATTATTTTTTTTTACTATAAAATATTTTATATTTTTTACTATTTTGATTTCTAGTTTCAAAGTATCAAAATATTACATTTGTATTACATGAAGGAATTATTCTTTACTTGTTATTTGCATTTCTTGTTACTTTAAAACATTTTGTGAGTGTGGTAATGTTCCCTTTCAATTTCTCTTTTAGCATTTATTGCGCTGTGATGTTTTGTATTTGCAAGTGATTAATTGTGAGGATGATGAAAATTATAAATGTTTGGCTTTGGCAAAGCATGGAGAGTTACTGCAAATTGATGATTTATCCCTTGTTGTGAGTATTTTTACCTTGTATTTTTTGGTTTCATTCTAGTTTTATTATTAAATGATTTATGATATTACATATTTTATTTAAATTAGAACAACATTACTTTTTTCTTAATTACTAGACATTAAATTTATGCAATTATTTTTATTTATATTGTTACTTCCTTAGTAATAGGAATTTTTTACTGTCAGAAGATATTTGATCCATTAACTATTATTTCAAATATAAAAGTGCATTAAGAACTGCATAATATATGAAGAAGGGAAAAGATGTTTCCAAACATTTGTCTATAAAATCTCAGATATCCTGTGTACAGTTTGATATTTCTTATCAATTTCAATAAATTGTACTTTT
>JAOUZG010003571.1:0-13036 GCA_026289955.1 Argiope argentata
AGTATTAAATAACGCCTACTTTTTTCATTTGCATTTTTGTTAACATTTTTAAATATTAAAAAATAAAATGCCATTATTCTACACCATAGTATTATTTGTTATTGAAATTTGTACCACCTTTCCGTATATCTCGACGTAAATCTATTTTAATCAAACATTTACATTGTTTTGATTGCTTCTAAAATTGGAAAGGAGTTTTAAAAACTAGGAACGGATTTTTGCATTAAAATTTCTATTAAGAAAAGAAAAGTAACAGCCAAAACTGATAGTAAGATTTTCAGTCATTTGTATTGAAAAATGTATATCATTTTTACCAAATTTTCAAAAATACTTTATTATCTTATAACCTTTCCCATCTTGGTAAAATAATGTGTTCCGATACCATTTTGAAGAGATTTCTCATTTTTGATTGCACGCAATCAAAAGGTAATACAACAATAAACTGAGTATCAGCTACCGTAAAAAAATAGAAAATTTTTATGTAAATTAAATGTTTATTTTGTCTATTTAACATATTTTGTTCAACAGTCCCTTTTATACCAAATAAATTTTCAATTAATCAACAGCAAATAAATAGTTCGAATGATTTATCGTTCGACAAAAATGCGAAATTCAAACCCAATGTTTTGTGTCTTCTTAAGTGAGTTTTATTATCAAACCAAGATGGAATTTTTAATAAAATAAGAAATTTACTTTTCTGAGTGATAAGATATACATATCAATATATTTTTGAGAGACATTTCGTATACATTCAGTTAGAAAGTGATTCATATTAAGAACCTCCTTTTAATAGGCAAAATTTCTTTTTTTATTCGAAAGTTTTTTCCCAATTTGTATTGGTAAAAAATAATTTTGCTCTTAAAAAAACGAAATCTAAAAATTAAAAGGAAAAAAGTTATAAAATTATTTTTTTTTTCGCGGATGAACAAATGTAATGCTAAAATTGGAGTAGGTACTAAATTTACTTTTTAAGCCATTGTTTTTCCACCATTATTAATTAACATGATCTTTTATCAATTCACTGTTTTTTCTTAAAAAATTTAATTTTTACCGCCTCTCAACCATGGATGCCATGCGTTTTAACTCAATATTATTCATGTGAATGCTCAAATGTGTAATCTAAAATCGTTCACCTCTTTTCATCCTCTATTTCCGAGATATTTTTTAAAATAAAAACCTGAGTAGAATCTGCAACCTCAATACTGAACCTTTTCGCAAGCTATTTCACCATTTTTCAATCACATCTAATAGCAATAAATTCTTTGAACGTTCTGAACCTAATATATATATTTATAATTAAACTAATGACTTGTAAGACAAGCACAATCGTATTGATTGGCGAGAGTGGCTGGTTTTCTTCAAAAACTGAGTTTGTAAATAGATAATATTCAGTTAATATCTTATTTTGAATTGTAAAATACCAGTGAGAGTCATCCGGAACACCTTTTCTAACATTTTGGCTGTTTCCCGCTAAAAATTCGGATGTAAAACAATGTTTCAAAAACCTTAATAGAAAACTGAGTACAAACATCAATTAGGATTAAGAAGTAATTTTATTTTTACATTGATATATGAGGCAACACTGCAGTAAATAAAAAAATATTCTAGAAAGAAAAAAAATTTAAAGTAAAAAAGAATTTAACATTTTTAAAATGAAAAGCACACACAAGACAAGAATTTAATATACACATTAATGTAATACACGCACACCCTCAAGTTAATTGAATAAATGTTAAAATACATTACATCTTGAAAAATAAAAAGTCCCTGTTTAAATACGAACAAATGTAACAAAATAATGAAGCAAGTAACTGTAATAGGAAAAATAAAAAAATATTAATTTATGTAAGAGGTAATTATATAATGATGCTATTTTTTTTAATTGTGATTTCCCGTCATACCTTGTGGCCATAGGAATTCTAAGTGTTAATATTTGTTATTGAATGTTGATATATTTGCATTGTATATTATCTATGTTATTGAATTTCGACTTAAACTGCACAAAACAAATACGAATATTTTAATGCAGTTCCTTAACTGCACATGAGTAAACATAAAGAATTCTCCCTCTAATCCATGTCACGATCCAACCTATGTCGTTCCACCGTTCTTCTCGTTTCGTTGGAGGGTCTCCCTCGACGCGACATTCCCCGGGAAGGAGACGCAACGATCGTGCATTGTTGGTCGAGCAAGGATTTCTCTTTTTGCCACTCTGTTTATTGGATGGGGAGAGGTGAAAATTTGGCATTGCACGAAGATGGGAAGAATTCAAGATACGCATTACAACAATGTTGAACTACAGTCTTTGTTCAGAATGTTAATCGTTTAATTACTAATGGGACAGATAAGGCACCGCTCCTTAAAACTATCCATAGTCTAGTGGTAATTAGAACAATTTTAACTCATTCACTGCCTGTGACTCACTAACGCGTATGTACATCAACCAAATTTCGAAATTCTTGCGTTCTGAGAGTCTTGAATTTAATTAAAATTGCATTTGTATCTAATATTATGAAATTGTGGAAATTCAAAGGGTAGGGGATTATTTTAAATAATTCAAATTATTTAAATAAACCGTTTCCTGCTAAAAGAAATTTGTTAAGACGTTTTTCCGCTTTTCTTTCATATTATCATTATTAATCTATATTGCATGTTCATCATTTAAACAAGTTGACACACAACTTTTTTTTTATCAATTAATAATCCTGAATTAGATGCACGGCTTAAGATGCTAGACGGTTACAAGTTAAACAAGTTAAGTATAAATATAATTTGAACAAAAAATTTATTGAGAAAGCAGCATGAAAATTTTAATCAAAAGCATCATTTTTTTAAAAAAAATTTCATAAATATAAAAATGTAAATATTATATTAAAAATTTGTATGTAAAAAAACTAGTGGTATTTGAAGTAGTTAGAAGGTGGATGGCTTAGAAGAAAAAAACAATTGCAATACTCTTTAAATTTACAGCGAATTTTATCCAGCTTTTCGAATTAATTTTAAGGTTAAATAATGAATATAATTTCAGATTTCAGCCAAGAGCAACGGCTAATTTAACCAAATATGAATCTGTATTTTATTGCCTTCATTCAACGCTGAGAATGGTTTTGACTCGCAGACTTACTGTTCTCAGCTTCTACGAAATTTTGTTTATATATGAAATATTGCACAATAAAGGGAATAATCGCATAAAATTTATTTTTACAAACATGTTAATTGAAAATATGATTCTGAGAGAATTCTTTCCTATAACAAAAGAAAAAGTTTAGCAAAATCAGGATGATATCATAAAATCAAAAGTCGTTGTTCAATCTTGTGCTGTTATGCAAATAATAAAAATCTCACATAAATGAGAAGCTACAGATGTACTAAAAGTGACTTATTTGACAAGTCCTTCTGTAATTATATAATAATTAAAAATCTCAAGTTTTCTCCATCACCATCCATTTTCTAAATAAAACATTCTCTCTTTTTTTTTTAAATATAAC
This sequence comes from Argiope argentata, assembly GCA_026289955.1. Taxonomy (NCBI): domain Eukaryota; kingdom Metazoa; phylum Arthropoda; class Arachnida; order Araneae; family Araneidae; genus Argiope; species Argiope argentata. The sequence continues at coordinate 3,489 of JAOUZG010003571.1, forward strand.
TTGCTTGGTTTAATCAAAATTGTGGATTAAATCTTATTTTCTGTGCTATAAATATTAATATTAAAACCACATTTGAGTTAGAAACAATCATCGTTTTGTTTGAGAGATGCAGTAAGGCATATGTTTCTTCAAAGAAAAGTGAAAAGACACGACACATCACTGCAGTTTGCAAAATTATTAATTATTTTATTTCTGTTTTAAGGATGGAAAAAATGTGATATATTTTTCTGAGATATTCATTATCCCTTTCATGCCCTTATTTCCTCGTACGAAGTGTACTTATTCCGGTGAGAAAGAAATTGGAGCGCTGTTAAATTTACCTCCATTTTAGTTAGCAGTGAATGAGTTAAATTTGAGTTTTGTTGAAATACATTAAAAATTTGGAGGGGTATATGAATTATATTGTTCGTTAATAAAAACATTGACCTGTTTCGTGTAGAAAGTAGATTCTAGAAAATTTTTTATTCAAAAATCAAACACCCTTTCCAACGTTTATATTGCAAAATAAAGATACATTAGGCATTTGATACTTCAGCCACTGAAATTAAATTTGGCTGAATTTATCCGTGATTTTAAAACAAGATATAGCTATTACAGAGGAGAGAGATAACAAAATCTTATTCCAGAAGAGATGTATATCTTTTTAACAGTTTTGAATCAAATATTATGATTCCAATTTGTTTTCCTTCAATTAGACTACTAAAAAAGCTAAATTTTCAAACAAAATTTTTAAAATTATTTAAATTAAATAATTTTATACTTGGTAACTTAAAATACAAACCGATGATTCGTTCAGCTTCTGAAAATCGGGCCTTTCGGCCTAAATTTCACACCTTCCCTTTTAATTCGTCGAATTCCAATGTAGAATTAGAATGCTCATCAGATGTAGAAATATTTTGCTTCTTGAGTGAATTAGTAAATTTCATATGAATGTTGACACAAAATGGAACTTTTCATTAATTGTGAAAATGCTTTACGCATCATTATTGAAATTGTAAACATTTAAGAAAATACCGTACAATTTTATCTGCATTTGTTACTCACTGTATCGAAGTTCTCCGTACTACTGTAAGATTAAATGATCCTTGGCTTATTTTAGTTTGGCTTTATAATGCTTATATTTGCCCTCATATTCTTAAAGGCAAAATAAGCAATAAAAATAAGCAAATAATATATAATCATTAAAAATAAGCATTAATAATTAAGCTAATAAAAAAATAAGCATTAAAGCTATATCTGTAAAATAATATCAAATAATTTAAAAATCATAAATAATAGCTTGTAGAATGAGAAAATTGGACCAAAAAGTTGCGGAATTTCTTTCAAAGAAAATATGTTGCAATTTGTGTAAAAAAAGGATTTTCCAGTATCGTTCTCATTGTATTTTAGACGCAAGATTCATATGAATCAATAGTTAAAAACATTCTGGGCATGACTGTAGTTCACTTATGCTGTTTGCTTTAGTAATTGAAAAACTATTCCCTTTAGATTTTGATTTCCATACTGAAATTCCCCCCCTTTAACTTCGTAGTTCTTATAAATACTGCAATTTCTACAATTGATGCTGTGAATTAGCTGACTCATGAAGTTTAACTAGAAACATTTTGTATCTGTATGCAAATTTAGCGTAAAATCAAAGGAATTGCTCCCACCCCCCAAAACAAAACTGTTAACGTTATTGTATTAAATAATTCAAGTATTTAATAACTTACAATTCATCTTATTAATAATTTGTCATAAAATTCTATTATGATACCATTTCTGCGGTATTCCCCGTTTTTGAGTAGCATTTCCTCCGAAAAATATTTATTGATCTAATATTTTTGCTCAGGTTAACTTACAGAAAACTCATATATTGCGACTGAGACATTTACTCTTTTATTGCCACTGACTGTCATGGCAATACAGAAATTTAAAATGATCGATGAAAGATTAATGTCGCCGGTCTTTCTTAAATATTGTAGTATGTAGATGTATTGCAGTATGTTTATGAAGGTAATAAATCTGGTATAAATCTGAACTTTTAAATCCCGATATAGGGAATTTCGCATTTACTCGTTTTAATTTTCCCCCTTCATATCCAATGTAAATAAAGCATTTACTTTTTAAAGATGAAAAACTGTAAAGAAAGTTATCGTTGGGAAAAAAATTCAGCTTTTGTTGTGGGAAAAAAATATCTATTTAAATGTTGTCCTTCACACTCTATAAGCTGTCAGAACTTCATTCGAAATTTGATGGATCTAGATATTAATTTAAAATGTATGGTAATCATTGAATTTATAGTCAAATACTGAATTTTGTACAATAAAACTATAAATATTAGCTATATAAGATTGAACTTTACTAAATTGTAAAGATAAGGATTTTCTTATTCATTTATTAGGGATAAATCAGAAATGACTGGTGTTGATGTTTAAAATGTTACCGATATTAAAGCGATCAAAAACGTTTATAGAAGAAATTTCCCAAGATATTTCATTTCTCAACATTTATAGAAAATATTTATTTATAGCTATTTTTTATGTTGTTGTTGAAGGTTAGTATCAGATTGGTAGAAATGTTATTTCTGAAGTCCATGAAGCATTTGAATACTTTCGAAATAGTACAAAAGAGAAAATCTACAGCTGATTTCTGTTTATTAAATGATGTGTTTTAATAATTCAATTGGCAGCAATGATATGACAAAACTTCCGATGAAATGTTTTTCAAATAATTTGCCAATTTATCCTCATAGTTCATAGAAAAAAAATCAGAAGTTCGGCAAAAAAGTGTATTCTTTTTATGTTAACTAAAATACGTTTGGAAAATTTCAATATTTATTTTCAAATTATCAACAAAATGCTTTTTTATGATTAAATAAGCATTGTAGATATGCTTTCAGTTTGATAGTTTTAACTGAAACTTTTACGAATTTCATTCACAATTTCGAGAATTGAAAAACCTATTTACTGAATGCTAAAAGTGAGGTAATTCGAGCTATAATAAATCTCTTTCGTGTTGAATAGTCAATCTTACTTAGATTTTCAGTTGCATTGTTTTTAAGTTGTGATTATTTGGATTATATTTCGTTTATCATTTATTCAACATCTTAGAATTTCGGTAAATCTTGTTATATCAAAAACGATTAATTTCAAGGACCAGCTTTTTTTTTCTAATTTGTTGAGCGTACTGAGAGTTTAGAGATTATCACTCTAAATGCTTATCATTGTTTTACGTGACATCTTTCGAAAAGGCTTTTATTTCAGTATTGCTTATTTTAATATTTCTTTGCACTTGCTGCCAGTTGCTTTTCAAAAAGTATACTCTTGAGCTCAAAAGACATTTTTTGTTTATTTGTCAAAAGATTTTAATTGTATATTCACAAGGATATTTGATATACTGTGTATAAAAAATAAAAAGAAAGGCTTCACTAATTAATAATGTAGTTAATTACTCTTATTAAAGACATTATTTTCTAATGAGTTTTCAAGATCTAGTGATTTAAATAGAACTACAGGGCCCCTGCCCCTTGCCCGATGATTTTTCTCCAACCCTTAGGAAAAAGCTGATGCAGTTTCTCTCGGAATGCTTCGCTATCCAAACTCACTTTGATCGATCTATAAAACCACTTTAATTTATTCCGAAATCTGAAAAAATGAAATCTGATGTGATGAAAGAAATAAAAAACGTGAAGTAAAATTCACCTGCCTCAAAGTTCTTTCTAAAACACAAACAACCTTTCATTTAAATAACTATATACATTTACCAAAAGAAACAATTTTTTAAAGTTCTTTTCTCCCCAATGTGTCGCCATATTTTACAGCACATATTTTCGATAAATTGTTCCAAAACAATTTTCTTATCATGACAACATTTCGTGTATTTGTCGCTTGATTTTATTTATTTTCCCAGCAACGTGTCTAGAAAAGAGAACAGAGTCCCAACTAAGTCCCCCAACTATTTTCCTGTTGTTTGGAAACTTTGCCCCGTACACGTAAACGTTTAACCTTATATCATTCATTAGGGCTGGATCTTCTTATGAACGATTCTTGAGCATTTTCATTCAATCTATTTTCTCTTTTTCATCTATTTCATCTTAAAACACGGTACGACTCAAACTTATCGTAAACATGTTTTCCGCTTTTTGGCAGTTAATTTTTTTTATTTGAAACATTTTCAAACCGATGCAAGAATAACGATCGCTTGCGATCTTATCAAATTGCGTGTTATGTTGTTGGCTGAAGCCGCTATTACTAAACGGCGATTAACCAATTCGACCTGATTTTTCGTCCTCGTAAGCGATCGATAATATAATTTTAGATCGTTCTTTATTTCTCCTAGCTGTAGATGCTTTACCAGTGAGTATTGAATCGATTTTTATGCAAATTAGAGCTTGGTCCATTTGAAACAATCTGGTGAATGTGAAATCTTTTTTAAAAAGTAAAGCCACTTCTCTGAATCTTCCCAGAATTAAAGGTTTTAGTACATTTTCCTTTTTTTTTTCCTTTTCTAAAATGATTTTTGCGTAAAAATAATAACCGACATGTTTCATCCAAGCTATTTTAGCTTTATTTTTGGTACAAGAAACCACACAAAACTTGGCTGTTCAAAAATATTTTTAACCAAAAGAATTTTCTACATGTGTTTTGCTTCATTTTAAAAGAACTGAAGTTTTCCTTATATGCAGGATAGTGGTTTTGTGAAAATATAATTTCTGAAAATTTACCGATGATATAATTTAATATATATAATCTAATGAATTGTTAATTGTAATAAAGTTGCATCCAAAAATATAATCTATGTATGGAACTTCATAAGAATTTTTATTGTATCAGTTGAGCAATGACATAAAAATTATGTATGAATTGAATAATTTTTAATGCTTTTAGTATATTCATTTCGAGTAGTGGAATATTTTCTTGAAATGGGTTTTAAATAATTGAATAAACGTTTCAAATTAAACAAGAGTGAACGCGGAATTCAATATCGATTTTGAATTAAATGATTCATTGATTTGTCTTCAAATATTCTCTCTTTAAGAGTTCAGAAGAAACAGTGTATGCCTACTGATTAGCTTCTAATGCTTAAGCGTATAATTTTTTTTGAAAATCTATTTTTTTGATAGTTATTTAAATTCTGTATTTTTTGAATCTTAATTGTGAGTTTTTTTTTACCGGTGTAATGCCACTTTCGGCACACACCTAATCATCATCAGAATACTTACTGATTATGCTAAAATTTTCCAAATAACATACCTGAAACGAATAAAATTGAAGTTCAGCTGTCACTTCTCAGGTTTAATAAGAAAAAGTGTCTTAGATAAAATCAAATGGAGTATTCTTAGATTTTTCACCATTAAAAAATTTCCCGCAAAGAAAATTCAACGGGATTCTCTCTAACAAATCCTAAGTATAATATTAAAAGTTTATAAATTTTGATATTCAATGGAAATCCATAAATTCAGATTATTTGCAAAAGTAACTGCAAAGAAGTTATTGTAAAAAAATAGATGAAATTATAACGTAGATAATTAAAGCAATAAATTTATAAATTTTTTAAAAAAATCGTTTCTTACATGGCTTTTTAAATAAGAATGTTAGTGAATCTCAAATCTCGGATTTTGAAATATTTATTCTAATTCATATCAAATATTGAAGCTTTTTCTATATCCTTTAATCTGAGAGTTTAAGTATTTGACTTTCAACAAATGTAAATCACGCATTTCAATGAAATATATGGACATCTTTATTCTTTAACTTCCGTTTTTACTTCCCAATATACTATAATATCGTCTCTCGCAGCTCCAGTCCTATATGTAACTTTGAATTTTCTCTTAAATTTAAGTGTCTATTAAATAACAGTTTTTATTATATTGGCATATTTCACGATCTCACTCTATCTTCTCATTTTTAAACGAGTTTCTTTTCATATTTCAGAATTTGAGGTTTTCATTTATGATTAAAAATGAAGAGAAGTACATTCGTAATTGACAATACTTCTTTCCGTTTCTTTGTCCGTTTTAAGTTTTTGTTCATATTGGTGTTTTAGAAATGATAAAACCTTTTCTTTGAGAAGAAACTTTCAAATGTTTCTACATGCATATCGCTGTGTGTAAATTAAAAGTTTAAAGGAAAGAAAGAAATTTAAAGAAAGAAATTCAATATCTGAAATATTTTGGTCAAGATCAAAATTGAAATGTATTTCTAAATTTTCCATTTTTCATTGACTATAAGGTTAAAACTTTTATATTAAATTTAAACTTAAATGTGTCTTGAAATTCATTCATATCTTTTCTCGTATATTTCTGCAATCCATCTCGTAAAACTTAAAAATATTCAAAATAAATATTCAGACTTTAATAAAGATCAAATGAAAACAATGGGAATTTTTTAAAATGTCATCTGAAGAGGCCTATTAAAATTTTCTTTAAGTTAATATCATGCAAATGTTGAATTTTAATTTTTAAAAATTGAAAAAGGACAAGTATTAGCATTTGACTTTTGCATATAGATAAGCATCAAATTTTAATGCATTACCTGTTCAAATGCGTTTTCTGAGTTACACTAGCAATGCAATACTGCTGACATACACTGAACTTGTAAAAGAGTGCAAGAGATAGTTGTGTGCATTTTTCCCAATAAAAATACTTCAATGAGTTTTGATGCCTAATTCAAAAAGGAAACTTAAAGAATATCAATTTTCTAACTCAACGAAGTAAACACCCGAAACATTTTCTGGTTTAATGAAAATAATTCAAAAACTGGTTAAAATTCCATTTTTTTTAATTAACTGAATGCCTCGATTTTTTTCATACTGCCTGTCAGTAATTTTGTATTCAGAACATAGTATAAATATTTTTCATATCAGCATTATAGTAGTACTTCAAATATTCTTTTTCCGTTTCTGTGAACTTTATATAGCCTTCATACTGTGTATAAGTTTTTTTTTTAAATCGAAGTTTTAACGACTATTGTTTTAAAAGGCATTTATTTTTATAGAATTGACAAAAAAGAAATCATCCCCCTTGTTCTTGAAGATCTTCTGATAATTTTATTAATTTCGAACCACCAGTTTTATCAATCATCTATACCTATGGACCATAGTTATTTAAAAAGCCTTAAATATTTAACGTAATTTGGTTTCTTTTCCATTGCTTTAATAGTTACAATGCAACGGCTTATAATTATTATAAGTTTTATCTTGAAACTTTAAAAAATTTAACATTTTCAGTCTGGTTTTTAAAAGAGTAACTGCCTTATTTTAAATGAATTCCAGTTATGTTATCTTGAATGAATGTTGATAATCGTGGTCACGTTTCGTCAAAGTCCTGTGAGCTTTCAAATTGTAAGGTACCAATTCTGGTTTATCGCAGTATCTTTAAGATGTTATTATTTTACGTGTTTGTAAAGAAAATATTTGACAATTGATATTTAAAAAAATAATGATGAATTCTAACAAATGCATTCCTCTCTTCTAAATAATTTAGTTGGGGTGAATCTGAAACAACTCTTGTAAGGCGCAGTTGCTTCTTTAAATGTAGTCTAAGTTAATTAAAATGCACTTTTGTTTCAAGAATGCGTCTGCATTTTCTTTTTTGAATTTGATGCCATATTGAATCATAATCCGGAAGATTCTAATTGAGGTGACATTCTTTTTCATATTAAAATCAGAGTTGTGAGTCTGATCCTTATAATATTACATTCAAGAGAATTGATATTTACACAGAAGAATGGGTAATTAATTTCCCAATATTTAGCAATAAATTTAATTGCTATAACTTAAACGATATATAAAAATTATTCTAACGGAACTTTTCCATAGTATTTTTTTCTCACTAGTAGCAGAAAATGTTTATTCTTATGTTATTCATATCTACGATTTACCGATATCGTAATAGTGTGTTTTTTTTAAAAAAAACAATAAAAAATAGCGTAATTTGAAGTTTTTCTTATAGTTTCTTTCATGCAATTTTGTAGTGAACTGTATTTGAATGCAAAATTAGATTTAATCCTTATTTTTTTTTTAAAAAAAACCCTAACTTTTTCCAGGACTAAGAGTCCTTTAATGTTCAAACTGCTTCTTACTTTTTTTTCTTACAAAATAATATTTTCATGCAACACTTCAGAAAATACTTGATTATTAAAACGTAAAATTTTACTGACATTAAAACCTTTCTTCAAATTTTAGCTTTACTATAACTTCACCGTTGTTACAAATATATAATATAATGACAGTATTCCTGGATTCCAAAAGTCATATCTCTTTACTATATAAAATACTGAATTTTATGTTAAAAAAATCCCTTCCTTGTTAGTGCCGTAGATGAAATCCATTAAAAAGGTAAAGTCTTAACTGTCGGGGAATCGGTAATTTAATAAATATTATCATAAAAATAAAATTTTTACATTTTTAACGCAGCTGCATGTATGGCAAAATTTTTAATTTTTCTAGGAAAACCAAATTGTGTAAAATGTGGTATAATTATAAAATTGCCTCTTACGAATAATAAGTTTTGTTCTATAAATATATTACAAGGTTGCTCATTTAGTGTTACAGAATTAATTAATGCCGTAAATAAATGGCACGCCTTTGCTTTAAGTATACACCATTGGGTTAAGTTTCAAAGTAGTTTAAAATTTGTAATGTACTAAGATTTATTTTGATAATTCCAAAATTGACTTGATTTTGAATTTTATTTATTTTTCTTTTCAACTTTTATTTTTATATCATTTTAAGAACTAAAAAACTAGATTAAAAATAAAATAAGTTTTAGAAAACCTATTTGAAACTGGAAAAAAACTTTTAAATAACATAAAATGATTCCAAAATTTTTGAAATGTTGATGTTTTATATTGTGATTCATGAATTTTGTTAAAAAATAATTAATATGATGCCTATTATTATTTTCTACTAAGGCTGAGATACCAAAATGACATTTGATATTTCAAAAATCGCATCTATAATTTTTGCGCCAATGTATGACTTTCAAATTTTCATATTAGATTATTATAACTTTTGTACAAGTGAACTGAGCGTTTCTGTGGAGCTTTGAAAACAGCCCTGTATATTTGAAAAAATTAATTTAAAGCACTCTTTAATACAGAAGCTTGAAATTTAAAAAAAAATTAATAGTAAATAAGCACTATGTATTTTTAAAAGATGAGCGCTTTAGGTTTAAACCAAACCAGCACTTAAAATGGGATAAAAAAACAAGCGCTTAAAATAAAACTTTAAAAAAAAAACCTCGAGTTCTCAATTTTTTTAAAAAAAAAACTCGAGTTCTCTAAATTGAAAAAAAAAAATTCGAGTTCACGAAATTAAAAAAAAACTCGTGTTCTCGAAATTAAAAAAAAACACATCTTCAAGTTCTCGAAATTAAAAAAAATAATAAATAGAAATAAATGTGTTCGAAATCAAAAGATAAAGCAATTTAATTAAAAGAAAACAGGCTAGCAAACTTGAAAATTTAAAGAAATGTTTAAGCTTGTGTTTGATATTTGCTTTGAAATATTAAGGAAACGTTCAATTTAACTGCAAGCAATATGTTCATTTAGTACTCAAATATGGAG
>JAOUZG010003573.1:0-11783 GCA_026289955.1 Argiope argentata
TATATACACAGAGAGAGAGAGACTGTTTGAAAAACCCTGAAAGCAAAATAAAACTAAATTAATAAAAACAGCTGTTTTGAAACCTGTTTTTATCCATGAACTTAAACACTTGGGGTTTTTATTTTGTTGTTGTTTTGTTTTGTTTACATCTTTAAATAGCAAAATGTCAAAATGAAATGTGCTAATTTCTTAATTGTATTTATTAATCGTATGTATTAAATTCTTAATTGGAAATTTAAGGTATTTGAAATAAAGAGAAAAGACTGAAGCATTAGAACTATGATTGTGTGTCACGTAATCGATGGGCATCATCGCTATAGTTAGAATAGAAATGACGTAAGTCTGAGAAACCCATGGAAGATTATATATGTTGTTATGTAGCCCATCAATTAGTTGAATATCAATGGACATGCTCGCTGAGGGAGTCAACTATTTAAGCCTAATCATCGTCTCTTGTTTTTTAGTAGCGCCAACTAGGGCCAAGAGTTCGGCTTTTGCTACTCGCTCATCACATTCGCTTGCACAGACCCCTTTTTACAGAAAGGTACATTCACACACTTTACAGATAGAACACAGAAGAACAACCACGCTCGACCGGGGACTCGAACCCGGGACACCCAGTTCATGGGGAAGACTCGCTACTCCTATGCCAGGATGCCAGAAGAATATATAGGAATTTAATTGCATAATTTTTTAAATTCATTTATTTGTTCATTTATGAGAAAACTAATCTGACGTCATAAAATTACAAGAGTGTATATATACGCTAATAAAAACACTCTCAAAAGAATAGAATTATTGAAAAGTAACTAAATTTATTTTTAAAAAGCAATTTTGAATCTATTTTTTATGTATGAGCTTATATTCTTAGTTTATTTTATTTATGTTTTAAAATAGCTAATCGTCAAAAGAAAAGTTTGCAGATTTAGAAAAGAAATGTGTCAATTCCTTAATCTTGAAAGTATTTTAAAACATCGAATTAATAAAATTCGTTTATATTAAATTAAATTTACTAGATTAATATAACTGCAAAATAAAAATGTATGACTATTAGTGTTTCTTTTATTCGTTTCTTTGGTGTGGTATATTACTTGAAAATCATTACCTAAAAATTTTTGTTGCTGAATATGTATAAAAATATTTTTAATGCGTCAAATTATAAAAAATAAAGATTTTTTTTTCAAATCCCTGGCATTACTTTGAATATAAATTCAAAATTGAATCAAAACTCGGATATTTCAAATTATAATTAGCGTATTTTCTAGCTAAGAGACTGAAGATACATGTTGCATTTTGGAAACCAAAAAAGAAGAATACGAAGCAATCATTTTAGAATGAAACAGCATTGCTCTACGCCGGCGTCATGGCACAGAGATAGTGTATCTTATTCGTGTTCTGGACGTCCCAAGGCCAATTCCCGGTTAGGGGATTGTTAGTCTTCTTCTGTTTATTATATTTGAAGTGTGTGAATGAGCCCCCTTGTAAAAAAAAGGGTTGCGCAAGCGAATGTTTATTTGCCATCCTCATATGAGCTAGATGTCAGTCCTCGAGTGCTCAGTGGCTTTAAATAAGGACACAAGTAAATTTATGTAATTTTAGTAATGTGTAATAATATTGAAATTTTTTACTAATATTGTAATAATATTATTTTGTTTTAGCTTCAACTCATTTTTAGCGCATTCATTTTAAATTACTAATTAATATTTGAGTTAACATAACTTAACATCTAGATAAATTAAAATAATTCCATTGACACAAATTCGAAGAATGGTTCCCAATTCTTTAAAAGGTTTCAAACATTTCTTAATTTCATATAAAGCCATTCCAATTTAATTTCACTTTCATCTTAATTAGAGCGTCTGGATAAATGTATTCTTTTTATGGAATTTATTATTTTATAGTTAATCAGAGTATTAATCAAATGAAACTAATGTATACATTAGATTACGAAATCAGATTTCAGAATTTAATTATATTTTCATGCTTATTAATTTTCAGGTAACTAATGAGGTTTGAAATTATTCGGCTTTCTCCATAACTAATAATAATATTAGTTAATTAATATCATTTATCTAATTAACATTAATTCGTTTGCTGAAGTTTTACCCAAAGAAACCTTTGTTCGAGGAATTGATGCAAATGAAATACATTTCAGAATAAATCCTTGAAGAAATCAAGAGATGTTAATTCAATCAACACACTTGTTGGTGCTAACAATTGGGTTAACAATATCGCGTATATTTAATATTCAAGACATAGAAAATGAAGAGAATGCGATAATTTCCTTGAGAAGCTACCTGGGTAAATTCGAGAAATAAACATGCGGATCTAATTATCACTAATTAAGAACACTCGATTCATTGTGTTTTTATGTATTTGTGGCGGCTTATAAAACTATGAAAATCCGAAAACTTCGGAAGATCTTTCATGATAATTGCACTTTCACACAGTTGTATAAACAAATCAGCGAATTTGTTTGAGTACGCAGATGGAAACAATAATAGTCGTATCCTTGATGTGAAACAATTAATAACTTAATTATTCTAACTAAAGAATATGCAAATTAGCTTCACATAAAGTTATTCATACTTCAACTCATCAAGGTCATCAAGAAGTTTAGGATAGCATTCAATGTTTTACTATGCTATTAAATTATTCAACATTACGTATCAATGCCTTCAGCACTCAAATATAAGTTGCAATTAAATATATTCAGCTGAGTTAATACTAAAGACATTCGTTCACTATTGAATAATTGGCATTTAGTTCAGTTGATTGGTGTATTATGTTGCGTAAATGCATTTGTGCATTTCATAAATAGATTTAAAGCAATAATTACTTCAACCATCCAAAATAATAATGGTCAGATATCATTAACACTATATAGTTTTCTGCAAAATTCAGTTTCAGTAATCAAATAAAGATAACTTTTCTGCAGGAATGCTAAATAAAAAGCATTATCTTATAAGGTACCCTGTTGTACTTAAAGAAGATGTCATTCCATCTTCAAAAGAAATCATACGTATTTTTTATGGTATGTATGATTTTTTATGACATGAATTGTTATGGCTGATTTTTATGACGTGAATTGATAGATATTAATTTTATATGAATCGATATGCCGATATGGAGGGGTTTTTTTAAATCTAAAACGTTAATCTCAGAAAATATATTCCTACACATTTTTTAAAGATTTTCAAATTTCTAAAATAATAATAGACGGGTCATAATAACACAAAACAATTTTCTGTAATATTCAATTTAAATAATCAAATGAAGATTTGTTTTTGCAGAAATGCTAAATAAGAAGGATTATCTTATGAAGCATTTTTTTCAAAAGAAAGTATATGTCTTTTAAAAACATGTATTATATTTTGTGACTTGGGTTGATGTTTATTATTTTTGTGAGATGAATTTATAAGTATTATTTTTGTGAGATGAATTGATATGTATTATTTTTATATGAATCGATATGTTATGTTTGCTTTTTTAAGCTAAAACTTGAACCCACAGAAAATATATTCTTCTTTATTTTCTAGAGAAAATCTTTTTGTAAGTCGAAGATAAATTTCCGAAATTATAAAATCTGTTCATAGAAATATTCTACGAATTCGCATGCATTAGCAATGATTTTAATTGCATTTGATGCATATAATTTTGTTTATTGCTGAATAATTTTATATAAATCTTAGTGAAAATAGGTAAAACCCAAATAATGCCTTAGGCTAAAGCATTAAAGAACGTGATAATTCTAATAACAGTTCTTTAAACCTAATTTGATATCATTCTCAAGGTCCAATTTAAATTGCAATAGTTTTTCTTCTCTCATACACCCACACAAAACAAATATTGTATTTTCCTCCGTATTTCAATAAGAAATGCAATTTAATATGGCTATGGTTTTAAATTCAATCAAAACGTAAATTGTAATCACATTGAAAACTATCTTACAGAAAAATCGTATGAATCTAATCTTGAAAAAAGAAGGGAAGGTGGAAAAAGCGGATAAGATTTCTTGTTAACTTTCAATGCACAAAGAAAACCAAGAATATTTTGAGCAACAAATAAAAAAAAGATTTCTCCTTGTTCAAAACTAACGTTTATCTTTAAAATCCAATAAAATTTGTCTTTAAAATCTGAGATGATGAGATTCACCCATTTCCCATTAAACCTACGCAGGCATATGCCACTGTCGCCGTAACTTAAGGAGGTAAAAGCGAGCGAAGAACTGCAAAGTTTTATCGATGCAAAAGACAGGAAAAGCGATTATACCCTCTATTTTATTTATTTCTTGATCTAAACAAATCATTTCTTCGAGACAGAGAGAGGCAGAAAATTGCCTCTTTCGCCTGAGCCATCCAAAAAGAAATTGATTTCGATCTCTGCCATTCCAGTTTATCGCCCGAGTCATAAAACGTTAGTATTTATTGATTAAAGTCCCACTAAATTATTCTGATAAGCACGTCTCGTGCGAAGGAGGACGGTATTTACGCGATTGATAACGAGCTGTTTATGACGACGCCTCAGTTTGGTTTATTGTCTTCCTCCAAAAAGACACAGAAGCGGCAGAGGGAGTTTACGGTAGAGACTATTTATAATCGAAGAGGGGAGAGAAATGTTTCACCTAAGCACTTTTTGTTACAAATTTGATTTGGGGAGCATGATAAATGTGATTTATTATATTAATTTCAGAAATAAGCTTGTTGGACAGAATCCCCGATTTTCGATTATAATTGTTTTTGTAGTAATTACCAAAAAAAAAAGTTTGTCAGTAAACTATAAATTTAAATCCACAGTGTTCCTTTTCTAGAGTAGATATTTATTACATTTGTATAGGATCTCATATTTTGGCAGAGGATTTAGTATTCGAAAGATCATAATGAAAAGAAATTTCAAAATTCCCTTATGAACTCATATCATTTTCACTGTGCTTATAATGGTCTAGTATTAGAATCTAGTTTTTATTGTTCAGTATACATTGTTTGAAGAACACAGAAACTACAACTGCATATTTTTGAATTATTTTTCAGACGTTTCAAGAACAATTTACTTAGAAATATTTGAAGTGGAAATACTGGATGACCCCAAATTCATGGGACTAACTTTAAAGGTTAGTACAGCAATCTGTAACTATCATTTATATCAGAGGAATTCATAAGCCTAAATGATGTGGGGAGGTTTACAAGCAGGAGTATGTGATACGTTGTTCGAAAGACCATAAAGCAAAGAAATTGCTCAATTCTGTCATGAACTCATCACATTCTCATTGTGGATACGTTAGCTTAGTAGCAGAATCTAGTGTTTATTATTCAGGATACCATATTTACAGGATTTTTTAGCAAGCCATAGCAACTACAACCTTATATGGTAGAAATTTTTTGAATTATTGTTTAGAAATTTCAATTCACCTAGAAATATTTGTAGTGGATATACTGGATGACCCCAAATTTATGGAACAAACTTTAAAGGTGGGTTTAGAATTCTGTAAGTATCATTTATTGTAGAATATATAGAATAGAAGAATATATAGAATGAATATAGAGGGGAGGCTTAAAAGAAGGAGTATATGATTCCTTATTCGAAAGACCATAATGTAAAGAAATTGCAAATTTTTTTTCATGAAATCACATTTTTACTGTGGATACTGTGACATAATAGTAGAAACTAATGATTGTTGTTCAGAACGCAGTGTTTTAAGATAATGCATGAATTTGACCAACAAGCCACTGCAACTACAAACGTGTATGTTTGCGAATTTGATAATTATTATTCAAAGGTCCCTAGGAAAATTCTCTTATAAGGTATTTGAAACATTTAAAGGGTGATCTCGAATTCATGGTATAAACTTTAAACGCTGTCTTAGAACAGAATAACAGTAATTTATTTTATAGGAATGGATAGGTGGAAGTGATGCAAGTAGTTCAGATATAAGAAATAAGAAATGAATGGAAAAGGAGATAGAATTAATGGTATTAAAGAAAATGGAGAGTTCGAGTGAAGAAAATGAGTCGTGATGAAACGAGTCCTTTGGTCACCCCAAAATCCCGATTTATCTAGCTTTGTTTATTGTTTGTGGTCACAATTAAGGAATCTCGTTTATGTGATTCTATCTAATTCAGATGAGGATGGATTTGTTTCAAAATTCACAGTTATTGGTGCGTGCTTGAAATATATGGCGTCAAAAGTCTTATATACATGTCACTTCACCAAAGTCCGACAAGCTTGTATCACTACTGGTGGACACAATTTTGAAGAGGTTGTGCAAATATTGCTTTTGTCAATGATGCTGTGAATAAATACTTTGTTCTTCTTTTCATTTCCTATTTCCTACGTTAGCTTCACTTCCTTCATCATTTGAGACCTTACATTCCATGGACATCATATTTTCTTTAATATATAAAAAATTTAAAGAGCATTGAACAGCCTCCGAAAAAATCAAACAATAATTTTAAGTGCAGTGTACGTCTCTTGTAGCGCCAAGTAGGGCCAAGAGTACGTCTTAGCTACTCATTCTTCACATTCGCTTGCACAGCCTCTTTTTATAGGGGAGGAACATTAATACATCTCACAGGTATAACAGGTGAATAACAGCCATGTACGAACAGGGACAAGATCTTAGGACACCCAGATCAAGGTAAAGATGCGCTACCTCTGTGCCAAGATGACGACGAAATTTCTTATAAACTTCTTTAACAAAATATCCTCTTTATAATATTATTGTAAACTATTTAACGAGTTCAGTTATATTCCTGAAAATGATTATCCTTATAAATTTTACAGATAAACTGGAGTTTGAAAAATAATTTCAAACATTTCTCAATAAATGATATCAATTTAGGAATTTTTCTTCAATTTAAGGTACAAACAATTCTTAGAATAATACGGATGAGATTTGTTTATAATAGTTATCTGTTATTATAATTTGTTTATAATAACAGATAGTATTTTTCAAAGATCAGCGATAACAGAACAGAAATATTGCGGAAATTTAAACTTGGTATTTCCTTGTCTTTGCCCCCATACATAAATATTCTACAGCTAGTACATGATAAATTTAGAAGCACGCGCATGCATCGCAGCTACAGGTGGAATCCTCTCGCCAAAATGAAGCAAATTAAATTATTCTCTTGACCCAAAATTCGCAAGAAACTTATAACCAATCTTTATTCTACAAACTCGACAGGAAAGTGGGGGCAAATTTTTACAATATGTCGCCAAGGTCCCGCTTTAATTTTCATTGCATCCCGGCCGAAATTATATCCCCCGATATCAGAATATAGAATTAATGTGTTGATCCGCTTTTCAAACCTTATTACCAAGCCGCTTACCATTATTATGAGGCAAAAGGGGTTGAAACTTTACAGCCGTCGGAGTGAAAATAACTCGATTAAAAGCTTCGACGACAGCAGTAAATTTAACGACCGCCGTCCAAAAGGATGCCATGACGTCATCTCATCAAGGAGTGACCTTCTCAGTCTTGCCTCCCCCCGTTTTCTCTCTACGCCCCGTCACCTTAATTTTGAAAGGCAAGGGGGTCTCTTAAGACAAATTACTTCGACGCCAAGGGAACGACAGTAGTAATGAATGCAGCAATTCTGCAGGGACAACTTTTAATTAATTTTGTACGGGTTCTCCCGCCGAACGCGCTTGACTACGTTGGGGCTATTTCTTCCAAGAAAGACGCGTTGAGGAGGAGATAATTTTCATTCCTTTCTTCGCTTTTCCTGAAATAACGTTTACTATGGAAGGGCATTTTTCGCAGATTTCAAGTGCTTCTTTCGGGGCTCCATTGAAAAGTCTTTACGCTGATGGATATTGTAAAGAAAAATAAATGTGGAGATAGTCATCTTAAATCCAGTATCATATGTCGTGCAATATTAAATGATACTAAGCAATAATGAAAATATTTTATTATAATGTTGAATATTGAATAATATAGTACAACATCGCACAACATTGTCTAATATTGTACAGCATTTTGCGCTGCTTGGGAAGATAACTAAGTAATGTATTTAAAAATATTTTGACTATTTGGTATCTGTAATATTCAGAGAAAATTATCTTTATTTTCTTCGACTTTCTTGAAGTAACGTTTACTATAAAATTTAACTTAAAATCTTTAAGCTGAGGGATATGGTAAAGAAGAAAAAATGTGGAGCTGGTCATCTTAACCCCAGTAACATACAAATATTGTATAATATTAAAGGATACTAAACAATATCCGAAATATTGTATAATACTGATGAACATTGAATAATATAGTATAATTTAGCAATATAGAGTGATATTCTGCTCTACATCGGAAGATAACTAGGCAATATATTAAAAATATTTTGACTCTCTGGTCCTTGTAATATTCAGCTACATTTTTTAAAAGAATATTAAAACGAACAATAACTATTACAGTTAAGCCTACGTTTCCCATTCATGTTTTATTTACTTTAAAATATATGATTTTATACTGTAAAAAACATATGATTTTATGCTTCCTGCCATTAGAAATTAAAAATTTATCTTTTAAACGTTAAAGATTATGCAATCTTGTTATTATTTAACTTCTTTTTTTCTGTAACGAATTTTTAAAACCTACAACATAACAGGTTATAAATGTACATTTTTTTATTTTTAAAGTACGTACATGCCTGTTTTAAGAGGGCAGAAAAGAGGAATAAAAAGAATATTTTGTTAAAATAAGATTTTTTTTGTGGTAAAAGTGAGATAAAAAAAATTCATCATTCATAAAACTTTAGGCTTTCCCATCCTACTCTAGGATGATATTAAGCAGGACAGATGGTAGTCCGCAACAATTCCAGGTTATAAAACTTATTTACGAAAAATTAATGAAATCCGTTTTGCAATATGCAATATTTACTTTATTAATGACCAGAAAATTCATTTTCTCTATATGTGATATCTTGTAGAATATAGGCGAGGTCATTTATCAATAGTTCCTCAGCAGAGGCTGTTGAAGATATCAGTAAACAGTTCTGAAATGAAAGAAAAATATCTTTCTCCTCTTCTTCGTTTAGAATTGCTTCTTTCTAGTTTATTGATTATGTTTCTGCTCGTGCTTATCATTCGCATGCCATTTCATGTTGAATTAATCACATTTCACTCATTGTTGAAATTGTCACAGTTGGTAGATAGAGTATAATGTAAATTAAGTTAAGTTTTAGGTTTGTAGTCATATCATATAATCATCAGTTTGTATGATAAGGGATCTAAAAATTGCAGCATCAACATTTGTGTTTGAAATACTTCGTTGGATTGCATCCAAATGTCAAATATCAAAGTACACCTCAAGATATGTGAGAGGAGAGAATGTGAATTTTTGAGATAACAATTGGAATAAGTGTATCACATCTCTGCAAAGTTTTGACGAGAATTAGGCAGCGTTCACACGAGGCCAACTACTGGGCGCAATAGAAGAGCACGCCTACCTCAGGAACAGCATGTGACTCCAACGGGGCAATAGCAAATGGTTGTTTCGTCCGGATAATTATTTACCTTTGTGATAATTATTTACCTGCGATGACGTTATCTTTCTGAAGTAGGCGTGACCTTCGTTTGTCCACAATGGTTGCCCTCGTGGGAACGCTGCTATAAAGTCTGATTAATGAAATTTTACATGATAAAGTAACAAGATATTAGACAGCTTGGTGTAAACGATTCCTTGAATATACTCATTTTGAAGAAAACATAATGGGATAAACGGGGTTTCAAATGGTTTAAAAGAAAGAAATTGAATTTGTTTTCTAAATTTTTAATTAGAATTTCATCCTTTTGACGAAACTTTTACTTTTTCTTGAATTTCTGCTATTAGTTCATACTTCCCCTGTATATATCTTGTTCGAATTTTAAATCGTTAATAAACATTTTTTATTCATCCACTCCAGTTCAAATACATTTTTTTGTTTGAAAATATGTATTTAAACTACAAGGTTTTATAGTGGATGACATTCGAGGTTAACACGGTTTTTTTTTTCAAATATTAATTCATTTATTAAATTTAATTAATTTTTAATACTTTAAATAATGATTGAGCAGATTGTAATGAAAATTGTAATCATCAGGCAGCGGCTTCACCGTTAAAATGCGAGGATTTCAGTATTTTTCATGTGCAGGTGAAGAATGCGAATTCAATTCTTGTGAAAATCAATGACTTTCTGCCAAATTGTTTATATTAATTGCCATTATTTAATAAAAAGTAAGCAAAATAAAAATTTACTTTGTCGACTAAGTAGGAACTGACTAAAAAGTTTTTAATATTATTTTTTTATGCTGGTGGTAAATTACATTTTGGCAGAACTTAGGAAAATTTCTGTATTGTATTCATTAAAGTACTGTTTAGACCACATTAAAAAAATATTACTTCATCCCTGAGGTCAAAAATACATTTTTAGCATAATGTCTGTCTGTCTTTCTGTCAGTCCTTTCATTTTTCTGTCTGTCTGAGACACAAAAAATTCAAAAATTCTATAAGCTGCACAGTTAAAATTGGTACGTAGTCTTTATGCCGAAATATGCAGATTTCTTTTAAATTTTGAACTCGGAGTAAACATATCTGTTCAGCTATTTCAATATAGGTTAATTTGTTTTTCACAAAACAAAAAGAGCAATATGGATAAAATTCGATATAGAGATTTAACATTTACATTGTAGACATTTGTGCATATTTTTAACTTTCCTTTTTGCCAAATTTTTAGCTTTAACATCTGTACGTCGGTACTTTCAAAAGAATTCAAATACAACTCCAAATCATCCTGATTTTAACATATCGATTTTTATTTGATTTTGTGACTGCAATAATAGTTTTGTGTCAAATTTTAGAATTTCAATCAATTGGAAAGAAACGAGCTTGAAAGATGAATTTATCTTTATTGGAAGGTATAGAAGAAAATTTTGGGAAGACCATTTTTGTAGGTTCCAAATAATTCCCGAAAGAATGGATAAATTTTCCTCAAATTTTAATATTCGAATTTCTTCGAATTTGAAACATGTAATGAATTTATTTGAAATTTTATTTATTTATTTTTTTAAAGACTCAATCTTGTTGGAATTTAAGATAAAGAGAAAATTATTAGATTCAGTTGCTTAAAAAATAATACAGCTATTTTGGTTTCAATTGCTCTGTGCAGTGCATATATTATTTTTTGTAATATATCACTATATTAGAAAACATTTTTAAAGACTTTTTTAAATTTAAAATAATCGCATTTTTTCATACTTTTCTTTATTTAGATGCTGAATTTGAACCAAATAAGGCTGAACTTACGGAATGTGTGATAATATGCAAGCAAAGTAATACATTAAAATGTAAAGCAAATATTTTGAACAGCAATTGAACTGTGAAAATTAGTAGCAAACAGTTTTTTTACTGATATATATTTCTTCAATGTGTACAATTCATGTATATAACGTAATAAAATGTATTATTATTTTTGATTTCTACTTATTCAAAACTCAATTTAATTTTATAAATATACAGTGGCATTCAGCATAAGAGTTCTAAGTTTTTTAACAATTCAATGCAATTCTTAAAAGTTCAAGAATAAAAAATATTATGTGGCAAATACCTCGTCATTTATCTTCTGCAGAGCAACTGAAATTCAAATCACTGCAAAGGGATAAAATTCTGAATCGTAGAAGTATTTGAATAGGATTTTTATATAAATTGTCCTATATATCTTACGTTAAAATGTTAGAGGAATAATATGCTGCATTTCCACTGTATGCGTAGTTTACACACACACACACACACACACACACACACACACACACAC
>JAOUZG010003576.1:0-11233 GCA_026289955.1 Argiope argentata
AATCGAATTTTATGATGGTTAACATACTTTCGCTGTGTGTTGTGCATACTATAAAGGAGAAAAAAAATATCATTTCGGTACTTTGAACAAGTTCCTGAATGTTCATCGTAAATAGGTAGTGAAGCTGAGGCATTGTAAATTGCAAAAGCGATACTCTGAAAGATACGAATATGTTTTATATGAATTTCATATGGTATCTTAAAAGTAGTTAGGTACTTGACTTTAATTTTTACTATAGGTGCAGGAACACTTAAGGATTATTTGGAGCGCAACTGCATAAATCAAGCTAATGGTTTTTTTTTTATTTCTGAATTGATTTCCAAGTCCGAATTGTAAATAACTTTTGTATATAAAGATAAATTGAGTATTCCACATAAGATGTCAAGCCATTTAAAGTAATTAAGTGTTAGACACTCACACTGTTTTTCTTTTCCGATAGACAGTTTTAGTAACAGTTTTATTAAAACTTGTTTAATATTCGCTCTCAACGTGGCATTCAGTATCTTTTTTATTTAATTATAAATAAGTTAAGATGGGGCTGGAGAGATCGCATAATTATTCCACAATTCCTGACGACAATATTTTAGTCTTCTATTATTTTTATAAAGCGCTACACCAATTAAAATAAGAATTGTAAATATTTATAAATACTCTGTTCATAAATATAGTTAAATTTATTTAAAAATTTTAATCGCTCTGGTATTATATTTATGAAGTGAAACTTTAAATGTAATTTGTTCGCTGAGTTTATAACAATTTTTTTTGGTATGATTTCAATATAGGTTAGAATGTTTTATTCTTTAGTCGCGTTTTTGTGAATAAAGTGTTTAGGCAATTTCAGAATATTGGAAGACCATTTCTGAAGGTAAGCACTAACTTTATGAAATATTAATTATAGTGTGAAGGTAAATATTTTGAATTATTTCATGAAATATATGTATATTATTACGATGTATTTTTATTGCACTTCGTTTTTTTACGGCCACTGCGATGATGGGACATCGAACCCTGCTCACAGATTCCCTTGTTTAGTATCCTAAAATTAAAACTCATCTGTTGAAAGAAATCTAATTCATTATAATGCCTTGTATAAGTCACTTTCTGAACTCCTGAATTCCCTTGTATTTATCAATAACATTTCAAGTATTTATTTTTTTGTTATAAACAAGATAGTTTTATTGCATCCGGAATCTAGGTTTTTTTAGGTTCATTTCGTAGGTTTATTTCAAAGAGATTCATACATTTGGTAACAATATTTTAAATTTCTAAATATTATAAGTATCACATAGCATGTAAACGAAAGAATCATTTTCCCGTTGATTGCGCTACCGAATTTAAGAAAACATCACGAATCAATGAAAACACTGTAAGGAGTTTCTTAGATGCATGATATCAAAAACGGCTTGATAATTAAAAAAAGAATTTTAGACAAACAGACATTTAGTTATATGCGCAGCGTACTGGCAGATATTAATTTCTTGCCACCTCTAATGAAAAAAAAAAGGTTTTTGTATCTTTTCATTGATTTTTATAAAATCATCAGAGACATCTTGTAATGACTGTTGAAAATGGAATTTCCTGACTCTAATTCTATTCAGCATTAAATTTTATTCATTAATATGGATTATTTACTATTATGTATAAAAAGAATCTTTTATTCTGATTATCAATGAAAATATCGAACACTCAACGCAGCTTTAAAAAGTACAAACTGGACTGGCATAATAAATCTGATTTCTGAATACTAGAACATTTTTTTCCTTTCACTAATTTTTTTCAAAAAATATCTTTTTGAAGAAATAAGCTATTTTGTTTATCTGCAAATATCTTTAAAAATTCTATATTTTAATCATTCTTTCGAAATTTTTGACTACAATAATTAAATTCCATTATCTAACCTTTTTCTTGTATTTAGAAATTTAAAATTATTGTAAATGCGTCTTAGCACTATTTTCCGTAGAATTGTTGTTTGGATACATGCCCGAAAATCAAATCTTTTTAGAATGAGCGTAGGCATTATTCTTTGAATATGAAGCGACCATTCACTTCTTTCCATTTGCTTTATAGATTAAAATTGCTATGAGGGTAATTTATACTGTTAGCGATTTGAAAATTTAGGTGAATGAGTAAATTGAAAAGCATAATCATATTTTAATAATCTCCAAAAAGATAAATATTAGTTTTCGTCTTTAAATTTTATGTTCTAAAATCGTTTTACTTATTTAATTTCAGTCTAAGGGCGGTAAATGATTTAGTTATCGAATTCGTGAATTTAATTTCACCTTTTCGATTTTTAAAGGCGTACATTAAGTAGTTATAATTATTGATTTTTCTCGTAAATAAGTGCGATATAGAAATCTAGTGGAGCATATTATCTTCATGTAAAAGTACTGAAGTATTTAATAACGCCTACTTTTTTCATTTGCATTTTGGTTAACTTTTTGAAACATTAAAAAATGAAATGCCGTTATTCTTTACCTTAGTATTATTTGTTATTGAAATTTGTACCACCTTTCCGTATAACTTGGCGTAAATCTGTTTTAATCAATCATTTACATTGTTTTGATTGTTTCTAAAATTGGAAAGGAGTTTTAAAAACGAGGGATGGATGTTCGCGTTAAAATTTCTATTAAGAAAAATGACAGCCAAATCTGATAGTAATTTAAGAATTTTTCAATCAGTTTTATTGATAAATGTAGATCATTTTTACACAATTTTAAAAAATACTTTCTTTTTTATTTTTTAACTTTTTCCATCTTAGTAAAATAATATGTTCCGATACCATATGGCAGAGATTTCTCATTATCGAAAAAAAAAAGCTAATACCACAATAAACTGAGTATCGGCTATCTTAAAAAATAGAAAGATTTTATGTTAATTAAATGTTTATTTTGTTCAACCGTCCCTTTTATACCACATAAACCTTCAATAACCAACAGAAAAGAAGTATTTCGAATGAATTATCGTTCGACAAAAATGCGAAATTCAAACACAATGTTTTATGGCTTTTTAAGTGAGTTTTATTTTCAAACCAATACGGAATTTTGAATAATTAAAGAAATATACTTTAAAAAGTAAATATACATATCAATATATTTTTGAAAGACATTTTATTTACATTAGTTTGAAAGTTATTTAAATAAAGAACTGCCTTTTAGTAGACAAAATTCCCTTTTTTTATTCGAAAGTTTTTCCAATTTGTATTGGTAAAAAATAATTTTGCTTTTAAAAAACCAAATCTAAAAATGTGAAGGAAAAAAAGTTATAAAATTATGATAATTTTGTTTCTCACGGATGATCAATTGTAGCGGTAGAATTGGAATAGGTACTAAATTTGCTTTTTTAAGCCATTGTTTTTCCACCATTATTAACTAACATGTTCTTTTAACCATTCATTGTTTTTTCCTGTAAAAATTTAATTTTTACATGCTATGTTGAGACCCTTTTATATATTTATAACAAATAACAAAATCTGTCTCGCAACCATGGCTGCCATACGTTTAAGCTCATTATTTTTCATGTGAATGCTCAACGTGTAATCTAATATCATCCAACTCTTATAATCCATTTCCGAGATATTTTTCGAAATAAAACCCGAGTAGAATCCTCAACCTCAATACTGAACCTTTCCGCAAGCTATTTCACCATTTTTCAATCATATCTAATAGCAATAAATTATTTTAACATTCTGAACCTAATATATATATTTAATTAAATTAATGACTTGTAAGACAAGCACAATCGTATAATTGATTGACGAAGTTGGCTGATTTTCTTCAAAAACTGAGTTTGTAAACATGATATTCAGTTAATATCTTATTTCGAATTGTAAAGTACCAATGAGACTCATTCGGAATTCCTTTTCTAACATTTTGGCTGTTTCCCACTAAAAACTCGTTGTAAAACAATGTTTAAAAAACCTTAATAGCACCTTAAATTAGATAAACTAAATTAGATAATTAGATAAATTAGATTAGATTAGATTAAATTTTTTAAAAAACCTTAATATTAGCTTTAAGAAGTAATTTGATTTTTATATTGATATATGAGGCAACACTGCAGGAAATAAAGTATTCTAGAAAAAAAATTATAGTAAAAAAAGAATTAAAAATTTTAAAAACACACACACACAATACAAGAATTTAATATACACATTAATATTATACACACACACACACACCCTCAAGTTAATTGAATAAATGTTAAAATACATTGCATCTTGAAAAATAAAAAGTCCCTGTTTAAATGCGAGCAACTGTAACAAAATAATGAAACAAGTGACTGTAATGGGAAAATAATAAAAATTAATGTATGTAAGAGATAATTACATGCTGATAATTTTTTTCATTGTGATTTCCCGTCATACCTTGTGGCCATAGGAATTCAAAGTGTTAATATTTGTTATTGAATGTTGATGTATTTGTATTGTATATTATCTATGAAATTGAATTTCGACTTAAACCGTACATTACAAATACGAATATTTTAATGCAGTTCCTTAACTGCACATGAGTAAGCATGAAGAATTCTCCCTCTAATCCATGTCACGATCCCACCTGTGTCGCTCCGTCGTTCTTCCCGTTTCGTTGGAGGGTCTCCCTCGACACGACATTCCCCGGGAAGGAGAAGCAACGATCGCGCATTTTTGGTCAAGCAGGGATTTCTCTTTTTGCCACTCTGTTTATTGGATGGGAAGGGGTGAAAATTTGACATTGAACTAAGATGGAAAGAATTCAAGATACGCATTGCAACAATGTTGAACTACAGTCTTTGTTCAGAATATTAATCGTTTAATTACTAATGGAACTGGTATGGCCCCGCTCCTTAAAAAATATACATAGTCGAGTGGCTAAATCAATTTTAACTCATTCACTGCCTGTGACTCATTAACGCGTATGTTCATCCACCAAATTTCGAAATTCCTACGTTCTGAGAGCCTTGAATTTAAATAAAATTGCATTTGTATCTAAAATTATGAAATTCTGAGTATTCAAAGGGTAGGGGAATTATTTTAAATAATTCAAATTATGTAATTAAACAGTTTCCTGCTAAAAGAAATTTTTCCGCTTTTCTTTCATATTATCATTATCAATCTATATTGCATGTTCATCATTTAAACAAGTTAGAAGCCTTGATTCGAGAAAAAAGACGGAATAAATATAACTGTAACTAAAATTTATTGCGAATTCAGCATTAAAATTTTAATCAAAAGCATCAAATTTTTTTTTAATTTTCATAAATATAAAAGTATAAAAATTATAATAAAAATTTGTTTACAAATGACTAGTGTATTTAAATTAGTCAGTACAATTTAGAAAAAAGAAAATAAATAAAACAACTGCAAAACTCTTCTTTTATTTACATTGAATTTCATTCAGCTCTTCGAATTCATTTTAAGGTAAAATGATGAATATAATCTCGAGAGTTCAGCCAAGAGCGACGATTTAATTTAACAAATATGAATCTGTATTTTATTGCCTTCATTCAACGCTGCGAATGGTCTTGACTCGCAGGACTTTCACTGTTCCCAGCTTCTACGAAATTTTATTTATATTTGAAACATTGCATAATGGAGGGAATGATTGCGTAAAATTTATATTTGAAAATATGTTATTTGGAAACATACCCGAAAGTTTTCTTTCCAATAGCAATAGAAAAGTTTAGCAAAATCAGGATGATATCATAGAATAAAATCAGTTCGAAGTCGTTATTCAATCTTGCACTGTTATGCAAATATTAGAAAATCTCACATAAATGAGAAGCTACCAATGTACTGAAGGTGACTTATTTGACAAGTCCTTCCGTAATTACGTAACAATTAAAAATCTTAGTTTTCACAACACCCCTCCCATTTTCTAAATAAAATATTCTTTTTTTAATATAGCTTTCTTGGTTTAAACAAAAAAAGTGGGTTAAATCTCTGATTTTCTGTGCTATAAATATTAATATTGAAACTACATTTCTGTTAGAAACAATAATCATGTATCAAATTTTGTTTGAGAGATGCAGTAAGGCAGATGTTTCTTCAAAAAACTGAAAAGACACGACACATCACTGCAGTTTGCAAAATTATTAATTATTTTATTTCTGTTTTAAGGATGGAAAAAATGTGTTATATATTTTTCTGAGATATTATTTATCCCTTTCATACCCTTATTTCCTCGTACGAAGTGTACTTATTCCGGTGAGAAAGAAATTGGAGCGCTGTTAAATTTCCGTCCATTTTAGTTAGCAGTGAATGAGTTAAATTTGAGTTTTTTTTTAAATACATTAAAAAATTGGAGTTGTATATGAATTATATTGTTCATTAATAAAAACTTTGGCCTGTTTCGTGTAGGAAGTAGATTCTAGAGAGATTTTTATTCAAAAATCAAACACCCTTTCCAACGTTTATATTGCAAAATAAAGATAGATCAGGCATTCTATACTTTAGCCATTGAAATTAAATTTGACTGAAGTTATCCGTGATTTTAAAACAAGGTATAGCTATTACAGAGGAGAGAGATAGCAAAATCTTGTTCCAGAAGAGATGTATATCTTTTATTGTTAAATAGTTTTGAATCAAATATTAAACATTGTAATGATTCCAATTTGTTTTCCTTCAATTAGACTACTCATAGAAAAAGGCTAAATTTTCAAACAATTTTTTTAAAAATTATTTAATTTAAATAATTTCATACTTGGTAACTTAAAATTCAAACAGATGATTCGTTCAGCTTCTCAAAATCGGGCCTTTCAGCCTAAATTTCACACCTGCCTTTTTAATTCGTCGAATTCAAACTAGAATGCTCATCAGATGTAGAATTTTTTTGCTTCTTGAGTGAATTAGTAAAATTCATATGAATGTTGACACAAAATGGAACTTTTCATAAATTGTGAAAATGATTTACGCATCATTATTGAAATTGTAAACATTCAAGATAATACCATACAATTCTATCTGCATTTGTTACTCACTGTATTTAAGTTATCCATACTACTGTAAGATTAAATGATCCTTGGCTTATTTTAGCTTGGATTTATAATGCTTATATTTGCCTTCATATTCTCAAAGGCAAAATAAGCAATAAAAATAAGCATTAAAGCTGTATCTGTAAAATAATATCAAATAATTTAAAAATCCTTTATAATAGCTTAAAGAATGAGAAAATTGGACCAAGAAGTTTCGAAATTTCTTTCTAAGAAAATATGTTGCAATTTGTGTAAAAAAGGATTTTCCAGTATCGTTCTCATCGTTCATTCTGGACATGACTGTAGTTCACATATGCTGTTTGCTTTAGTGATTGAAAAACTATTCCCTTTAGATTTTGCTTTGCATACTGAAATTCCCCCCCCCCCCTTTAACTTCGAAGTTCTTCGTATAAATACTGAAGTTTCTACAAGTGATGCTGTGAATGAGCTGATTCATGAAGTTTAGCTAGAAACATTTTGTATCTGCATGCAGATTTAGCGTAAAATCAAAGGAATTGCTCCCTCAAAAAAACTGTTAACTTATTGTATTAAATCATTCAAGTATGTTATCACTTAAAATTCATCTTATTAATCGTCTGTCATAAAACTTCTATTATAATACCATTTCTGTGGTGTATTTCCCGTTTTTGAGTAGCATTTCCTCCGAAAAATATTTATTGATCTAATATTTTTGTTCAAGTTCACTTACAGAAAACTCGTATATTGCCACTGAGTCAATTTCCTCTTTTATTGCCACTGACTGTCATGGCAGTACAGAAATTTTAAATGATCAATGAAAGATTAATGTCGCCGGTCTTTCTTAAATATTGTAGTATTGCAGTATGTTTATGAAGGTAATAAATCTGGTATAAATCTGAACTTTTAAATCCCGATATAGAGAATTTCATATTTACTCACTTTAATTTTTCCCCTTCATTTCCAATGTAAATAAAGCGTTTATTTTTTTAAGATGAAAACTGTAAAGAAAGTTATCGTTGGGAAAAAAATTGTCTTTGTTGTGGGACAAAATATCTATTTAAATGTTGTCCTTCACACTCTATAAGCTGTTAGGACTCCATTCGAAATTTAATGGATCTAGATATTAATAAAAAATGTATGGTAAGATTGAACTTTACTAAATTGTAAAGATATGGATTTTCTTATTCATTTATAAGGGATAAATGCAACTGTGACGTTTGCTTAATGATCGGAAATGATTGGCGTTGATGTTTAAAATGTTACCGATATTAAAGCGGTCAAAAACGTTAATAGAAGAAATTTTCCAACATATTTCATTTCTCGACATTTATAGAAAATATTTATTTATAGATGTTTTTTTTTGTTGAAGGTTAGTATCAGATCGGTAGAAATATTATTTCTGAAGTCCATGAAGCATTTGAATACTCTCGAAATAGTCCAAAAGAGAAAATCTACAGCTGATTTCTGTTTATTTAATGATGTGTTTTGATAATTTAATTGGCAGCAATGATATGACAAAACGTCTGATGAAATATTTTTCAAATAATTTGCCAATTTATCTTCATAGTTCACAGTAAAAAAAATCAGAAGTTCGGCAAGGAAGTGTATTCTTTTTATGTAAACTAAAGTACGTGTGGCAATTTTCAATATTTTTTTGTCAAATTATCAACAAAATGCTTTTTTGTGGTTAAATAAGCATTGTAGATATGCTTTCAGTTTGATAGTTTTAACTGTACCTTTTATCGATTTCAATCACAAATTCAAGAATTTAAAAACCTATTTACTGAATACTAAAAGTAAGGTAATTTGAGCTATAATAAATCTCTTTCGTGTTTTATAGTTAATCTTTGATTTTCAGGTGCATTTTTTTTAAGTTGTGATTATTTGGATTATATTTCGTTTGTCTTTTATTCTTAGAATTTTGGTAAATCTTGTGTTTTCGAAAATGATTAATTTCAAGGACCAACTTTTTTGTTTCTAATTTGTTGAGTGTACTGAGCGGTTAGAGATAATCACTCTAAATGCTTATCATTGTTTCACGCAACATCTTTCGAAAAAGCTTTTATTTCAGTATTGCTTATTTTAATATTTCTTTGTACTTGCTGCCAGTTGCTTTTCAAAAAGTATACTCTTGATCTCATAAGTAATTTTTCGTTTATTTGACGAAAGATTTTAATTGTATATTCACAAGGATATTGATATACTATGTATAAAAAATAAAATAAAATCTTCACTAATTAATAATGTAATTAATTACTCTTATTAAAGACATTATTTTCTGATGAGTTTTCAAAATCTAGATATTTAAATAGAACTACAGGGCTCCGCTCCTTGCTCGATGATATTTTCCAACCCTTAGGAAAAGCTAATGCAGTTTCTCTCGGAATGCTTCGAGATCCAAACTCAAATTGATCGATCACCATCTATTAAACCACTTTAATTTATTCCGAAATCTGATAAAATGAAATCTGATGTGATGAAAGAAATAACAAACGTGAAGTAAAAATCACCTGCATCAAAGTTCCTTCTAAAACACAAATAACCTTTCATTTAAATAACTATATACATTTACAGAAGAAACACATTTTTAAAAAAGTTCTTTTCTCCCCAAAGTTTTGCCATATTCAACAGCACATATTTTCGATAAATACAAGATGTCCCAAAACAATTTTCTTATCATGACAACGCTTCGCGTATTTGCCGCTTGATTTTACTTCTTTTCCCGGCAACGTGTCTGGAAAAGAGAACAGAGTCCCAACCAAGTTCCCCAACTATTTTCCTGTTGCTCGGAAACTTTGCCCCGTACACGTAAACGTTTAACCTTATCTCATTCATTAGGGCTGGATCTTCTTATGAGCGATTCCTGAGCATTTTCATTCAATCTATTTTCTTTTTTCCAACGATTTCATTTTAAAATATGTCACGACTCAAACATCGTAAACATGTTTTCCGCTTTTTGGCAGTTAATTTTTTTTATTTGAAGCATTTTCAAACCGATGCAAGAACAGCGATCGCTTGCGATCTTATCAAACTGCGTGTTATGTTTTTGGCTGAAGCCGCTATTATTAAACGGCGATTAACCAATTCGACCTGATTTTGCGTCCTCGTGAACGATCGAGAGTATAATTTTAGATCATTCTTTATTTCTCATAGCTGTAGATGCTTTACCAATGAGTATTGAATCAATATTTATGCAAATTAGAGCATGGTCCATTTGAAACAGTCTGGTGAATGTTAAATCTTTTTAAAAGTAAAGCCATGTCTCTGGATCTTCCCAGAATTAAAGGTTTAAGTACCCTTTCCTTTTTTTTCCTATGCTAAAATGATTTTTGCGTAAAAATAGGAACCGAGATGTTTCATCCAAGCTCTTTTAGCTTTATTTTTGGTACAAGAACCACACAAAAC
The DNA here is from genome assembly GCA_026289955.1 of Argiope argentata. Classification (NCBI taxonomy): domain Eukaryota; kingdom Metazoa; phylum Arthropoda; class Arachnida; order Araneae; family Araneidae; genus Argiope; species Argiope argentata. The sequence goes on from JAOUZG010003576.1 coordinate 10,336, forward strand.
TTGGCGATTCCAAAATATTTTTTAACCAAAAGAATTTTCTACTTGTGTTTTGCTTCATTTTAAAAGAACTTAAGTTTTCCTTATGTGCAGAATAGTGGTTTTGTGAAAATATAATTTCTGAAAAATTACCGATGATATAATTTAATATATATAATCTAATGAATTGTTAATAGTAAATAAGTTACATCCAAAAATATAATCTATGTATGGAACTTCATAAAAAAATTTTATTTTATGAGTTGAGCAATGGCATAAAAAATATGTATGAATTGAATAATTTTTAAAGCTTTTAGTATATTCATTTCGAGTAGTGGAATATTTTCTTGAAATGGGTTTTAAATAATTGAATAAACGTTTCGATCTAAACGAGCGAACGCGGAATTGAATATCGATCTTGAATTAAATGATTCATTGATTTGTCTTCAAATATGCTCTCTTTAAGAGTTCAGAAGAAACAATGTATGCCTAACGATTAGCTTCTAATAATTAAGCGTATAAAAGTTTTTTTTTTTTGAAAATCTAGTTTTTTGACAGTTATTTAAGTTCTATATTTTTAAATCTTAATTATGAGTTTTTTAAACCGGTGTAACGCCACTTTCGGCACACACCTAATCATCATCAAAATACTTAATGATTATGCTAAAATTTTCCAAATAACATATCTGAAACGAATGAAATTGAAGTTCAGCTTTCACTTCTCAGGTTTAATAAGAAAAAGTGTCTTGGATATAATCAAATGGAGTATTCTTAGATTTTTCACTTTTAAAAAAATTTCCCGCAAAGAAAATTGAACGGGATTCTCTCCAACAAATACTTAGTACAATATTAAAGTTTATGAATTTTGATATTGAATGGAAACCCATAAATTCAGATTATTTGCAAAAGTAACTGCTTTCCT
>JAOUZG010003597.1:0-10999 GCA_026289955.1 Argiope argentata
AATAATGTTTCCCTATCTCTAACGTCCTCCTAGAGGAAATAATCTAACTTTCTGATTATTACATAGCTCTATGTTTTAATTCCTTTTAATAATTCCCTGTAAATACTCCCCCTGTAAATATTCCCCTTTAACTCTAAATAAATTATTTTATTTTTCTAAAAAAGTCTCTTCATCCTTCGTTTGTATTATTTTAATTTTAGTTTAGAAACTAACCCGTAAATATTAAAAAAACCCTAGACATCACGCCACTAAAACCCTGCTATCTGAAGAGTCTAATTTTTTTTCGAAGATTTATTTAGACTCCCACAGAAATAATGGGGGCTTGGCCGGAATTTATTTAAAAATCTTCTTTAAGTATCGATTATTTTGAACTACTATCCCTTAAAAAAAGAAAGAAAGAAATTGGCTTAATGCCTAAGATGCAAAAAACTGGCTGAATTTTTAAATGCGCGGCTTGCCTCTCTTTACTAACAATTAAACACTCATTCCTGCCCTGCCCAAGTGGAGTCATCTCATCATTCAAGCTGCTCTCGAAACCACTCCAGATGGTCTATAGATGAAAAGTAACAGTTTACGTCCATTTCAGAAATCCTTTCTAGACCGGCAATCAGCAGTGTCTCCGTCGATCTTCAAGTAAACAACTAAAACATCTTAAAACCACCAGTGAAACCATCAACAACGCCGGCGAGAAACCGTGATATGAGGTACTGTTTCTATTATTTTCGTTAAAGAAGAATCTTCCGAAGAATTTCAGAACTTCAGTCTTGTTTATGAATTTGATTTTAGCAGTGTAAAAGAAAAAATTCATATATTTTTAAATTGTATGTAATCATATTTTTAAATATCATGCGAGTATATATATATATATATTTAGATATTATTTTTTCTATTTGTGATGCATAATAATACACTACATAAGTATATCTTTTAAACATTAAGGAAATCGGGAGTAATATTCAAATTGCTATATTTTTATATTTTCATTAAAAAAACGAATTGATTCATCCTATTCTATATTGTTTCTTAAGTGGCATTCGCCAGATATGCATAGCTCTTTAGTTTCGGTTTCGATTTCGATTTTCTCACTGACGCTTCATTAAAAATTTATTTATCTTTCGCTCTAGGCGACTGATCCTAAATCAAAAGCTACTTAAGTGTTTAGATTATGCCTCTCATTGAAACGCGTGTTCTTTTTTAGAATCTGATTAATGTTTTTTACATGTGCTTGCTTTTAACAGTGTAATATAACAATAATAATAAAGTTCTTTCCGCGAAGTAATTAACTTCTATTTTAGTTAGAGTATTGGGTTTTATCTAAAGAATTTTGATTATTAAATTCTTTTTCACATTTTAACAAAATTTTATCACAGTTTTTTAAAACAAGATTTTTATTATTTAGTTTTTATTCCTTTCAAACTCTCTTTCTCTTTATTACAAGAAAATGAGACCACTGATGTATTAAATGTTTTTGTAAAAGTGTTTTGTTTTTCAGTTGAAATTAATAATTGAGATAGTTTGAGTTCTTAGATATTTTAGTTTGCCTAATTTACACGTTACTTGTCTAAAATATTTCTGAATGAATGAAATTTCCATATTTCATAGTATATTTAGTGTATTTTGGTGCAATATTATTCTTTCTTAAGAATTTTGATAAATGAGAAAACAAAATTTGCTATACTATAGCGACATTATTGTTACTATCTGAACACGCGACAATTTTGTTAATTTCTTTAATTGCTTACTAAGATTAAATTTAAATTTTAAAATGGCCTATCTCGGCAAAGGTAGACGCGAAGATTTATTCGTATTGGCCAAAGAATTAAATTTAGAAGTTGGTCAATCTATGACCATCGCCACACTCAAAAATCAAATTACAAGTAGTGAAAATTACGACGAAGACCTAACAAAAAACCTGCATACAACGATTGTTGAAGATCGCAAAGCCTGGGAGAGACAGCAAGAAGAACGAGAAGAAAAACTACGTTTAGAAAAACGAGAAGAAAAACTCCGCCTCGAAGAGTTGAGGCTAGAGGAACAAAAAAGGCAGGACGAACTCGCTGAATGCAAACGCAAAGACGAGTTTGAATTAGAAAAATTAAAGATTCAAATGCAATCTAAGTTAGATCCTGGTACATCCGACACAAGTGATACTAAGTTTCTGATCAAAGAAGTATCAAAATTTCTACATCGCTTCGATTTGAAAGAAGATATCAATCTTTATCTAAAATTATTTGAACGTCAAACTCAAAGATTGAATATTTGTCAAGAAAATTGGGTTTCTCATCTATTAGGCTTATTACCAACGGAAGTATCTCACATCATAGCCAGAGAACCGGACGACAAAGCTAACTGTTACGAACATGTTAAAGATTTACAGCTGAAACGTTTTAAACTAACTCCGGAAAAATTTCGACAGTTATTTGCCACTCATCAAAAGGTACCTGAAAGAACATGGACTGATTTTTACCATGAACTAAATACGTATTTCAACGGTTGGATAAGTGGATTAAAAATAGATACTTTCGAGAAATTATCAGATCTCATAATTACGGATCAACTAAAACGCAAAACGCCTTTTGAATTCAAGGAATATTACCTTGATGAATGGTCTAATATGATCTCTCCTGCTCAATTAGCAGAAAAATTAGAAGAGTTTGAAGACGTTAAAAGAACTTTCAAACAAAAAGCGAGCAGTTCATTTGTTAAAAAACAAGAATTCAAACCCATTGAAAAATATCACAGGTATGAAGCACCGCGAAAATCTGAGTATAACAGAACAGATAAGAGGTTCCCAGTCACCAAGTACGAAACTCGTCTAAGAACTCAAGACAACGCACAGAAGGGGTGTTACAACAAAAATTACGAGAAGCACTCGAGCTACAATGCTTCCAAGCATGCTCAAACGAATTATTCAAAGTCGCAGAAATTCAAAGAACCACCGACGAAAGTAAATACGTTTACCACGAACAAAACAAATGACAAAGAAGAGATAAATGAATCAAAGGGAACTTGCCCTCTAATCGTTAAAGAAGGCTTACGCGCTAAAGAAATATTTTTCGGAAAGACGAAAATCACGGCACTTATAGATAGTGGTAGTACCGTAAGTTTGCTACGAGAAAACACAAGCAGAAGGATAATGGATCCAACCAAATTATCACAGAATAAAATGCTTTTCACAGGCATTGGCGAAGCATAAGTTACAACGATCGGTTCCTTTGAGCGTGAATTTGAAATGGACACCGAAAATTACTTATTAACTTGGCATGTTGTACCTAATGACAATTTAAAATTCGAAGCAGTCATTGGATCAGATATTTTAGGACAAGCATCTATAAGTTTAACCAAAGAAGGAGTTAAATTCCAAAAATATGAGAATTAAGTATTGCTCATGCAAATATCAGCTGAAAATCTTCAAGAAGAACTAGATCTGCGCCATATTGAAGATCGTGAAATCAAGAAAGAACTTGAAACATTAATACAAGACTACAAGCCAGAAAAAAACGGCATCTACCGACGTTACAATGAAAATTATCCTGAAAGACGAAGAACCTGTCTGTCAACCACCTCGTCGACTAGGTTTCACAGAAAGACAGGAAGTAAACAAGCAAATTGAAGAATGGCTTAACGAAGGCATTATACGTCTCAGTTCATCAGAATACGCAAGTCCAATTGTAATTGTAAAAAAGAAAGATGGATCTTCAAGATTGTGTGTTGATTTCAGAAAGTTAAACCAAAAGCTCGTAAAAGATACAATTCCTTTACCTCTCATCGAAGACGTTTTGGACACTTTACAAAAATCAAAAGTATTTTCTACGTTGGATTTACGTAATGGTTTCTTCCACGTCGATGTTGACCAAGATAGTAGAAAGTATACGTCTTTTATTGTTCCAGACGGACAATATGAACTTAATAAAGTTCCTTTTGGACTAAGCACAAGTCCCGGAGTTTTTCAACGCTATGTATCAAGTATATTAGAGATCTTACCCGCAAAGGAATTGTAATCACTTATATAGATGATCTCGTAATCCCAGCGAAAAACGAGAAAGAAGGTCTTGAAAAACTTAAAATTGTGTTCGAAGTTGCAAAGAAATACGGATTAGAAATTAAATTCAAGAAATGCCAATTTTTAAAAAAGAAAATCGAATTTCTATGTCACATTGTGGAAGGTGGAACTATTAAACCGTCTACCGCAAAGACACAGGCTGTCCAAAAAATTTCCAGAACAAACAACGATAAAACAAGTTCAAAGTTTTCTTGGTTTAACCGGCTATTTCCGCAAATATATCAGGGACTATTCAAAGATAGCTAAACCACTTAGCGATTTATCTAGAAAAGAAAACTACTTTGTTTTTGGTACTCAACAAAAAGAAGCATTTGAGAAGTTGAAGAAAATCACGTCTGAAGGCCCACTTTTGCATATTTACAAGTTTGGAAGAAGAACAGAGGTACATGCAGATGCTTGTAAACAAGGGTACGGTGCTATTTTATTGCAAGAAGCCGACGATGGAAAACTACATTCAGTTTACTACATGTCGAAGAAGACAAATTCCGCAGTAGAAAAGTACGACAGTTACGAATTAGAGGTAATTGCAATTATCAATGCATTAAAAAAGTTTCATGTTTATCTTTTAGGACAACGTTTTAAAATAATAACTGACTGTGCAGCATTTCAAAAGACTATGCAAAAGAAGGATCTAATTACACGCATAGCCAGATGGGCACTTCAATAAGAAGAATTCGATTACGAAATAGAGCACAGAGCTGGAAGTCGAATGAAGTATGGAGATGCTCTTAGTCGTTATCCAGTAATGATGATCTGTGATGATACATTAACTTCAAAGTTGAAAAGAGCACAAGAAGAAGATGATAGCATAAAAACATTGAAGTCACTTTTAGAGAAACAAGAATCTGAAGAATTTTTCGAACGGAACGGTATACTCTACAAATATTTAAATGGTCGAGAATTAATCGTGATCCCTAAAGCAATGGAAACTGAATTGATTAAAATGATCCACGACAACGGTCATTTCTCAGTAGCAAAACAGCAAAAATTGTGAAACGGGAATTATGTATTCCAAATAAAAGCAACATCGTCAAAAAAGTAATCGTTAATTGCGTTCCATGTATCTTAGCGAATAAGAAAACTGGCAAAAAAGAAGGGTTTTTAAATCCTATTTCTACAGAAGACATACCCTTAAGTACGTACCATATCGACTTCATTGGCCCTTTAACTTCAACAAATAAAAGCTATCAACACATTTTCACTGTAGTAGACGCATTTACGAAATTATCCCGTTAAAACTGTATCAGATGAAATTGCCTCGAAAAGTTTAAACTACAACAGAAAACCTTTGGTAACCCTGTAAGGATTATCACTGATAGAGGTTCAGCGTTCACTTCAAAATTATTCAACGACTACTGCACTGAAGAAAACATACAACATTTACAAATAGCAACAGGTGTTCCTAGAGGAAACGGTCAGGTAGAACGAATACACAGAACTTTGATTCCCGTCCTTACCAAGACGACTCGACCAAATGGTATAAATATGTCGACAGATTACAAAGAATACTAAACAGCACTATGTCTCGAAGCACTAAATGGACACCATTTGAACTTTTAGTAGGAACCAAAATGCGGAATGAGGAAGATATCCGAATCAAAGACCTACTATTAGAAGAAATGACAGAAGAATTTCAAGAACAGCGTGAATTTCTAAGGAAAGATGCCAAAAAGAACATCGAAACCATACAATCTGAAAATCGAAAGACTTACAACAAAAGAAGAAAAAGAGCTCCAAAATACAAAGAAGGTGATTTAGTAGCAATCCAAAGGACTCAATTTGGAACTGGACTAAAACTAAGACAGAAGTTCTTAGGTCCTTATAAAATAACTAGAGTGAACTCTAATGATAGGTATGAAGTAGAAAAAGTCGGTCAGCACGAGGGTCCGAACTCTACCACCATATCAGCTGACTTAATGAAGCATTTTTATACTAATTGAATTTTGAATATTAGTTATTATTTTTCATCTTTCTCATATTATATCTTTTGAGAAACTAATTGCTATTGAATGGTAAAGCTCGTTTCAAAGAATTATATTATATTCGTTTGCAACAATGATCGTATTTTCATATCGTTTCTTATCATTTTTTATCAACCTATTCAAAAGAAATTCGATGATTAAATATTTAGTTAATTGTAGGTTCACAGTATAAAATATTTTGGAATTATTATGTGCTTTATTCTAGATCCGGAATTGTGAACATTGAGTATACATCTTTTCATCTGGTATTTTATCTTGTTATTTTTAAGAATATTATTATTTGTGGTTATTGCATAAACATTCTTAAATCATCAAATTTATGATTGTAACTGAAATTAGTTTATTAGTAAAATGTAAGATAAAAAAAATTTAGCTCTCAACATTCTGTAAAAGCTGAGAGCCCAGCTCTTTTAGGAGAGAGTGATTTTGTAGGATATCCCACAGAACCATTTTAATTAACCAACATCTGCCTTCATCTTGTTTTGTCAACATCCGATGATATATGAAATCCAAAGCAAGAGTTGTAAAGGTTAAATTATTTCCCAGAGGACTATAATTTTTAATCAGTTTAGCATTCCAGAACAACGCCACCTATCGGTCTTTAGAAAGTCTATCCCAATTAACTTTGAAGCAGAGGCCCCACGAACTTTCGTCAAGAGAAGACGTCTGTCTTCACGCGTCAGCGATTCCCGCATAGCTCAGCGGATACGCGGTGATATATATTTTCAGAAATAATGTTTCCCTATCTCTAACGTCCTCCTAGAGGAAATAATCTAACTTTCTGATTATTACATAGCTCTATGTTTTAATTCCTTTTAATAATTCCCTGTAAATACTCCCCCTGTAAATATTCCCCTTTAACTCTAAATAAATTATTTTATTTTTCTAAAAAAGTCTCTTCATCCTTCGTTTGTATTATTTTAATTTTAGTTTAGAAACTAACCCGTAAATATTAAAAAAACCCTAGACATCACGCCACTAAAACCCTGCTATCTGAAGAGTCTAATTTTTTTTCGAAGATTTATTTAGACTCCCACAGAAATAATGGGGGCTTGGCCGGAATTTATTTAAAAATCTTCTTTAAGTATCGATTATTTTGAACTACTATCCCTTAAAAAAAGAAAGAAAGAAATTGGCTTAATGCCTAAGATGCAAAAAACTGGCTGAATTTTTAAATGCGCGGCTTGCCTCTCTTTACTAACAATTAAACACTCATTCCTGCCCTGCCCAAGTGGAGTCATCTCATCATTCAAGCTGCTCTCGAAACCACTCCAGATGGTCTATAGATGAAAAGTAACAGTTTACGTCCATTTCAGAAATCCTTTCTAGACCGGCAATCAGCAGTGTCTCCGTCGATCTTCAAGTAAACAACTAAAACATCTTAAAACCACCAGTGAAACCATCAACAACGCCGGCGAGAAACCGTGATATGAGGTACTGTTTCTATTATTTTCGTTAAAGAAGAATCTTCCGAAGAATTTCAGAACTTCAGTCTTGTTTATGAATTTGATTTTAGCAGTGTAAAAGAAAAAATTCATATATTTTTAAATTGTATGTAATCATATTTTTAAATATCATGCGAGTATATATATATATATATTTAGATATTATTTTTTCTATTTGTGATGCATAATAATACACTACATAAGTATATCTTTTAAACATTAAGGAAATCGGGAGTAATATTCAAATTGCTATATTTTTATATTTTCATTAAAAAAACGAATTGATTCATCCTATTCTATATTGTTTCTTAAGTGGCATTCGCCAGATATGCATAGCTCTTTAGTTTCGGTTTCGATTTCGATTTTCTCACTGACGCTTCATTAAAAATTTATTTATCTTTCGCTCTAGGCGACTGATCCTAAATCAAAAGCTACTTAAGTGTTTAGATTATGCCTCTCATTGAAACGCGTGTTCTTTTTTAGAATCTGATTAATGTTTTTTACATGTGCTTGCTTTTAACAGTGTAATATAACAATAATAATAAAGTTCTTTCCGCGAAGTAATTAACTTCTATTTTAGTTAGAGTATTGGGTTTTATCTAAAGAATTTTGATTATTAAATTCTTTTTCACATTTTAACAAAATTTTATCACAGTTTTTTAAAACAAGATTTTTATTATTTAGTTTTTATTCCTTTCAAACTCTCTTTCTCTTTATTACAAGAAAATGAGACCACTGATGTATTAAATGTTTTTGTAAAAGTGTTTTGTTTTTCAGTTGAAATTAATAATTGAGATAGTTTGAGTTCTTAGATATTTTAGTTTGCCTAATTTACACGTTACTTGTCTAAAATATTTCTGAATGAATGAAATTTCCATATTTCATAGTATATTTAGTGTATTTTGGTGCAATATTATTCTTTCTTAAGAATTTTGATAAATGAGAAAACAAAATTTGCTATACTATAGCGACATTATTGTTACTATCTGAACACGCGACAATTTTGTTAATTTCTTTAATTGCTTACTAAGATTAAATTTAAATTTTAAAATGGCCTATCTCGGCAAAGGTAGACGCGAAGATTTATTCGTATTGGCCAAAGAATTAAATTTAGAAGTTGGTCAATCTATGACCATCGCCACACTCAAAAATCAAATTACAAGTAGTGAAAATTACGACGAAGACCTAACAAAAAACCTGCATACAACGATTGTTGAAGATCGCAAAGCCTGGGAGAGACAGCAAGAAGAACGAGAAGAAAAACTACGTTTAGAAAAACGAGAAGAAAAACTCCGCCTCGAAGAGTTGAGGCTAGAGGAACAAAAAAGGCAGGACGAACTCGCTGAATGCAAACGCAAAGACGAGTTTGAATTAGAAAAATTAAAGATTCAAATGCAATCTAAGTTAGATCCTGGTACATCCGACACAAGTGATACTAAGTTTCTGATCAAAGAAGTATCAAAATTTCTACATCGCTTCGATTTGAAAGAAGATATCAATCTTTATCTAAAATTATTTGAACGTCAAACTCAAAGATTGAATATTTGTCAAGAAAATTGGGTTTCTCATCTATTAGGCTTATTACCAACGGAAGTATCTCACATCATAGCCAGAGAACCGGACGACAAAGCTAACTGTTACGAACATGTTAAAGATTTACAGCTGAAACGTTTTAAACTAACTCCGGAAAAATTTCGACAGTTATTTGCCACTCATCAAAAGGTACCTGAAAGAACATGGACTGATTTTTACCATGAACTAAATACGTATTTCAACGGTTGGATAAGTGGATTAAAAATAGATACTTTCGAGAAATTATCAGATCTCATAATTACGGATCAACTAAAACGCAAAACGCCTTTTGAATTCAAGGAATATTACCTTGATGAATGGTCTAATATGATCTCTCCTGCTCAATTAGCAGAAAAATTAGAAGAGTTTGAAGACGTTAAAAGAACTTTCAAACAAAAAGCGAGCAGTTCATTTGTTAAAAAACAAGAATTCAAACCCATTGAAAAATATCACAGGTATGAAGCACCGCGAAAATCTGAGTATAACAGAACAGATAAGAGGTTCCCAGTCACCAAGTACGAAACTCGTCTAAGAACTCAAGACAACGCACAGAAGGGGTGTTACAACAAAAATTACGAGAAGCACTCGAGCTACAATGCTTCCAAGCATGCTCAAACGAATTATTCAAAGTCGCAGAAATTCAAAGAACCACCGACGAAAGTAAATACGTTTACCACGAACAAAACAAATGACAAAGAAGAGATAAATGAATCAAAGGGAACTTGCCCTCTAATCGTTAAAGAAGGCTTACGCGCTAAAGAAATATTTTTCGGAAAGACGAAAATCACGGCACTTATAGATAGTGGTAGTACCGTAAGTTTGCTACGAGAAAACACAAGCAGAAGGATAATGGATCCAACCAAATTATCACAGAATAAAATGCTTTTCACAGGCATTGGCGAAGCATAAGTTACAACGATCGGTTCCTTTGAGCGTGAATTTGAAATGGACACCGAAAATTACTTATTAACTTGGCATGTTGTACCTAATGACAATTTAAAATTCGAAGCAGTCATTGGATCAGATATTTTAGGACAAGCATCTATAAGTTTAACCAAAGAAGGAGTTAAATTCCAAAAATATGAGAATTAAGTATTGCTCATGCAAATATCAGCTGAAAATCTTCAAGAAGAACTAGATCTGCGCCATATTGAAGATCGTGAAATCAAGAAAGAACTTGAAACATTAATACAAGACTACAAGCCAGAAAAAAACGGCATCTACCGACGTTACAATGAAAATTATCCTGAAAGACGAAGAACCTGTCTGTCAACCACCTCGTCGACTAGGTTTCACAGAAAGACAGGAAGTAAACAAGCAAATTGAAGAATGGCTTAACGAAGGCATTATACGTCTCAGTTCATCAGAATACGCAAGTCCAATTGTAATTGTAAAAAAGAAAGATGGATCTTCAAGATTGTGTGTTGATTTCAGAAAGTTAAACCAAAAGCTCGTAAAAGATACAATTCCTTTACCTCTCATCGAAGACGTTTTGGACACTTTACAAAAATCAAAAGTATTTTCTACGTTGGATTTACGTAATGGTTTCTTCCACGTCGATGTTGACCAAGATAGTAGAAAGTATACGTCTTTTATTGTTCCAGACGGACAATATGAACTTAATAAAGTTCCTTTTGGACTAAGCACAAGTCCCGGAGTTTTTCAACGCTATGTATCAAGTATATTAGAGATCTTACCCGCAAAGGAATTGTAATCACTTATATAGATGATCTCGTAATCCCAGCGAAAAACGAGAAAGAAGGTCTTGAAAAACTTAAAATTGTGTTCGAAGTTGCAAAGAAATACGGATTAGAAATTAAATTCAAGAAATGCCAATTTTTAAAAAAGAAAATCGAATTTCTATGTCACATTGTGGAAGGTGGAACTATTAAACCGTCTACCGCAAAGACACAGGCTGTCCAAAAAATTTCCAGAAC
>JAOUZG010003604.1:0-11777 GCA_026289955.1 Argiope argentata
TATCAATCATTATATATATATATATATATATATATAATGATTGATAACAATCAAAAATAAATGCAAGGAAATTAATTAATTTCGAATGTGGTGAAAATATTTCAAATGAATATTATATCAAACTGATATCAATGCGTTATCAGTCAACAAATAGCATATAGTCAATTAATAGCATACAATTTAATACGAGGAAATTAATTTTGAAAACTTTTATGAAGTATTGGTTCAAATGAAATTTTAGTCAATAATAAGCAAATATGAATTCAAATAAAGAAATTAATTAGAAGAAGTTTCTTATGTTTAGTTACATCTATATACCTAAGTCAAATATATCAAGGTTTTCAGATTGAATATTTATAATTAAAAAAATATTAGCTGGTTTTTCTTTATTTTTATGTATTATTCATTATAATTCGTATTACAGTTTTAAAAATATAAACTTAATATTCGGTCATTCATTTACGCTAATCCTGAGCATTGAGATTCTGATATTACCCATAAAGATTTCACGACTTAATTTGATTTTGGAAAAAAAGGGAAATATCGAATTCTGATTTTCATGAGTTTTTTTTTTATCTAATAAAATAAAGTACTTGATAAAAAATTCATTTTTACTGGCTTAAGATCAGACACATTGAGACCACAAATGATAATAAGTAAAAAAACACCTTCCGGTCCAAAATTAGATTCCGAGTGCGTCCTTAACCATTTTTAGATTCTGTTTAAAAATAATTTTTGTGCTGACGTATAGTATTGGTGTATCTAAGATCTTATTTCGAATGGGGTTAAGATTGATAAGTGACAGAAACTGAAAGACAAGACTGATTCGATTTTCATATTCAAGGCCTTTTGTAACTCTGCATCTGTTCTGTATAAGCATCAAAGCATCTGTGTTATGAATGTAATTCGTCTGATGATTTTACATCTTTAATAGTGTTAATGTATTTTTTAAATTCTAAAACTAACGAAAACATTCATATTAATACATTATTTACAGACTAATAACATGAATTAGTTACAAGCAGTTCTTAATTAGTAAAAATGGATGCCAACGTTTGATTCTGAAATATTTTTACATGCAACAATGTAATAATATAGATATATAAGAGTTTAAAGCAAACATTTTTCCTCTGAAAAGGGGTTAAATACATTAACAATCTTTTTAATTACTTAATTATTATGTGTGATTAATGATTGTTATACATATTAATGAATGTAAAAATATAAATCAAGACAATATATATTATAAACAAGTTCATTTGTATTATAAATATATCTTTGAGAATGAAATGATTATCAAGGAAATTAAGCTTTCATTTGACAAGTAAAAATAAAAAATCAAATTTTTGTTTGAATTTTTCAGAAACGAGTGTTTAAAACAAAAATTCGATTCGCATTCCAAGGATTACTCGCCAATGCATTCGCCAACGATCTCAAAATGGATTGAATAAAAATGTTAAATTCACGCCAGATTTTAATATTTTGTAAATATTGCATGCTAATGCCGTACAAAAGTATTCTCTTATTTAATACATTTATTATCGATTATGCGAGAAAGTTTTGGCGATATCACTATCGCTGCTTATAACACTAAATTTCCTGATAATCACGTTTGTATAGAATATTATTAATGCAAATGCCTAGCTTTTATAAATATTCAAAGAACTAAGAAAATTTAATACAGGAACCTGACCAATCATTCTTGATAAAATGTTGATATTATCTTAATAATTATTTTTTTAAATCAACACTTTAATAACCTCTTCTCATTCTGATAACCCTTGACTGTTGCCTAGTCAACACAGTAAGAAATACGTTCCTACGAATAAGTATTTCATTTTTTAAACTTTTGTTACGATAAAATATTGTAAAATACACCAGGTCAAATTAACCTTTGATATCAATCTAATTATCGCCCTTAATTTTTAAAATTAAATTACTTTTGCCATAGAGTTATCGTATAACTTTAAGGGGACAAATTAGACGAGACAACTTGTATAACTTGGTCACATTATAAATAAAATTTAATTAGGGAGAAATGTCTTTTTTTTGGATGAAATCAGATATAGATTAAAATGTAATCATAATGATTTAATCCATGAACAACAATTTTAGAATTGAGCGATTTTTCTACAAAATTTCCGTAATAATTCGCTGTCGAACTTGTTTCATCCTATAAATAATCCATTATTGACAATATGAATTTTATGTCTTAAATCCTCGCGTTTTAGCAAGTAAAGCTTCAGTTTCTTTTGGAATGCTATAATTATTTCACTGATTTCACCGACCTTATTTGCATCATTTCAAAGAATTTGAACTATTGCCTCTTTGTGACGTATTTTGATATCCAAAGAGAGGCTCTTAAAGATAACATCAAAATTTTTTCGCGGAATTTCACAATTTTCGCATTGAATAAATAAAGTGAGTCGTTGGAGGGAAAATGACTACTTAGAAACTAAAAATGGCGTTATTTATTCGTAGAAATTTTCTTCATTTGTAAAATCAGAATCAGATAAATACATGAAACAATTAAATTAACAAAAACACTATATATTTAATATGTGTAAAAAAACAAGAGGAATTTCATTCAAACGCCAAACGATTTTATTGCTTTTTTTCAGCAAACAAAATATTTAAATAAACTTATTTGTTCTATTTTTTAAATTAATAAAATAGTAAAAAGAATATACATTTTATAGTTAACTTTTCTTTTGATATAATTCTGATATTTATCTTTTGTAAAAAAATATTTTATAACCTAATTAATAATAAGAAATTAAAATTTAAGTGAAAATAAAATCCATCCTTTTGCAATACAAATAAGATTTTTCTTATTAATAAAATTAATTTTTAAAAGGATTTTGTTGTTGGAAAAAATTACGTACGCTTCTCACAATAGTTTAATTCATAATAATCTTTATAAGAGATTTTATTCTTTTAAATATCTTAAGGGAAACATAAAATTTAGCTGGAGATATTTAATCAAAGCCTTTATTTTTTTAAGACCTAAGCCTAAAATGTTTTTATTAAACGTTTAAAAGAGAATTGGTTTAATGTATGCTAGAGTATCAGGTTCTGAAAACGTTAGAAGATATAGAGTACTGGATAAGAACTACGCGGCAAAACAAAATGAACTCCAAAATATATAGAAATGCTCTGAGAATGCAGAGTTTAAATGGATATGCATATACAATATTAGTGTCGGATAAAAAAATGACTCTATGAAATATAGTAGACTAGCTCTTATCCGAAACTTCGTACACGTGGAAATTTTGATGTATATCTATGAGAATTGACAATCTAATCACAATGTAAAAGTTTTATCAAAACCGTATGCATGCGTAAATTTTCAACGTCAATTGGAGCAACGCAAAGACGTGAATTTTAAGAATCAGTTGGGGTAACGCAATGCAGATTAGAAAATTTTAATTAATCTGTTTTATTTTTATTCAAAAACACTTCTGAAGGAATCAAAAGATCTATTAATTAACAATGTTTAATTTTAAATTTATCATACACAACGAAAATAAACGAAATTGTTTGAAATGACCGGTCGAAAACATTGTTACGTCTAACATCATTAGTGTGGGGAAAAAAACTACTTAAAAGCTATGTACTTGAAACTATAAGGGTATTTTTCCGTTTGCCGGGCGCAAATGTACAATCGCCAAAGAAATTTGAGAAAATTTGGCGGAAAACTATATTATTTGCTAATGGGAATATACTATCATAAGCATATATAAAAATATAAATAGCTAACACAAATACAATTTAATTACAAAAACACACAGAGGAACAGTTTTAATATACAGTCACTTTTGCCAAAAAAATAGTTCGTCACCAAATTTTAGCGAAATGGCCGAATGTAGCACGAACGGCAGCAATAGCATTTCCATTCAAAAGGTTTCGATGACCGTTGCAGCAAATTAACGGAAACATAGAAAAAAATATCAATAAATGCAGTATTAAGGTATGTACTCAAAAAAATTTAATCAAAAATTATGAAAATAGGCAGAGAATATGTACAACAAGGAAAAAATATCAAAAGAAATGAACAGGAAATATCGAATTGTAATAACACAAGAACAGCATAAGCAAAAAAATTAATAAATCTTCCATTAGAATTGTAAGATAATATTAAAATGAAAAACGGAAATAGAAAAATAAAAACAAACGATTCAAAAAGCTCAGGCATATATTTTCAGATTTTTTAAAATTTTTTTTGTTCTGATGAAAAACGCTTTCTCTCTGGAAATCTTACAATAAATCACAAATAATTCCCTTAGATAATATCCCTAAGATAATATTAAAATGAATACCGGAAATAGAAAAATAAAAACAAACGCTTGAAAAAGCCTAGGCAAATGTTTTCAAATTTTTTTTGGTAGAAAAGTTAGTCTTTAGTTAATAAAAAATTAACCACTCAATTAACCGGAATAAAAATTAGCCTATGTTCTACAGTAGACTATAATCTATCTCTGTGCTAAATTTCATCCAATTTCCTTCAGCCGTTCTGGCGTGATTGAACCCCATCATCCATCCATCCATCCAAACTTTCATATTTATAATAGTAGTATAGATTAGAATATTTTCTACTTTTCGAAATATAATAAGAAGTATTTCACCATTTTTAAAATTCAAAATAAAATAATTTTTTGGCGATAAAATTCAGTATAACAAGAAAAATGAAATAAATTAGAAATTTAGATACCTAAAAATTAAATATTTCAGTTTTTTTAGTGTGCTAACAGGAAATCTGAAGTGCTTCAGTTTTATATCTATACATACATGACTTGTTGTAGACTAAAAATATAAAGATAAAAAAAATAAAAAGGAACTATAGGTAAACTTTTCTTTGAATGCAATAATAACGTAGTGTAATTTTATATTCAAGAAGTATAAAATTAATAGATTTGTTTAAGATAAATCTAAGGATTTAAAATCAATTTTATTTAATGATTTTGGGCATATTAAATACAAACCATTCGTATATTTAAAAATTGCATTGATATATTTAAAAAGAAAAAAATCCCCTTGCTCAGTTGTTTAAGTATCATAATTGCTTGGTTACAAGTTAACCTTTGGAAGGCGTCTCCCTAAAACTTTCTCACATATTCTGCAACAAAGATGTTAACCTTCACAAAATTGTGGACATTGGGTAAAGTAGAAAACGCCTTAACTGGAAATAACATACATTTAAGAAATATTAAAATTTGGCGTTAATTTAGCATTTTTACTGAATCTACCGTAGGATTCTTGGCAAGGCTTCTGGCGATTAATAACATCCGAGAAAAATTTGCGTTTTAGAGAAGTTTTTCTCAATTGATTGAAACGAAAATTCAGTTGAAGTCACAATAACACATACCAAATTTAATGAATTGAAGCCATTGCAATTTTGGGCTAAGGCTTTTACATGCTTCTTCTTTCTTACATGCTTATGTTTCCAAATCCAACTCCTAGTTGAATTAGACTCAAAATTAGGTGTATACAATGCAGATGTTAAATATGCAAAGTGAATTTCATCAATCTACCTCTCTTTATTTCGTAGTTATCGTGTTGATTTATATTTGAATAGCCAGATAGCTAAATTTCTCTGAATGGAATTTGCCCAAGATGTGATAGAAATCTACAAATTTGACGCAAAAACCGTATACCGAATTTCATTCTTCTAGTTATTCCATTCCTACTATTAGCTCACACACTCCCTATATATATACACATTGTTCAAATTTTCAATCGCCAATAAAATACTTTTTATTCATCCACTCAAGCTCAAATACATTTTTAAAAACTTTTAGAGGATGACATTTGATGTTAATACAGTTTTTTCAAATATTAATTCATTCATTAAAAACTAACTTTATTGACAAAAATATTCATTTCCCCACCGCAAAATAAATAACGAATTCGATTCCCCCCTACACCTATGAGGTTAGGCAAAACACATTTTATTAGGCTGATATTTTAAACGATTCTGTTTATTTTCATAATGACTGATGCATTTAAAATTAAACATTGTCAATGAATTGATTTTTCCGATTCATTTTGAAGTACTTTCGAATTAAAATAATATAAAATAAAGAAAATTAAAAATTTCTAATGTGTTACCCCAATTGATATAGAAAAATCACGCATTTTGCGTTGTCACAATTGGCTTTGAATTCTCAATTGGCGTTGAAAATTCAACGCTAGTAAAATTTTTATAATAATTTTTATAGCAATTATAATCTTTTGAACAATTTTTTCTGGTAATTTTAATTGTTAGACCGGGGTAGTCTGGTTGGTAGGGCTTTGGATTCGCATCCCTTGGGCTGCGAGTTCGAACACCATCTATAGAAAAGAGAATGGAAAAATTGCCAGGAAATTCGCTTTCTATTTTGCCACTTAATATTTTGATTCTGCCATATTTCGGCTGATTGTAATTATTTAAAAAAGAGTAACTAAAATAATTTTTTTTGTTAACCTAAGTAGGAATTGATTTCAAAATTCATTTTTTGTATTACTTGTTTTTGAATTATTTCTGTCACAATTAGACCAGCGAATAGATAGATGTTTTCCAAAAATGTGCTTTTCGTACTCAGGAAGAATTAAAACTTGGTAATTCATCAAAGATATAAGTTCGAATTTTTTGCCTATTAATAATAGATTAATAAATAAAATCAATGAAATAAATAAACAATTGTCTCTAAATAATAAGCATTCTATTTTGATTCATATCAAAGCATTTTTGTTTAAAAGTGTAAATAAACATATGCGATGCCGCGATGTTTTGAAAACTTCGAAACAAAACTGCACCACAAAACCAGAGTTAAAAGTAGCCTACGCTCCGCAACAAAGATGATTTAAATGTTTTCTTCTTCCACGAGAGTAGATACCACGTGATCCTCCGTCGCGTCCAATGAGGGTGGACGGTCCAACCACATGTTGATCCTCATCCCGCTGTTTCCCACTGCAGTCACCTTTTGCAACCGCGAAGATGAAGATCACGGTGAGTACCAGCTGTCTTTCTCTATTTGGTAGATTAGGTTTCGGTTTCGACTTCAAATATGCCGTGCTGCTGTCAGAGTGTGTTGTGAATCTTCATTCGTATCTGAAGTTCAAAGTAAAATAAATAAATAGACTTTACAAGATGTCTTTTTGAAATAATGTTGCTCAAAATTTAAAATGGTTTCAAATTTAATTGCTCCTATATTCAAAATTTTCCTATAATTTTGAAATTACATTTAATTTTTGAGTAAAAAGACAATTACTATTTGGTCCATAAAAGAACGTATAAGCGAATAAATGTTTTAGGGTAAAATGAGTTTTATATTTTTGAAATATATTTTGTAGTTTAATTCTTCTTTTGCTATAAATGCAAAATTCGTATTTACTTTTCGCTTTTGATACTGTTTTTTTGTATTATTTTTTGATCGTATCTTAAATTAACCTTTCTTAAAAGTAATTTTGGTGTGGAAAGTTAATAAATTTTCTTCCGTTGTATTTCTAAATTTTGATTTGTAAAATTAACTGTTGGAATTTTTTTTATTCATTTCTTTTCCACGAAGTTAAAGGGTTCCCAAAAATATTAATATTTATTTTTCATAAATTTTTACTTTCTTGGCTGAGTGATTTTTAATATAATTTAGTTTACAATTATATTAATAATTGTTAAAACCTCACCTTAGTTTACGATTTTGCTTAGGAAAATTATTTCGATTAACTATACAATTATTTCAATTATGAATAATTTTATGTAAAGATAATTTCAAAGTTTATTTATTTTTAATGATTTATTAATGAACATAAACTTATGTGATATTTATATCAATCAAAAATATATTTTAAAAAAAGGAATAAAAAAAAGAAATTTTAAAACTCATTCAAAAAAAAAAGAGAAAATTTGAAAAGGAAAAAAATTGTGGTAAAAAGAAATAAACCTTTTGTTTAATATAAAAAAATATTTACTAGAAGAAATTTTTAAATTTTGATAATTTATAATTTTAAAGTTATGAAAGTTAGAAAAAAAGGAACAATATTAAATTTGACATTTTAAATTTTACTAAACGAATGTTAAAATGAGAAAACAAAATTATATTAATAATTTGTATTAATCTAATTATTAGAGTTATTTATTTATTGCTGTTTTTACTTATGGCACTTGCCATAGACAAGCCCTTTGGCTAAGTCAGTGATTTAAGCTAAGTTTGGGCAGTAGCATCTGAGAGTAAAGGCCAGAGGGTAGAAGTCTGACTTATAGTTCATATAAAAATGACCCACACACGGGCTTGCATAGCTCTTTTTTACGAAGAGGCCCTTTCACACACCTCACATATAGAACAGAGGATGAAGAATAACCATGCCCGTACCAGGAAGCCCAGACCATGGGGAAAACGTTCTATCTTCAGGTCAGGATGTATATATCTAATGTATACAAATATTTAGATTCTTCAAAAATTATGCAAAGTGTAAACAATTTAGCAAAAATGGTTTTGAAATATTTGTTTATATTCATTTAAGCTGTTTAAAATGATTTAATATGCAAAGCTATTTATTTCTAGTAGACAATTTTTTAAAAAAAGAATTACAGATAAATTATAATTGCATCCATGCTGTAAAACTATTAAAAATAGCTAGGCGGATATGAAATGTATAGAGAAAGTGGTATAGAATCGTGAATTAAAATTCCTTTTTTGATTTAATTTTTTTTGACGGAGGGAATCCGAATTCTCCTTTGATTTTCTATTATGTGAAAAATCACGAACAAGTAATTAAAACATTTATCACCTCCTCTGTTTACTAAAAAAGTTTGCTATTTTTCGTGAGGGTTTGTTTTACTTTCTTCACGACTCTGACCTTTAAGGTTTTCTGGTAATGCCACGGAGATTCTAAAGGGGTGTTAATTTTTTTTTCTTTCAGAAATTCTTAAATGTTTATCTTACTACATCGCTACTGTTTGGGTTTAACTCTAGCTCAAGGTCATTGATTTTTTTAGCGGGTTCCTTATCTAAAAATAAAGCGTATAAAGAATTAGATAATTGAATAACATCGAACTTCTAACAAAAACTTGCAATTTTAGATATTCATTAAATTAATTTTCAAGTATTAATATTTATCTAACCAGTTTTTAAATTGCAGTAATGATTTTTTTTCACTTAGACTAATTACAGTTATAAATATTTGATATTCAAACAGTGTTAGCATATTATGAAAGCAACTTCTTAAGATCAATTATTCGAAATAATAAAACTATTATCTTGAAAACATCACCTCGAATTGAGTTATAGTTTAAGAGAGGTTTATGTATTTTTTCGTACAAAAAATAAAGACAAAAGCAACATCTGTCGTAATTTTCGTCGCTTTGAAATGTTTTTATTATACGACATGTTTAATTTATTCATTACTTGAATATATTTAAATATGTTTAAACTAGTTTTGAAATGAAGCCGAAAATACAGCAAGAATAATAATTATATGTATATTTTTTGTTTTGTAAATTAAAAAAAAATGTCAATGTAAAATATTCTATCGTTCTAATTTTTCAAATGTTGTTATAAAATATTAATGAAATAAAATGACTGCTGTATTTTCAATGTAATTTATGTCAAACTCATGACGAAATATATTTTATGTATTCACAAAAAAATATACACACGCATTTAGCTAATATAAACATTTATTTAAAAGCTATAAACTATTTAAAAAATTCCAATTTTAGAATGACGCCTATTTTTAAATTACTTTGTATCTTTATTTTCATAATTTTTTTTAATAAAAAAAACCTCGAAGGAATATATTTTATGTATTCCCTTAACTTCTTCATTGAATCTACAGCTTCGTATTCATGCCAATATGTCTCGCAGGTAAATTATATTATTATTATAATTAACTAATAAAACTATTAAATATATTACCTTCTATTTATTAACTTAATAATAAATTTACTTGAATATAAAAACGAAGCATAGAATATTCATAATATTCATACACAGACATTGTTATCTAACTACAGAATTAAAACTAAATTTGATATTTAATGAGACAATAACCTTACATCTCTCTCTCTCTCTCTCTCTCTCTCTCTCTCTCACACACACACACACACACACACACACACACACACACACACACACACACACACACACACCAGCGACAACATTTATGCAAACATTTCAATCATACGTTGGCAGTGAAGCCAATTATGGTCTTTTTAACCATAAAAAAATCACATTATTTCTTAAACGATAAAACAAATTATTTTATGCTAGCGAATTTTTTAACCTTTTTGATTTGATCATTTTTGATACAAAAACGCATAAGGTTTCTGTAATTATCTGGAAACAATGTTTTGTAATTTAGCCAAAGCAACATGGAAATATGCCAAGGATGAACTAAGTAAAAAAAATAATACACCAGTGGCTAATCAAAGTATTCTTTATCATTCTCTCCTGGTGATTTAAATAGAACGTATTCTTTTTTTTATCGATGGTGTTTTTTTGCCGAATATTATGATCTTAATCTCAATTATCTCATATTATTTTTATCTCATTAATGGTAACATAATTACTTTCCCTTGTCCATAGTTACATTGTTCTACCTAGTATTCTTTTTTTCTGCTAGTACTAAAATTATAAAATGAAATTCAAAGCATAATTTTTCACATATATTTCTCAAACTGGATAAATATCGATCAAATAAGATATTAATATGAAGAATCAAAGTTTATTAAAAATTATAATTACTGAAGTTATTTTTTGTACTTGGTCACAATAATTGATGCATCACAATTGAATTTAAAAATAATTTTTGTTGCTGAATTTTTTACAAAGTATGCAAGTATTTCTGAATAGATATTTCATGCTTTGCAACAATATAAATTTTTTTCTCTAAAAAGATATCATATGCTAATGATTTTTAAAATATCGATTTTATTTGAAAATACTTAGTTTCAGAAAAACATTTTAATCTTAAACAAAACCAAAACATGAGTTTTAGAAATTTCAATTAGTTGTGCTGATTTCCTCTAATTTTTAATAATAAAAGGAATCAATTTGAATTACGTAACAAACACAACTGCGCATGCCAAGTAACTGCATGTTCTCTCACTCTATAAAGTGAAATCATGCCATTTCTCCTTCCACTTTAAGATACACAATGAATGATCATACTAATTTGCCGACTTTCTGGCACAGAGATAGCGCGTCTTCCTCGTGTTCTGGGAGTCCCGGTTCGGGCAGGGTTGTTCTTCTGTGTACTATCTGTGAGATGAGTGACTGTGTTCCCCTGTAAAAAGGGGTTGTGCAAGCAAATGTGGTGAGTGTGTAGCTAAGTCGTACTTCTGGCCCTAGTCGGCGCTACTTCAAAAATGAGAGACGCTTCTTTAGGCTTAAATCTGCTGCTGTATCAGCGGGGGGATTGTCCATAGGCAAGTGCCATAAGTAACAAGGACTTATTAAGTTAGCACATTGCTTTTGTCGTGTGTATGTAATCTGAACTTGATTCCATTATTTTTGGCAGGACTTTCCATTATCTTGTTCAAAATTGTTGAAAGATCGAAAGTCAACGTGATACAAATATAAATAGCTTATAAATTTAAATGAGAAAAATTTCGGGTAATGAAATTTTTAACTTTAGATTGAACTTGGTTTATTTACTTCATTAATATTAAAATTTAAATAATTTATAAGTTCTCTGGCTCGATTCTGTACCGAAATAGCAAAAAAATTTACCGCCTCAAACCTTTCAAATGTATTGTTAAGTTTTTAGCGTAGCGGGTTCGGATTGAATGGACTTTGTAT
>JAOUZG010003612.1:0-17996 GCA_026289955.1 Argiope argentata
AAAAAAATGTCCATGAGATAATTTTACAAGTTTTCTTCCATTAATTAAAAAAAGAAATTATAATATTTGTATTGTGTTTGTAGCCTATAATAATTTCTTCCCCATTTTAGACTTCAATAGGACTAATTTTGTATGTATGAATCAATTAAAAAAGGTTATGGTTGCATTTTAAAAAATTTTGAGCAAATACATACATATTTCGCAAATGTTTATAAAATTTTTTGGGGGGAAAACTAACATTTACCGATATGCAAAATAATTTTAATATAAATAGAAGCAGAAAAAATGTTTAATATTTATTCCCGATGCTATGAAAACAATTTTTGCCTATTATTAGGATTTCAATAGCAAAAGCTGAAGATGAAGTCTGAAAACGAAGGCTACAGGCACAAAAATAAAGCTGTAAGAAAGTATTTTGAAGGGATATAAATGCAAACAGTGTTTTGATTTGGTATATTTTAAATCTCTTCAAGGAAAATTAAAGCTCATGCAAGCCAGAAGTTAAACAAAGACTAAGTTCATATGATCAGAAAACATTCAGAATGCAGATAAACTAGAATCCTTCTCATACATATGCATATACATTTGAAATAAACTAAATATAAAGCATTTAGAAAAAAAATTAATAAGATTCATACTTAAGAGTCTATAAATAGTTTGTTTAATCAAGTTTTATTTTCAAAATTTACCCTTAATTATGCATAAACATAAAAAAACATGCATGATAAAATTCTAAATCTAAAACTGTTTATTGTAAAATACACCTAAAATTATGGAAAAATTATAAATAAAATTAGTACCAATTATGGAAAAATTATAATAAAATTAGTAGTCTTTTTAAAATCTTAAATGGATGCAAGAATAGTTCTTATGAAATATCCTTTGGAAGTTAATTTAATTATTCTCGATTACAAAAATCTAAAATTTTGAAAACTCTTAGTGAGCACCTATAAAAAAGTAACTATATACCAGGTTTAAAATATCTTAATGCATTTTGAATAATTTTTTAAATCATGCATCCATTTTACAAACAATGCAATTGACTATAGTATATTACAAATATATTACCAAGCCTTTAAACATTAAAACGACAAATATCGATGATGTAGGCATAAATAATTTCTTATGTGATAATATATTTCAGTTTTTTTTAAAATTATTTGCCACTGATTTTAAAAGTCCATCTGAAAAAGCTATGATATGTAAAAGGTCATTATAAATAATATATTTGACCAAATTTATTCAGAAAAAAAAATCAGACATAATCTAATAATTTTTCGGAAACAATAAAGCCTAGATTCACTTACAAAAATACATAAGATATTTATTTTGGGTTATACAATTTCAAAATAACTTCGCACCTACAGATCAATTTAAAAATGTTCTTTCTTCAATATTAGATATTAAAAGCTACAAACATTCACCTTTTTTTATTTACTACAATGACAACACAAATTAGAAAACAAACATTTGTTCTATTAATACATTTATACATAAAACAAATGTAAAACAAGCCACTCTTATTTATTAAATTTTAATCAACTGATTTTGAATGAATTTATCCATAATACAAAGTGTTTAAAGATAAGTACTTTCATTAACACCTTCTAAGAAAAGACTAGAGAATTTCTTAAAAATACAATTAGAATAAGAAAATTTTTAAATGGCTTATTTATAGAAAAAAAAAATGTCACTTCCTATTTGCTGAAGTCAATAGTAAAAGGTAATGAGAACTCAAAATGTATTAAATAAAAGTAATGAAATTTTTGTTTAATTGATTGAAACTGCAGCTGATAAAAGAGGCATGTCAAAGCAAAACTGTTTTTATTAATGCAAGTCTAAAAAATAAGTACATTTAACCTGGTGTGAATCAAGTATTGGTTTGGTATTAAATTTATGCTAATTTACTGTAAGTCATATCTAGTATATAATATATAATCTTATAAGTTGCAAATAAACATATATAATTTAATAAGCTTGTTCTATAGGCATAATAGTTGATATTGCTTTATACATATTATGTATATAATAAAACAAAATCCACAAGTTCAATTCAGAATCAAAATCTAAAGCAAGATGCCAATAAACTACTTTGCATGCACTTTTTTCATTTAACAATAAATACAAAATATTTAGCTTTTAATGTAACTGGAAAAATAAAATTTTCTAAGCAACAATGTTAATTATGCTTGTTTCCACTGAATTAATATATTATATTTTCAAATGGAAATAAGTATATTAAATTTTTTAAGCAATTAGTTGTAAGATTACTCAGGAATCCCCAAATTTCTAGGTTATGAAATATATTCCAGTCCCTCAAAAAAAACTTTAAAGGTTTTCTTGCTCTTGTTTCAAGTTTCATATTTTAATCCATCATATCCAGCCCAATCCAGACATATGTATTCTAGACAGGAGCTAAATTAAGATTCTTCTGTTTAAAATGGAGTTTACGTTGTGAAACAACTTATTAAGCTTGCTCTATATCCTTCACCCCTTATATATATAATAGAAATCAGACCATCAATATAATAAAACCAGATTAATAAGCAAAAGTATAAGCAAAATACAATTGATAATTTCATCAAA
Organism: Argiope argentata; assembly: GCA_026289955.1. Classification (NCBI taxonomy): domain Eukaryota; kingdom Metazoa; phylum Arthropoda; class Arachnida; order Araneae; family Araneidae; genus Argiope; species Argiope argentata. The sequence goes on from JAOUZG010003612.1 coordinate 2,587, forward strand.
TGACTGACAGAAATGTAAATATAATTTAGAAGACGTATAAAAATTGTATTATATTTCAGTTTTCATTAGTACTCAACCTAATATTTAAAAAGAAAAAATGTCTAAACGAAGAATTTCAAAATTTTAAATCTTTCACAACCTATGCATTTGTCAAATTACACTAAAAGCTAATATGTTAAAAATATTTATAAATTAACATACAATAAACTGAAAAAATGTTGAAATACCGACGTATAAATACTAATAGGCATTTTTGTCTTTTAGGAAGGGGTACAGTTGGGGGATGTTAAATTTATAATTATTCAATTACTATCTTTACTCAAAAACTAAAAGAATTTTAGGAATTTAGTTTCCAATATAGAATCAACATGACTATTCTTAAATCTTTGAAAGTAAATTTGAGTCCTTTAAGAATGAAGGAACTAACTCAATATAAGCATTTCATGTAAAAAGAAAACATCGGGCATTGTACAGCTAATGCAAATTAGCAAATTGAATAAAACGAAATATTCCTCTTAACAAAGATGAAGATGTGTATAATTATAGAAAATTATACATATTTGCATTTGTCTATCAGAATACTGTTGAAATTTGATAATATCTTTAATTTTACAAGTTATTTGAAATATAGAAAACTAGGATTAATTTTAGTTTAGAGTAAAAGACTAAGCTGATGCAATGGTGCTAAAAGCTTGGCAAAAAAATTCACCTTGCTGATTTTTTAAAAATTCACATTAAATATTACTCAATAAAAGACTTGTGAAGTTTAATATTGTTTATTAACTCAAGGAAACTTTAGTTATTTAACTTGAAACAAAATCATAATTTAAAAAATATTTTATTGTTTAAGATATATTTGTACTTTATTCTAGCAGGAATTATTGATTTAAATCTAAATTTTGTACTAATATATAAATAAAAATACTCATTTACATTTTACTTATTTTACATATTACAACATTTTAATTGGAGTAATAAAAATATATTTGAAATTTTATGAAAACCTGAGATATAAGGAGTTTTTCAAAATGTACGGATATATCAAAATTTAAAATTAGCAAATGCCTTTCTTGCTACAACTAAAATTCAAAGGATGTCAGTCCCTTTTTCATATATTCACTTCAAGAAGAATTCCAACTATTAGCAAATTATATCTCCACTTGCTCCTTCTGCTCTGAGTATTTTTAGTATACTCAGAGTAGATAAAAGTTAGATAAAAGTTACTAATAGCACTGATATTAAAATACTTCAACATGATTGTCCTTTTGTTCAGTTTGCCATGACAAAACACAATACAAATTAGGACACAAATTAAAAATACAGCAAGTTGTAAAGAATAAGTTTATAAATTTCAGATATCTAGGATTGAAATAGTATGATTTCAATTTAAGCCATTTTATAAAAGTATTAGATGATTTAATGAATACCCTATTTGACGCCCCTTGAAGCATGTCAAGAATTGCTTTTTCCCTGAGGACATCGGCCTCCTTGGTATCTGGGTCTAACAGGACTTTGGCGGCAAAAGTGGCCCCTGCAGCCTCCACCTTAAGAACCTAGAAATCGTTTTAAAGAAAATTAAATAATGAAAACAATTTCTAAATTGCACACAAAGCCTGTGTGCAATTTAGAAATTATAAATGATAAAATCAAATGATAAAATATAATATAAATGATAATCTTATAAATGATAAAATCAAAGTTTACAAATTGATGAATAATTACAATTTTCCTAATTTAAATAAATTCCAGTTACTGTCTGTCCATAAGAAGATCTCCGATCGACAATCCTCTATGTTTATGGCGGGCTTTATAGAAACAGGTGTCGAGAGGGAGGATCCATTTTGAATGGGTGGAATCAGATGGAAGTCTGGCAAGTTCTTTATTTTGGCGAAAAAATGAAGCGATAAAATAATTATTGCACATCCGTTCTCTCGCTTTAGCCGCAGTTGCTCATATCTTTATATTTGCTTAGTTTACTTTTATATTTTATTAAATTTTTCTTTGATTAATATTAACTGTATTTCATTATTTAATAATTTTTGTCTCTGGAAATTTGAGATCCTTTAAAATGCCTTCTCGATTTAAGAATGGAGAGACTTTAAATGAAGATGCTTGTGTTCTTGCCATCCTGTTATTTTAATTGCTTTCCTTAGATAGGATTACAAGAATCTAAAAATTTGTGCACGTTAATGTGAGTTAGAAAGATTAAAATATTTAACAACATTTCTTCTATTCAGGTGCACAGATTTTGATAGTAAAACAGAGACAGATAAGTATTTTTAAACAACATTGATGGGCTTTAAATAGAAAGGTATAGGACAATAGGAATGGAGAATTTTTATCACCAAAAAGATAAGATGAATTCAGGAATTTATGGATCCTTTATTGCTACACAGCTCATGACGACTGATATACGTTGAAAAGAAAAGCTCAGTTATCATTCTATTATTTGAATTCACAATTCGTAAGAAAAAGTTTTCGTTCAAATAATTAAATTTCTTTTTCAAGTTGAGGGAAATGAATAAATGGTCATCTGGGATACAAAAACGAACTTTTACAACGGTTTTATTAGAATAATGTAAAGTTATGTTGGGCTTATTACAGTTCAGCTCCGAGACATCTGACACATGCTTGGGGGAACACTTTAATTATTTTCAAATTTAGAACACTTTTACATATAAATGCGGAATTAATTGTGTTGTAGAAGGCTTGTACATATTGAAAATAAGTTACAAAATAAGTTTGATTTTTAAAAAACTAAAAATTGATAAAATGGTAATTGTTAATTTTGAGTTTTGGAAAATAGTATATATATCAAAAATAATTAAATTAATCAATTTTAAAAATTTTGAAGAAGCTTTAAGCATATTTAACTATGGATCTTTTACTTTATAACAGAATAAAAGCAACCTTTTATAAAAATTCTGAAATAATTATGATTATTATGTTATTGTTTTTATGTTGAATTAGGCAGATTTCGCATTTGCTGCAGAGAATTTGATCTTAATTAGTTACAGAAATTTAAAACAAATAAAGTGAAAATTAATTTTTTGTCATGCGGGATTCTACTTAATTTTTTTCTTTGTGAGCAGTCATTAGACATATAAATAATTATTCAGTTTTTCTATTTGATTTACTCTGTACTATTCGGTATTATTCTGACAGGAATAAAATATGTTTTCAAGATTCCAAGTAGGGAAATGATTTTTGGCCCAATAAATTATTTTTCGAAAATTAAAGGCAATATATCAAATACCGCCAATTAGGGGCTAAACGCGCCAACGTAAGAAACTTGAATGAATTTCTACCTCTGCGAAAAGGACTCTTCCTACAGTAACCTGTTTCTATAACGCCCGCCGTAAACAGATGATTGTTAGCCAGAGATCTTGTCATGGACAGACAGTAATTTTCTCAATGATTTGGGAATCGATTACAAAACAAACAGTATTCAATTCAGAAACAAGATTACATAAGTTTTATCTTAATTCATTAAATCTAAGCAAATATTTTCTTTTACAGAAAGTATACATTAATGTGTACTTCTAATGATACTGACAATTCACACACTTAAGAGTATGAATTTACTCTTCATACTTTATTCTTATAAATTTACTGTCTTTAATTATAAAACTATGTGCTTTAGAACTTTTCAAATTAGAATTTTTTTCCCTTCAAAATTAGAATATTTCAAATTTGTTAATTTTTTTTTAAAAAAAACCCAGATATATATAAAATTAATGGTAAAATCTACATCCTCTCTGCCATCCCAATGGTTAAACTGAAGCCACAGCATTAAAGAATAAAGGCAATTTTGATATACATCAACTTGAATACCAATTGGATGATCAGAGTTGGCTCACTTCCTTTAAATAGGTACACAACAACTTTTGGTTCTTGATATCTCATTGAACATGCATCAAGCTTATATACACAATTTATCTTTATTGTAATGAAATGGATTTTGAATCTGCCCTTTGCACTCTACTTTTCACATATGTAGCTTGCATTCCTACAAGTTTAAATATAAATGCTAAAAACTATAAATATACTTTTAAAATTTCTAAATTATGACTTATATACAGTTTATATAAGGTATTTTTGGATAAAATACATAGAATAAAAAACATTTATACAATTTCATAATAAGTATATTATTTAGTAATCTTGTATTTAGATATACCAAGATAACTGCTTATAATTTTATACAATGTATCAATAAAATAAGTTTGTACAAGTAAAAATATATCACTTATCACAGAATTGTACAAAATAATTGAGAAAACTTTTGTATTAAAATTTTATTTCCAGACAATGAATACTTCTGACTTTTATATATACTCGCATATCGCTTTCCAACTGTACACTAACAAGCTTATAATTAATTTGTAGATGGCAATTTATTTTAATATTTATCTTAAAATATGTTATTGTTGAAATCAATCAAAAATAGATCAAGAACTAAACACTAACAAAATGTTTTATCAAAGTAACAAATATTCAATTTAAAATTTTTCAAAAAGATTAACTAATTTAAAAACTTTGTTATTTTAGAAATTCAATATAACAGTACAAAAAGCTATAACAATTTTCATTTAAAAAAACTTAAATCTATGACTTTGGAGCTCAAGTTAATACAATTCATGATTTGTGTTCAAATCTCTAAAAGCTACATTTATAATATATTTCAAAAAGCAAAATTCAGGTAAAAGTTTCAACATTAAATTAAAGATATATAAAAATACAACATTTTAAAATTTGTTCATAAGAAAACTTAAGAAACTTAAAAAGGAAAAAATATTTTGGTCTAAATTTAATATTTGTTTAACCCTTCTTTGCATGATTTTTTCTTTAAAAAAAATCAGGGTGATACAATTAATGCTCTAGATTAAAGAAAAAATATTTAAAAAAATCTTGGTGTAAATAAAAATATGTATTATGTAAAAAACAATATGATGGAAATTTACATCATGCATTGTCACATATTTAACTCAGTACTAAATAAATAAAAAATTATTATTTACTAAATCTTCATTATTCTGTATGACAATTTAATTAATAATTATTAATAATAAATTAATTTCCATAAAACAATTCAAAATCTCGCTCATTTCTTCCAGTCACAACAAACAGCGGAATGACAAGTTGTAGGCCTGGTAATTGACAGTGATGTTTGCTATTTTTTGACAACTGCGGTTTTTTGTACGCAATAGTCACTTAAAAAGTTGCCAGCAACAACAAATTTACAGTACAAGGGTTTTGAGTACCTTTTTTTGTAGACTAAATATTATGATGGAAATTTCCCTCATCATGCAAAGAAGGGTTAAGTTATCATAATTTTGAATTTCTAATATATTATCTAGCAGTATTTTATTAAATATTTACTAACAGTTAAACAAGCATACTTGTTTCAAAAGGATGTATTCTCTTAAATTGTAGACGGGCCCTTTAATCTATTCAGGATACTTCTTACAAGTAAATTGAGCACTTTTAATGGCTACTTGAATCAGAAAATGTTCCAAATTCTTAAGGATTATGCAAAGAAACATTCGCTGAAGCAATGCAAAATTTTTGTCACAACCATTACAAGTTAAGACAGTAAATAGCCTTTAAGTTAGAAAATTTGCTAAAATAAATCTAAAGTTTAATCAGAAATTGTCAATTGGATCAAAGACCACATTTCTCCCAAATCAAGTTACAAATCGTAATTTATAGTGGATTTCTAAATATACCTAAATTAATAGATCAGTAACAAAGTATTTTTTTAACATTGATATTTCATTATTTCAGCTCAATTTAAATGAATTTGTAAAAATAAGATCATAGTACTTCTATACAGACTTAAATTTCACTTTTACTTATATATTTCATATACACGCAAATAAAATATTCATATAGAGATAATCTATGTAAAAATATTTAACTATATAATGTAATTAACCTATTTTTTCAATTATAAAGCAACTTTACATCAATATCTATCCTTAAAATCTTATGACATTACAAAAAACTGTATTAAAGAATATATTTTACAATAAATTACAAAATATAATACAGAATATAGTATATATATGAGACATATGAAATTATTCATGCCCTATTTATATTTGTTAAGCTAGGTCCAGGAAAAACCCAACAAAGATAATGGAGTTCAATTTTACTGTTTACTAAAACCAGAAAAAGAATGTAGAGCCCTATTTTATATATACATGTAATTTAAAAATCAGAAAATGGACATAGCCAATACATTTACTCATTGAAATGAAAATTTCAAGCTTTTAGTAGGAATGAAACCTTCAATAATGTTACTTTCTTATTAAAATGACTTCAGATCACAATAATAAAAATAGGCTTCAACAATGGAAAAAATCTACCTTTTCTAACTAAATATGCAATTGATAATGTAGTAAAAAAAGAATTTTATATATGCTTGCTATTATAAATGAATATTAAGTTATTCAGTTATAAAATTCTTATAAGGACAAAATAAATGGAGATTGTTTTTTCATAAAGAAAGAATTCAAATAATTAAAAGAGCATGCATAATTTATATTTCCAGATATCATTCCCTTCAGATGCACAGTAACAAGAATTTGTAATTAAAAGTTACAAGATAACAGTTATGAAGAAAAAAAAAAACTAGATTTTTATTCAAGCTTTGAAACAAAATATATTTCATACTGTAGTATATTCAACACTAGGTAATATTATAATGCAACAGATTTATCATATTTTTTTAAAAACTGAAAATGCTTAGTCAAAAAAGAATTAAGAACCTTTTTAAGATTTAATATATATGTACTAAAAAACCAAAAAAAATTACAGAGTACTTTTAAATTAGGTAGAGTCTACAATTATCAAGTAAAATAATATTTAATCAAAAACTACTTACCACACCAAATGAACCTCGAGAAATATAGTTCAAAACATTATAGGTAACTTTGTTATCAGGTGTGGAGATCTAGAAAATTCAGAATGAATTATATTTTAACTGAAAAATTTAATATTCATTCTCAAAAGAAAAATAAATTCTCATGAAATAAAAATCAAACTATAAAAAGAAATTTTTCAAAATCATACTTGCACTAACCCTTACACACAACACTGAATTTTTAATTACTGTTTCATTACAATTATGGAATTGATTTAATGTAGTTTTATTACTTACATTTTTAAGATAGTGGTACATAAATATTGAATATTTTGTTAAGTTTCAACAAAATATTTAAGTTTAGCACAAATTGTAAAAATATTTTAACTTTATATGCTCAAAAATACGATATAAAATATTACAAAAATAAGTAATTAAAAAAGGATTAATATAGTTCGGCAATGTTAAGCTGAGGTGTAAAAATAAATTCAATATAAAAAGCTATTTTTTATGTGAAAAAAAGCATAAATTTACGTGCTATTTCAGCATCTATAGATTCACCCATAAGCAATGATGGAAATATTTAAAATATTAAAAACAAATATTCAGAAAATAAAGAGCGAGTTTATTTCTGTGCATCGTCTTCAATGAAAATAAGCCTAACTAAAGAAGAAAATCGCGAATTTATATACAGATGGATTGGGATATATTTTACTACCCCACACTCATGAGAGAGAAGTCATTAGAGTTGGTGAATATAATTTTTTTAAAATTTAAAATGTTGCTTCAGTGCAACAAAAAAAGATACAATTTCTCAAGAATTATAACATATAGGGAAAAAATTTTAAAGAGTAGTGCTAAAAATTCAATGCAAAATGCAATAGAAACTATGAATCTGTATAATAAAAATTTGGGTTATAGAAAAAAGTTATAAAATTATCAGGCAATTGATGAGACCTCCTAAAAATCGGCAAATATATCTATTCCAACACGTGGTTTAACACAATCTATCCTTAAAAATAAATTTTAATTAATAAACAAATGAAGAAATAGAAATTGTTTTTAAAATAATGAGAATTCAAATATACCTGAAATAACGCCATGATAAAAAAAAAGTAAATGATAGAATTAAAAAAAATGCTAAAACAACGTGTTAGCTGGATAACAAACGCAAAAATGAGAGTAACTTTGGAGAACATTCGAATAAGAGCGCAAAGAAAATTTTCTGTTGCCACTAAAAAAAGTATTTCACATATTTTTTGTAGAAGTGACTTCCAGATAGATGCAATGTAAAGGCATGCAAATCGTACATCATTTTGAAATATTCGATTTACTATGCAAAGTTTATCATAACTCATCAAAGGGTGAAAAATGAATGAATCGATAAATCTAAAAACCACAAGTAAGACAATGATGCATCAGCCCATAATTATTAAGATGTCCATGCTATCTAACTTAAAAGAAATTCAAGTTCCAAAAAAGAGACGAGTATTGACTCCAAGCACGTGATGTATCAACATAGGAGCGTTAATAGGTACCTATTAACCTTATATTAAACTAAGATATAAGTTAATGAAACATAAAAAAAAAGACTTGAATGCGTAATTTAATGAATGGCACTGATTTCCATGAAAAATATTGTCTTAAAATCAAAAAGTTCACACAGAACTCGAACATGAAACAATGAACGAAGTATTTATCCACAGCAATTAAATTTGCTCAAATTTTGACAATAATCACTTCACTCTACAAAATTACTAGCGTTTTTTTTTGTTGCACCATTTTCATATCGTAATAACACTCAAAAGAAAATATTAGAAATTTTGAATACAATTCAACGATGCCAATCCATGCTCACGTGATACGGGTCAAATCGCCGAGTCAATGTAATTTTGAAATTAGATGCACTCGCATTTGTTGCCTGCAATATGTGGTAGCAAGGCACAAGAAAATTTGAAATTGGATGCAAGATGACAAGCACAGTGATATTTAACATGTGACTATATCGTAACTACAGGCATAGAGTTTTGACTTCAAGTCCAACATTGCATTTTACTATTATTCTGCAGAAATATGCATCAAATGAATGAATCCAGGGGTCAAAAAAACCTTTGTAGGTTAAGTAACTTTTCAGTAGATTGTAGAAATAGTATTGTGAAGTTTCTTAAAAATAGAACTTGTAATAAACGAGCGGTAATAGTAACGAGTTTCCGGAATTGCCATAAAACTATCCTTTAGAAGTTAATTATTAAGCATAAACTTTCTATATGTTTCCTGTCAACTCAAAAATTTATTTTTCTTTCGGATAAAAACAGTTTACTTTTATTCTAAAAATGATTTGTATAAATTGTAATACTTACAAGCAATTAAATATGTTTCATTGATTAACAAAAGATGTTACAGTTTTTTAAAAAATATTCTCACAATTAAATCATATTTCTTTTCTTGAGAGTACAACTGAATAGAAGCAAGAACAATTGAATTAAAATAGTCATCTAAAAATAAAGTGAAATAAAAAGTTAATGCAATGGTATGAAGGTACAATGGAAACAGGGTTTGTATGCTTCTTATTTCTAACAAACTTCACATAAAGAGAGATGGGAAAAATAAAACGCTAGAACTTAATATATATTATTAGATATAGACTTTAATATTAAATTTGAAAGTTTAATATAACATCGTTTTCATAACTGGCAGCTTTTGTGCCTTCAAAACATAAAAAATTGTTCAAATCACTGTCATTTTTTTCGTCTTCTCTCTTTTATAAGTAAGGCCGCCGTTTGGAGTGCGAATTTTGACTTAAATTCAATTCGTCTGTTTTATCCCTCAATTATAGGAATCTTAAAGCATCAGATATACACAAGAAACATCTAAAAAGCCTCTCAAGGGAATATAGTCAAAGCTCTAAGATCAAAGGCTGGACAAAACTAGATTACGCTCAATATCTGCTGGTTATGTGGCGATGTAAATACATCATATCGACAACGACTGAAATGTCGTTATGTAGACAAAACATAAAAAAAATTAGTCAGAGTGTTGATTCAGACATGATTCCTATTTTTTGAGTAAAAATCCACAGTTAATGCAGCAAACGATTTGTGAAAATCTTCAAGAACCAATTATCGTAAGGGCTGTTCATGAAGCTCTACTGCAGTTTCGAACAGAGTATTAATCCAGTAAGTAAAATTTCTTATTATCATGTTTAAACAATAACAAATATGTACAGTTATTAATATAATGGTACTAGTTGGTTATGTTTCCTCTATGATGTAACTAAGAAAATATCATAGATTCTGAAGTTTATGGTTTCAATGGGCACTCAGAAATTAGCGCAAATATATGCAGAGTATTTATAACTTCAATCTTTTTTTCCCTGTTATTTGAACCATATTTTAAAAAAAATCAGAGAAAAAAAAGAGGATTTATATAGTGTTAGAAATATGTTGAAGTACTTTCAAAGTTTAAGAATATAATAATTAAAAAAAATGATCCACCACAAATAATCAGTACGATTATGTTTTGTTATGTGGAAAAAGAATTAAAACTTTTTTTTAAAGCCAAAATTCTTTATGTGTAATTTTTTGTCTACAATGCAAGAATTTTTGTTCATTGATATACAATATATATATGATTACAAATATTGTATCTCAAAGTAAAACAATTTCTATGTATCAATATATGTAGGAAAATCAAATTTCAACGACAAACAATTATTGTCAATCAAATTTTGAAATTCTTTAAAATTCTAAAAGCAAAAGATAATTATTTATGAGTTTTATCTGCAAGGTAGTTTTCCAAATAAAAAAGTAAGTTTTCTTACCACATCTCACTGCAATTTCAGTAGAACCAGATATCTTTCTCTTGAATGGTTTCTAAGTGAAGCCAGGAAATAAAAGATGCAAACTGATTTTCTTCACCCATCTTGAAGGTGAAAGTTGTAATATATCTTGAAACAGTTTCTCAGTTTTTCTTTGATTAACTATAAAATAAAAGAACATGATAAACTAAAGACACAAAAATATGAAAAATATATTTTTACATAAAAGAATCCATATTGGAATTTCAAACAGTATAAATTATATAAAATTTCAAAAGTACAAAAAGCATTGTAATATAAATGCATATGAAGAAAAGTGTTATGATGTGTTTATTAATAACAATTAATGAACTTTTATAAAATAATTTTTTATTTGTATAAGAAGCTTAAAACTTTTTCAGCAAGTGATTATTTATCATGCTGGAATATGCTGCATGTTTAATGATCAAAAGTGAAGAAAGAAAGAGAAAAGAGCTTTTAAATGAAACGTCATTATGCGTATGCTAAACAAAGTTAGAGTCTAAGAATCTTTTAAGCCTCTAACTTCCAAGGAATTGCAGGTATTATAAAGCAAAATAAATAAACATCCCTCCTCTGTCTTCTAATAATTTGCCACTGAAGTCCACAACTAAAAGTTGCGTGATTTTTTTTTTTAAATAGACCTGAAAATTAAAATATATCTTTGAACAATTTGTAAACCGAAGTAACATGATAAGTTAAAAATGTAAAAATATTGTGTGCAGTTTACAATATAAATTTAAAGTTATATTGGCATTTTAAACTTAATAAAAAAAAGTTGAAAATTACATTTTTAGTTCAAAATAGATTTTGTGCTTAAAATGTATTTTGAAATTATATATTTAAAATTCAATCCTTTGATATATCTGAGAAATTGTTATTTTTGTACTTTATAAAAGTATGTATCCTGCAACATGAATGAGGATAACAGCTCTAAATAATGATTTTAATTTATGTGCATTTGAAATTTTTACTTCTCTAGACTGATCAATTTCTATGTTTTAATTAGTTGTATCATTAATGATGGTTGACCAATAAATCGTCTGCATGATGTCAAATGCTTCAAATAAATTTTATTTGAAGACAGAATTTAAAGTAATAATTGAACCTTCAATCATTTCCACTTCGTTTCAGTTGCATGGTTCATATATGAGCTCCGAGACTTTCATTCTCTTAATAATACTCTCTGAATGGTTATGATCCAATCAAAAGATATATAAATATACAAGATACTAAGTATTAAAGAATATCCAATGATGTATCATGAAATATATTGTATTTGTTTTAAAATACAGAAGTAGCTGTTTTTCAAACATTTATCTTGATGTTTTATACATTTATTGGGTGATTAGTAGTTTAACCCTCTTCTTCGCCAAGTTGGCGATGATTCGCCAAAGATGGTTTATGGTTTTAACTTTATGGTTTTCCTATTATACCAACCCTAGATCGTGGTTGGCGATTTTTGAAAAGCGCGCCAAGCAGGGTGTTAAACTACGATCGCACCAAATTTTCAAACTAAAATTTGTTAGTTGCAAATATTGCATACACTAAGATCAGTACCTTAAATACTTTCTGGTTAAATCATTCTATTATTAAGGCATAAGAAACAAATTTAATAATTAAATGAAAAGTGTTTGTATATACTGGAACTAGTTTTATAAAATGGAGCAATATATGTCAGTAGTAAGGTTTTGCATGCATTTCAAGTTACAAAGATGAAATTGCTCTTTAAATAACTTGAGAGATTTGAATTGAAATTCTTACATAAAGTAATAAAATTTAATTATTTAGAATTCAACATTCTTTAGAAAATTTAATGGAAAGTAAAAAATTAAAATGTTAAAAATTAAGTTCCATTTAAAATTTTGCATATATATATATATAAGAGCAATTTCTCAAAGTCTAAAAAGTATTACTTTAATCCTTTATTTTAATTTTTTATTAAATTACCTTCAGCTGCATCAGAAATTCATGGATAAATAAATTGATTTATTAAAGTTAAACATGATTTTTTTTGCCAAAGTGATGCCCAAGAAATGAATTTAGTTAATGAGCAAAAAATGTTTCACACTACGTTTATAATGTGTGTTGAGCATTAAAGTTTAAAAATATAATAAATCTCTAAGAGTCATAATCATTAGAGTAAAATGAATGTAATAAGTAATAATAATAAATTAAGTCAATTCCTACTTAAGTCAACAAAGATAAAATTTATTTTATTTAATTTTTGGGGCACCCTCTGTTGGCTCGAAACTGAACTTTCAAATATAAAATATTAAAAACTTCCTTAATTTAATTTTTACGAATTAATATTAGAAAAAAAACTATATTAACATCAAGTGTCCTCTATTAAAAGTTTAAAAAATGTACTTGAACTTTGAGTGTATGAATAAAAAGTATTTTATTAATGATTAAAAATTTGAGCAACATCTATATAGGGAGTGTGAACTAATAGTAGGAATTGAAAAATGGTACAATTTTTAATTAAGTGTAATCTGAAATCAAGATACACTTTCAGATATAAAAGTATCACAAATAATTATTTACACTACAAAGAAATACAAAGTTCACTACAAAAAGAAAAAGAATGAGACTCTAATTAATTCTTTAATATGAATTGAATAACACATTCCATGAAAATCCTTCACATAGTTAAGAAACATTTTTAAAAAATTAGAGCTATCAATTGAAATTCCTTTTTTAAACCCTCGTTCTTTTCAACATAGTTTAATGAAATATGATTTAAATTCTATCCTAATCTATACAGGAAAAAGAAGCTCCATCCTTTTTTTTTCTCTAGCTTGGAAATTACAAAAATTTTCATCTAACTCTCATTATTAGAAAATGGAGTTTATTTTTAGAGTCTGAAAAAAAACTAAATAATAATTACATTTCAATTTACTTTATACTTAATTTCTTTACATTGACTTAAATTTCTTTCTTTTGTAAAGATAAATCAAGCGAAAAATATTTGATTTGAAGTCTTTCATTGCTTACTAGCTTTTAAACTGTTCTACAAATGAAGGTAATTTTGAAATGCTTATTAAATGAAAATAATTCATGGTAGCATTACTGTGAGTGAACTAGTGTACATTGTTTTAATAAACTTTTCTTAATAATACTGTCAGAGATAATCCTGATTCCAGGAAAATCTATGAAAGTCACTGTAAGAAGCAATGTAATAGAAATAATAAATTAAGAGCCAACAGCAGCTTTATTTCAAGATTTCAGTATTAGAATACAAAGTTCAAGATCAGAAATTTGGCAAATATCGGGGTTTGATTTAAGTCAAATCTACTGTGGAAGATGAAACAACTTGATACAGGAGTAGGTACAATTTTGAAGAATGAAATCTTAACTTCCAGTCACCAACATCCAGTCACGATTGAAAACCGCATACCGTTTGTGTCCATATAAGCCTCCATCTAGTTTTAAAACTGAACGTAATTAAAACTAATAAGATAAAAGAAACATGAAAATATTTTCTAGTAAAATAAAATTTTAATATATTTATAAATCTTTTTCCTAATTTGTGTACACATGAAAAGTTGAAACTTCAAAGAAGAAATATCAATAAAAAGGGTGTCCTGGTTAGGGCATGGTTGTTCTTCTGTGTGCTATCTGTGAGATGTGTGAATGTGCCCCCCTGTAAAAAGGGGCTGTGATAGTGAATGTGTGATAGAGCTAAGTCGGTCCTCTAGCTATTTCTAGGTGCTCTGGCCCTTTTGACTAACAGAAGCTGCAATCTTTCCCCATCCAAAGCTGCTGGCCAATGGGGGCATGCTACAACATAAACAAAAAGCTAAACAAAATTTCAATGTGTTCAAACATTCACTGCGGGTAAAATTACTGAGAGATTTGAAGCTAAATTTAATCACAGTCTTTCTTCAGTTTGTGTTTCGCATTTTTAATATAAGAAGAAGAAAGTTCGAGATAACGTAAATGCTGCAGAGTGAAAATGGTTCAATGCTTTTTTATGGGATGTAATTTACATAATAGTAAAGAGTCACAACATTTATAGCCAAATGCTAATTCTAGTCATCATGATAACTATGAAATTACTGAAATATTGATTCCAGTATTATGAAATTACTATAAAATAAATGGAATAACTGCTAATACTCTGTTGCACTTACAACATTTGACAAAGGCAATCGTAGATATCTTTTGACAGTAACAAGATATTGGACAAATTATGTCGTGATCCGAGACCAGAAAATTACCCTTTAAACTCTTAACTATTATACTCGAGCTTCATTAGGGCATTGAATATTGCAATTTTTTAATTTGTTAACCAAAATAAAGCCAATGCAGAGTCATTAATTACCCGTTGAAAAATCGAGTTTTAATTTCTAACCATTGCAAATATTTTGTAGATTCTTAGATGTTTCAATAAGATTTTCAAAACAGAAAACAGCATTTAAAAATCAGAGAAAGCCATTTACTTAAAATTTAATAAAGACGGTAATCGAAAGAGGAAAAAAAAACCTAAGATGCAGAGGTGAGATGATATAGCATTGCAAATGCAGAATAGGCAGCAGAAAGAGTTAATTGTGGTAGAAGCACATATACAATATAAAAGGTTTTTGATCAATCAGTTAGGATGAGAATAGCACTTAAGTTTTGTAGCATTACGCCTTTAAAATAATCTTTAATAAACTCTATTTCTTGACTGAAATATTCAAGCACTATTTCCTGAAAATATAA
>JAOUZG010003614.1:0-12097 GCA_026289955.1 Argiope argentata
AATATCTGCATTTGCATTCAATAAATGATAATCTGTTTACGTATTGATATTCTACAGAGCAAACCGTTAGAAAGCAATAAATTTAAATTATCTTTCAAACTTTTCTAACTTTAACTTTAACTTTTAAAACTTCTCGCCTAAAGGCTTAAGATTGAAATAAAGGGACAAGACATCAGACAGATCAAATTTTTACTTTTTTCGGAATGAAAGTTTGGAATAAATTTTGGAAGGTTCTTAGGAATCCGGGATCGTGGTTTGATCCCAAATCCAGTTCTCCATTTGTATTTTGTACTTTTGCTTTGAAATTTTCCTAGACGGACTTTTGGGACTCACTTTCTTAAATAATAAATTTAATTTGAGAAAAAAAAAGAAAAAATGCACTTTATGGCATTTCAAAAATATTTTTAAACTAAATTCCTCTATTTCTGTACAAATCAGAAATATATATGTTCTCTACATTACTAGTATTCTACTTGAAATATTATTTTTATATTATTCAAAAATGCTACAATTTTATTCATATTTAAAGGTGCTGCCCATTTTGTTGATAATTCTATTTTAGTATTCTTTTAATATTACTTAGAAATAGCGTATTAAGTATATCATGAAATTTTATAAACATTCAAAATGAGTAAGTATTAAATTAGAAACTTTATTATGAATATCATATCTTTTCTCAACGAATCTTTGATTATAAAATAGGCAAATGAGGCTTGATCCAAGTCCCTGTTTTTTTTTATTGCAAATATTACTTGGCAATAATTGATGCCTGTTGGTTTGCCATAATATCAGCCATCAGTTACGCCAAAAATTTTATGAAAAAGAGATCGATAAGAAAACTATTTTTCAATATAATTCTAAATTGAAAATTTTAAAGTACAGCGTGGTTATAATTACACAGTTTAAAGGATTATAAAAGAAAATATACTTTGAATAAATTGAATAAATCTGGTATATGCTATATTTACAACATGGGGACAATAAAAAAAAGTAATTCAAATTTTTATCATAGGTGGCGCTTTTTAATGATGATATTTTATACGTTATAATTATAACATTTTTATTCGTTAACATATGAAATGTACAATCTTTTACTATATTTGTTCAATATGGGATACTTTAACCCTTTATCTACTAAATTATGTTGTTATCAATTTTCCAACTACATTTTTGCACCATTAGTTAAATTTCCTTACAGAAGAATCCCAAAGAACCCGAGAGAAAATTTTAATTGATCGTAGTTTCTTAGTTAATTTATTTATTAATCAAATATTTTTCATTTCTACTTTTAGCTTATATTAAATTCTTGCTATTTGGGTTACATTCTCCGTGTTTTTTAGAATAACACTGGTAAAAATAGTCATATTACGAAAATATAATCATGATTTAAATGGTACTTATAAGTACCGTCAGTAGATAAAGGGTTAAATTCTACCAAATGCTGTACGCTCAAGACAGTATGATTTACAGTAGCACCTAACGTTTCCTACTGAATTTCTAACATGTATCTAGTAATACTGCTTTTTAAATAAGCAAGAAAGAAATCTTTATGGCAAGAATGAAATTAGCAAAATTCATTCTTGTGAATTGTGAATTGTCTGGTTGCAAGTGCTTCACAAATTTAATTTTATACGGATAGCGTCTTAAAATGTTGCACAAGACACTGAGTACGATCGCACATGGTTTTGATAATTTTTTTGCTACACTCCTAGCGCTTACTAGTCACCGATTCACTAACGCTGAATCTATTATTTCCATAATATCTTTCACAATTTCCTGATTCAGAGATCTTCTTCCTCTCGTTCCATGAAGCACCCTGAGTTCTCCTGTAGCTTCCAATTTATCAATCATTTTCTTTAAACCATTCACAGACATCGCTCCTTTTCTCAAATCCTTAAGACGGCGATTCTTTCAAAGATGCATTATAATTGTTATTCTTTCGGTAATAGTATTTTATTAACAAAGAACGTTTTACCTTTGATAAAGTCATATCTATAGCTTAAATATACACTGAAGTGACAAAATTCATGAGATGACTGTTAATATCGTGTCGGTCCTCTTTTTGGGTCCATGGCTTCGTGGGGTCTGCGCCATACTCGAACTCTACCATCAGCTCGTAACAACTGAAATCGTCACTCATCTGACCACGCCACGGTTTTCCACTGGTCTAGGGACCAGTCGATATGCTCGCGAGCCCAGGAGAGTCGCTGCAGGCGATGTCGTTGTGTCAGTAAAGGCACTCGAGTCGCTCTTCTGCTGTCAGAGCCGAAGGAGGTCAAATTTCGCCGCACAGTCCTATCGGACACGTCCCTCGTACGTCCCACATTGATTCCTGCATCTATTTGACGAATTGTTGCGTGTCTATTAACATTGACCATTCTACACAGACGTCGGTGGTCTCGGTCGTTAAGTGCAGGTGGTCGCCCAATGCGCTGTCCATGATGGAATGGGATGTCTGAAATTTCATACTCTCGGCACCCTCTTGATACTGTGCATCTCGGAATGTTGAATTCACGAACGATATCCGCAATGGAATGACCCATGCGTCTAGCACCAACTAACATTCCACGTTCAAAGTCTGTTAATTCTCGTCGTGCCGCCATAAATCACGAAAAACCTGTTCACATGAATAACTTGAACACAAATGGAAGCTCTGGAAAACGAACTGCGCGTTTATACTTTTTCGCTGCGATACTACTGCCATCTGTATATTTGCACATTGCTATCCAATGACTTTTGTCACTTCAGTGTACATGACTTTTGTCATCTGAATGATTTTAAAATTGAAGTAGTATTCATTTTGTACTGAACAAAAACAGTGTTTTATCAATGTATCTATTGCAAAAAAATGAACCATTTTTTATTGTGTAATTCATTTTCCCATATTGTAAATATAACATATATCGAATTTCTTCAACATACTCCAAGTAGTTTTTCTTTTACAAGACCTCAACACTTACAAGACCTCAACACTTGCAATTTAATTATAACCACCCAGTATAATAAAATTTTGATGCCTGCGTCCTGGCGTAGGGGTAGTGAACCATCTCCAAGAGTTGAACGTCCCAGCTTCGAATCCCGGTTCGAGCATGTTTGTTCTTTTGTGTTCTATCTGTAAAGTGTGTTAATATACCCCCTTTCCTGTAAAAAGGGGCTGTGCAGGCGACTGTGAGGAGTGAATTGCTAAGTCGTAGTCTTGGCCCTAGTTCAAAACAAAAGACATTCATTTCGGCTTAAAATCGCTGATAACAACAGTCTGAAGCTTGTCCGCAGCAAATGCCATTAATAATATTAACAACATAAAATTTTGATGTTTCAGCGTAATTAAATTTAAATTAAATGAATTCTGAAACAAAAATATCATCTAATGCATAACATGAAAAAATATTAAATGTCTCATAAAAAAATTCTGAATTCAGTTTGTATTTTTGCTATAAAAGAAAAATTTAATCCTACATCTATGACTTATCTCTATATACGGTATTAACTTCTTTTTTGTTATGGAAAGCTTCATTTACTATGTATGCAAGGACGAGAAAATATAAAGTTTTCATTCAACAGATTATAACTAAAGATGCCGGTATCCTGGCACAGATGCAGTGCGTTTACCCCCTGATCTGGGCGTCCCAGTTCGGGCATGGTTGTTCTTTTGTCCTCTATCTGTAAGGTGTGTGAATGACCCCCCCCCCTTTAAAAGAGGGAAGTGCCAGGGAATGTGATGAGTGAGTAGCCAAAGTCGTACTCTTGGCCCTAGTCGGATCAACTATAAAACATGAGACACTGCTTAGGTTTAAATAGCTGACTACCTCAGCGAGCTTTTACATGGTAGCGGCCATAAGGAACAACAACAATGATTAAAGATTCTGACTTAGTAATCAGTTATGATCCATTTTTTATTTAAGTTTAAAAGACTGAAACAAAAATACTGACTTGCAGTATTTTCAGCTCAGTTATTATAACAACTGGTAATGAAAGCTTTGATAAAAATTTTCTTACTTAAGAGCTTAAATTTTTTAAAAATACGGGGTTCATATTAATTAAAAACATTTATATGAACTTGGATTCCGATTAGACATAGAATTAAAAAATTTGCTATATATTTACATTTTTGATTGTGGAGAATGATTTTCATTGATTTGGCTATAAGGAGCGGGCTGTATATTTTTTAATCCATCCGTTCACTAAAATACTGACTGTCACTTCTAATGAATTTGGTTCCTTCCAAACACAGCACGAAGTATCCATTGGTGCTATACATATTAGGAAAAAAAAACCAGAAAACACACATAAGAATCACTACCTCAATAATCAAACAGAACCCGACTTTATTCACAAAGGCCACGTAAGCACTTCACCAACAGCATCTCTAATATATCCAACATGAAAAGTGCGCAGACAACAACTGCTGAAGAGGATTGAATCTTAAAGAATAAAATTAACTAAATAAACATGAAGATTAACAAGAAAAAAAACATAAGGAATGATTGAATAAATTAAGACTTAAAATAAACTAAAATAATTAATGAATATAGCATTTTTTTGTTAAAGCAATTCCTTCTTTCTTGTGGCACCCTCTACCGGCAACTTTCAGAATTATAATCTTCAGAAATCTGAGCAGATAGTAAAAAAATCAATAAAAAGTCTCCTCAGATTTCATTGGAATTTTTATTTACGAAGTAATGGTTACTTCACTTATGTCCTTCAATAATTCATTGGGCCAACAAAACCCTATTGAGAATACTTCTAGATAAAATAATACTTAATAAATATTAATAATTTCCTTTAATAAATGACATGTCTTTATGTCTCCTATAGAAAACACACAAATTTTGCTGAAAGAAAACATATTTCCTTTTATAATCTCTCTCGTTCAAGTTCAATAGTAAGTTTCTCGGGGCACCCGTCCTCTGAGGAGAACTATCTCCTTACTGACAAGACTGTTAAGAGCATGGTATTTAATATTCTAACATGAACTGGATTGTACTATGATAAGAGGCTTTAATTTTACTTTAAGAGAAGGATTTCGTGAAGTTCGTGATTTGGTTGGCTGATAGGATGCGAGATTCAGAATGGAGTAATGCTATTGGTTGATACTGCTGGAGTGGGTGAGTGGGTATGCTGCCGAGAGTTTTCTGGGTCTTAGAGTTTTCCTTGACTAACTCAGCTCTCTCTTCTCCTCCATTGTGCCTTATATGGCGTCCCTCTAAGCTGTGCGGGACAAACGCA
Organism: Argiope argentata; assembly: GCA_026289955.1. Lineage (NCBI taxonomy): Eukaryota > Metazoa > Arthropoda > Arachnida > Araneae > Araneidae > Argiope > Argiope argentata. The sequence goes on from JAOUZG010003614.1 coordinate 5,227, forward strand.
GAAACTGTGTGGAAGTTCCAGGCAAGTGTGGAAATTTCTACAACGTTCTCTAGGAACTAATCTTTATTTCTCTGCTTCCGTTGCACCTTTTAGAGTGTGAAATTCCGTTAGCTACTTCAATGTGTATCCAACCTACCTAATATGTCATGTTTGTCAAATAAGGCAATCCTCTGTTGAAATTACCTTAGAACAGTCTTTTCTCGTTGACGCGCGATTCCGTTACGAATAATTTTTATACAATTAAATTTTTTACGAAATTTACAATTAATTACATAAATTCATAACATTATACAGCTACACACATACAAATATCTACAAACGCAGTTGCACGAATCGTTTCTAGCAGCATAAAATAATTCAACTTCAAAGAACAAGGATTTCGAAATAAAACCCATTGTAGTCATCTCATTCCATATCAAGACTTTTAAGGGTTTTATGCCCGAATTGTAGTTTCACACATATTCGAATAAGATGCTCATCTAACTTACATACATCTTTCAAGAACATTTTTTGGAACATAATAACAGAAGACAGAGTTTTCTTAACCAGTAATTTTATTGCTAACTTAACGGGAATTTTCCCTGCACTCATTTTATCACGCGTTGACCTTATCATCTTTATAATAGCAGGTTTTAGCTAGCAGCTTATGAAATAAACAAACTACTGAAAAACAGTAAACGTAATAAATAGACACCAGAAAAGGAGTTAACACTAAAGAATTCGAAGCAATAAATTTTAGTTTTATTTTCTTCTTTTCAGTACTTTGGGATAAAAATTGGAGGTATTATGAGAAGATCACGACATCCGTAAGTTATAAATCTCAACTTTTGGTGAAGCTAAATTTCTAAAAACTTTTAACTTTTTTTTTTCTTAAATTTTAGAAAATTCTCCCAACAAGATTTAGATCTGGAAGCAAAAGGATTAGAACATAATTTCAAATTAATTCTACTATGCATTTCTGTCGTAGTATTACATTTTAAGCATTGAGTAAATATTTTCCTCGCTGTATATTGACTTATGGTTACGAAATAGGAAAGGCAGTGTTGATATTTAGTGCCAGCGTTACCTATAGGAGACAATAAACATAACTTATTAACATTTCTTCACTTTATTGAGAATACTTCTAGATAAAATAATACTTAATAAATATTAATAATTTTCATCAATAAATGACATGTCTTTATGTCTCCTATAGAAAACACACAAATTTTGCTAAAAAAAAGAGTTCCTTTATTTGTCATTTTTTTTACTATTTTTGGCCAATTTTCCATGAACAATTTTATGAAATTAGAGCTCTTAGCTTAGAAAATAGTCATAACAACTACTATTATCCTTCTCTGCGTTACATTATTGGATTAAACTATGAGTGGTATGTCTTTTTTAATAAATCTTTTTAGAGAAAGGAGATTACAGGCTGATTTTCCAGGCTGCTCTTCCAAATGTAACTATTTTGGTTAGTCAGAAAATAGACATGGAAATATGTTTGTTCACAAACATTACTGAATTAATTTTTTACAAAAGAAACAAATGTGTGAACATTTTTGGAAGAAAATTTTTTTTCGTTGATTGTGGGTCCTTAGAAATGTGAAATGATTCACTATAATTTCTTGCAACATCATTATTATTATATGATATTTTTTATCACGTTGAATAAAGTTTATTTTTTTATCTACGGTCGTCAGCATTTATAAAAATACACGAGAAAAGAATAAAATTTTCAAACAACAGAAGTAGGCACTTTTGAGAAATTGAGAATAAATTATATTTCATCGAAATAATAATAATTAATAAAATTATATTTTAAATCCATTAGCTTCTCATTGATTATTAAATGTTTAATTATATAAAAATGCAATTAAATATAATTATTGGTTTGGTGCAGTTAAAATATTAGCTGTTTACATACATCTTTCCCTTTTTAGAATAATTCCTCGTAAATTTTTAAAATGATCATAACCCATGGATTACTCTAAACCTTTCCATTTCGTGAATAATGATTTTCTCATCACAAATTTTCATTTTTAACGCTAAAATATACAGCAGCTTTGGGTATTTAAAAGATGGCACGTTTTTGTGTTCATATTTCTTTTGATTATATTAGTTTATTTTTTATATCAGAATTTATTACAAATTTTAAACATTTTTTAACTATATACACTGAAGTGACAAAAGTCATGGGATGACTATTAATATCGTGTCGGTCCTCCTTTTGCCCGGCGAAGTGCAAGAACTTGACGTGTCATGGAGTCCACAAGTCGTTGGAAGTCCCCGGCAGGAATATTGAGCCATGCTGTCTGTATAGACGTCCATAATTGTGAAAGTGTGGATGGTGCAGGAGTTTGGGCACGAACGGACCTTTCGATGATGTCCCATAAATGCTCGATGGGATTCATATCGGGCGATCTAGGTGGCCAGATCATGTGCTAGAATTGTCCGGAATGTTCTTCAAACCAATCGCGAACATTTCTGGATAGGTGACATGGCGCATTGTCATCCATAAAAATCCCATCACTGTGTGGGTACGTGAAGTCCATGAATGGCTGCAAGTGATCTGCAAGCAGCTGAACGTAACCATTTCCAGTCAATGATCGGCTCAGTTGCACCAGAGGACCGAGTCCATGCCATGTAAAAACAGCCCACACCATTATGCAGCCACCACCAGCTCGAACAGTGCCTTGCTGACAGTTTGGGTCCATGGCTTCGTGGGGTCTGCGCCACACTCGAACTCTACCATCAGCTCGTAGCAACTGAAATCGTGACTCATCTGACCACGCCACGGTTTTACACCGGTCTAGGGACCAGTCGATATGCTCACGAGCCCAGGAGAGTCGCTGCAGGCGATGTCGTGCAGTCAGTAAAGGCACTCGAGTCGGTCTTCTGCTGTCATAGACCAAGGAAGACAAATTTCACCACACAGTCCTATCGGACACGTCCCTCGTACGTCCCACATTGATTCCTGCAGATATTTGACGATGTGTTGCGTGTCTATTAACATTGACCATTCTACACAGACTTCGGCGGTCTCGGTCGTTAAGTGCAGGTGGTCGCCCACTGCGCTGTCCATGATGGGATATGATGCCTGAAATTTCATACTCTCGGCACACTCTTGATACTGTGGATCTCGGAATATTGAATTCGCTAACGATATCCGCAATGGAATGACCCATGCGTCTAGCTCCAACTAACATTCCACGTTCAAAGTCTGTTAATTCTCGTCGTGCCGCCAAAAATCACGAAAATCCTGTTCACATGAATAACTGGAACACAAATGAAAGCTCTGGAAAACGAACTGCGCATTTATTCTTTTTCGCTGCGATACTGCCATCTGTATATTTGCATATTGCTATCCCATGACTTTTGTCACCTCAGTGTATATATATGTTATTGTATTTACAAATTAAATTCCTAATTTTTTTGTTTCTTTACTTTTAAATGCTCTTAACAAAATTGTGGACTCCGTCGATTCCACACTAGAAACAAAGGTATAATAATCTTCAAAACTTATTCATACCTTTCAAAGATAGCTAAAATTCTCTTTCTTATAAGCCTACAAGCGGCAAAGAAATGCCTATTAAAGTCTCATAGTAAAATTGCTGAAGTGAAAAAATCTGTCACTTTACTCTAATATCGCGATGCCGTTTTATAAACAGATGCCATTTTATAATCGCTCATATATAAATGCCTAAACATTCTTTCACATGTTAATTCGCTCATCATTTTTCATATTTAATAAAGAAATTTCAGAATAAAATTTCTGTGCATTTTAAAAACAGTTTTGAGGTAATGGCAAAAGGAATAAAATATGTGAAAAAAAGAGATTTGATGATTACTTGATAATTGATTTTGCTTAATTGTTAGAATTTTCATAAAAAAACAAAGAAAGAGTAGTTAAAACTTTAAAAAAAGCATTGAATGAATGTCCCATTTCATTCCCGTACGTTTAGCATGTAATTTACGCTAGACACTTTCGGCTTTGAGATAGTGAAATCTTAACTTTTCTTCAATAGTAGATTTAGTTTTCATTCTTGTCTTTCAAAACTACAGTTTACAATTATTTAAATAATCACTATTAATAAATTCAAGGAAATTACTTTTAAAAATAAATGTACTAGTATAGCAAAAATATACTTTTGTTTTAATTATTTTTTAATCTTTAATTTTTAACTCATTAATATTACTTAAAATGTGATCGAATCTTGAAAAAAAATTGTTTCTCAAATTTCGAAACAGATGGAGCTTTTATTTTTGCAATTTTCATCAAAAACACAAAATTTAAACCTATTTGACCTTTTAGAGTAACCACCGGAAAGCATGTAAACAATCATTTACAAAATTCAATTGTTTCCAACATAAAATAATTCAATTTAAATAAGATTGATTTAAAAGATGGGATTTGGATATTTGCATAAACAAAAATTTCTTTTCCTCAACCTTCGAATTACCCAAGACATTTCTACTATACGCAGCTCAAATGAGGACCAATTACACTGGAACAGCCAATATACTAATATCCTTTCATTGAATATTTCAATAAAATCATCTGAATAACATCATTGGCATTTCGATGATTCTGTAACATCCTGACATGAAGTTAAAATACAGCTATTCTTGAAGATACTGCTTAATTTCTGGTTGTGTTAAGATGATGAGGGTAACTGACCAAGTAATACCTTTTAAATTTTGAAATTCCTCCATTGGAAGGACATTTGATTCTGATAGAATTAATATAAGTAAAAGTCGGCATCCTGGCATTGGGGTAGCTCATCTTCCCCGTCATTTGGGCTTCTCAGGTTATAGTCCTGGTTCGAGCATGGTTGTTCTTCATTTGCGTTCTATCTGTGAAATATGTGACAGCGCTCTCCTGTAACAAGAGCCTATGCAAGTGATTGTGATGCATGAGTAGCTATACTAACATTATTCTTGGCGCTAGATGACGCTACTAAAAATATTAGATGCTCTCTTGGTTTAAAATCGCTGGCGTCGTACTCCTCAGTATTATTTTCTCATTCCTATATCTGAGATGCCCCTCGGTGGTAATATGTATTCACGACTCTAAACTACATAAGGAATAATACAAAAATTATAATAAATCTACACAAGGTTATATAAGAAAACGCGTGGATTAAAAAATGTAGTAAACTAGACAACTGTAATTAGATACTTGATCTTCTCAACAAATTGTAATCCACTACGTTTTGTACTTTGGTGATCATATTTAAGGGTTTGAAACTGCATAATACTCTTCCCCCCAGCGAAAAGGTTGTTGCTGTGACTAATGGCACTTGCCGTGGACAAGCCCCGCTGATACATCAGCAGATTTTAAGCCGGAAATATACGTCCCTTGTTTTACAAGTAGCGCCATCTAGGGCCAAGAGTACGACTTAGCTACACACACGTCACAACCCTTTTTAGGGGATGGACTACATTCATGCAAATTCATTCATACATCTCAGATCGTAATTTAGATCTGGAACAGAGAACGATCACCTCTGACCCAGTACCCCCAGTGATATTACTCTCGATATGGAAGATTTTGCAACCACGAACATATTTAACGAGCACCAATCGCCACACACTTGGGGAATCTTTTGGCCGATGAGCTTCAAACCCCTAACCTAAGTAGTACGAGTCCAACGCTCTACCAACCAGGCCACCCCGGCCCAGCGAAAAGGAAAGTCACAGATAAACTCTCTGACCCACCACGAGGGCCCACGGATTAACTATAAAACTGAATGAAAGCAATAGCAGCAATGACTGGAACTGTGGTTGAGTCCTAATGGCCATCACCGGTTACGGTACAACCCACCCTTTCGGAAATACGTCCCCTCATCGATGGGAGGAGTTCAACTCCCCCCCCCCGTATTAACGCACCCACCAAGGGTAGCGAGATTCAACCACCATACTGGAAGTCTCTTATCCCCAGTTACAAGATGCTCCTCCCCTTAGGGATCTAGCGAAAAGGAATGCAAAACCATCTTATTTAGTAAATATACGACGATACAGAGATGAACCTTAGACTGTTTGTAACTACAACTTTTCTCTGTTTCAGGTATGAATTACGATCTGTGAGTGAGTGAATGAAATGCAGTAATCAGCCCCTTACAAAGGTTGGTTGATTGTGTGGGGTTTATTGGCGCAAGAGCCATATTTGGTCATACTGCGCCAATCAAATGATAAAATTATAAAAGATAGAAAATATAATCCTTTGGTAAATTAAGACATGAGTAATGAGATTAAATCATATTAGTTTAATGGAAATAGTGATTAGAGAACAAAATTTAAAACCCTGTACCATAACAGTTTGAAACAATGATGTTAATATATATGAACTTAAAATGAAAGTTAAACATACAGAATAATAAAAATTCTCATATACAAGTAAAAAACCCAATAGCCCTTAAGAATTTAAAAATATTTGGGTGGTATTTTTCACCCACCAGGTCTCGTGATGTGAAAGAAGTCAATGTAAAAAAAACAAGAACGATGAGAATTAAAAACTGGACATTTAATTAAAACATGATGAACAGTTAAAGGAACTTGACAGCTGTTGCAAATAGACGCATTTTCTCCAAATATTAGATGTTTATGGGTAAAGCGCGCACGACCTATACGGAGATGAATCAACTTAACATACAAAGGGTTTTGACGTGTGAGTAGCTAAGACGTACTCTTGGTCCTAGATGGCGCTACTGAAAGACAAGAGGCGCTCTCTCGGCTTGAAATCACTGACGTCGTCAGCGGGCTTGTCTATGAAAAGTGCCTTAAAAACAAAAAAAAAAACTTCTACAATATAATTAAAATATTTACTTTGCGGATATTTGAATTCTATCTATCTATCTATCTATCTATCTATCTATCTATCTATCTATCT
>JAOUZG010003614.1:12107-40834 GCA_026289955.1 Argiope argentata
TATCTATCTATCTATCTATCTATCTATCTATCTATCTATCTATCTATATTTGTTGAATCTGTTATACTTTGCAACTGAAGTTATCTCCTAATAACCACAACAACTTCTACCAACCATTGGATTTGACAAAATTTATTAACATAGGATGTACCATGCAGGCTCATTGATTTCTTTGCTTCTAACTCCAAATTCAGAAAAGGTATAAGGTATTGGACCAGACGCATTACCTTTTTCCCCTATAACAAAGAAATTTAAATCACTTTTTATGAGACAAAGTTCGATAATCGAAATAACTCATTAACGAAGACTTTAACTTAGAGTGAATTCTATAATGGGTGAATATCTTCAACAAAGACTTTCATCAGTCTGTTGAAGTTGATAATGAATGTATATCAGGGATATAATGTTTTTTCCATGCCAGTAATTAAATTTTGCAATAATCTATTCATTATAATTTATGAATATGTCTTAGTTTCAATAAAATATCCTCATTTAGGATGGAAGAACTATGAGAAACCTGAATCTTGCTATCGGAAATAATTTTCTTTTCAAAACGAGTTCCATGTTTCTAAATAGGTCGAAAGTCGTTATATAGAACTTCTTGTATACAGCCGATAAACTAACCAACATAAAACAAAGGAGTATCGACAAAATCTATCCATATTTGACTAACCGTTAACAAAATTCTCGATTTTTAACTGAGTCAGGAATATAAGCATTGATTTTTATCTCGGCATAGACAAAATCCAAAGTCCCTTCAAGACTGATATTTTAAGGATAGAAAAACCGCTATCTAGTTTATATATTCTTTAATTAGAGTATAAGATTTATAGAACCTTTTAACGATATTTCAAACGTCTTCTCTTATTTTCTGGTATTATCAAAAACTATTTATTGCCTTTATAGATCTGACTCAATTAGAATAAAAATTAAACAATTGTCTAGACGGTGATTTGTGGCGCAATAGAATAATGTTATAGTCGGAGAAAATTTCAAAGATCTATACGGTTAACTAACTATTCTTACTCACCATCGTTAGAGGTAGGTCGTGGTGGCCTGGTGGTAAGGTCTACAGGTTCGAGACCCGATTCCACCACAGATCCTTCTTGGAAGGGGATATGCTGCATGTTGAATACATCAAGAAAAGCGTCCTTCCGCTGGTGTGTGTGGCGTAGAGAGGGACGGGCCAGCTCAAATGACGTCCTCGTCATCTGCCCGTGTCTCAGTTAGCGAAAGGAATAACACCCAATTAACGAAAGATATAACACCGAACTTATTGTTCAGTTTTTCGATTAACTTTTTGTAATTAAATAATATGAGATATTAAAAATAATTTTTGTGCACTCCATAAAATAACTTAATACAGATTTAACAAATATAACTTATATATTTAAAATTTTATGACTTTTTCGATTTTTATTATTAGCTCACGCTTTCCCCATATATTCATATATCGTGTTCAATTTTTCACTCGTTAATAAAATACTTTTCATTCATCCACTCAAGTTCAAATACATTTTTTACACTTGTAGTGGATGACATTCGATGTTAATACAGTTTTTTCAATCATCAATTCGTTCATTAAATTTATTCTATTAATACTCTAATCTATTAATAATTTAATACTTTAGATATTAGCAGTTTGTAATGAAAAGCAGTTTGTAATGAAAATTAACTGTTTGTAATGAAAATTGAAATCAACAGACACTTTCTCAATCCGTAAAATGCAAGCATTTCGGTATTTTTCATTCAATTCCCACTATTAGTTCACTCTCTCCTTATATACATATATATCTTGTACAAATTTTCAATCGTTTATAAAATTGAGCACCCAAAGTCAGAAGTCTGACTTCTAGCTCATATGAAGATGACACAAACTCGCTTGCATAGCCCTTTTTTACATTAGGGACATGTTCACACATCTCACAGATAGTAAACAGAAAAACAACCATGCCCTTACCGGGACTAGAATCCGGGACTACTAGATCATAAGGAAGACGCGATTCCTCTGTGCTAGAATGCCGGCAATAATTGTAATTATTCAATAAAAATAACTAAAATAAAATTTTTATTTGTTGACCTAAGTGGGAATTTTTTAAAATCTTGTTATAATAAAAAAAAAACTTTTTACGATCTGAATGACAAAAAATAATGCACTTAAAGTATATCAGCCTAAAAGTCAGTGAATAAGAATTTTTTTTAAAAATCATGGTATTTGTTCTATCATAATGAAAAACTGGAAAACTGTTCCATGGAGTTATCTGTTAAGATGGAGATTGTTTCCGATAAATTTTTTTTATTTTTTCAGGACTTGAAAAAAGACCTGTCCTAAAACAGGAAAATTTACTTTGCAGTACGATTATACATTTTTTTAAAATTAAGGACCAACGAAAAAAGATTTTAAACAAGAAATAAGGTGAACTCATTCAAACACTAGAGGACACTGTAATCTGTCACAAAAAATTCAGTATAGTCGTCACTAATGGCATATCTCATTTTCTTTAATATACGAGATGCTTCAAAAGGACTCTGCCGATCAATTATATTTAATCAAATAACTTATGCAGGATTAGTATCCTACTTTATCAGTCCTACTATAATAATATTATACCAATAAATTTTGTTTAATAATCCTTTTTAAGATGAGGAAGCTTATAAGATGTCTTTGAATTTAAATCTTAGAGTAAGGAGGCGATATATAAATTAATTCGCTTTTTATTAAAACTCTAGGGAAAATATTCCAGTTAGACACGGAATAAAAATGTAACCGTTCTTCAATTTATTTCAGCCATCTTAATAAATTTCTTCTTCTCCTGATTAAAACAAGAAAAGTGATTCTCGACTGTCTAGACGAATCTTAATGAAATTCTACTTTAAAACGAGATCAAAAAATGACTTCAAAACCTACATAGACTCTTAAAACTATGGAAACAGTAATTGCAGCTTCAGATGGCTCCAAGATATGTATCTTCAAATACAGTCATTAATACTAGACGTTGTTTCCAATTTTGTGGCAGATAATTTTTTTTCCTCCAAATACTTATGTTCTTGAAATACACGTAGCGATTTTTATCTTATTTATGGATTACTTTGACACAGGGTTATTTAAACCCATTTACTTCCGATTATTGTCTTTAGTAAGAATTATTAGATTTATTCGTAAGATGTAAGCCTTCTTGACTTTTCAAATTAGAAATCTCATAAGATTTATAATTTGAAGGAAAAAAATGAGGCAATAAATATGAATTTATTTTAGGATCTAAGAGTTTATATTTTATTATTTTAAGCTCTTCTTTTTTTGTTCTGTCCAATGATTTTAGGACCTATTCCTCGACAGATTGTTGTTGTTATTTTTAATGATGCTGTTATGGGGATTGCTATATAAGCCAATTAATATCTTTCAAGCTGAACGGTCCCTTTTGCTCGATCGGTATGTTACTCGGCTACTAACCATAAGATTGGGAGTTCGGGCCCAGCGCTCTCCGCTTATCTCCTAAAATGCACCCGATGACTGACGCAACCTGGATAAACGCAACCTTCGCACATAGCTTCGTTCAACTGTCGTGGCGCCCTCAATCGGCGATTCAAAGCTCTAGACGCGCATTAAATACGACAGTTAACCACCACCACCACTTTACATAAGTATCGTCCACCAACTCACTGGGGGGATACTCTGTGGTGATTGCTATATAAGTCAATTAATATCCTTCAAGCTGAAGGGTCCCATTTGCTTGATCGATATAATACTCGGCTACTAACCATAAGATTGGGAGTTCATCTAAACTGTCATAGACGAACCCGCTGATGAAGCACCAGCTATTTTGGCAGTGAGAACGTCTCCTGTTTCAGTAGCGCCATCTAGGACCAAGAGTGCGACTTATCTACTTATATATCCCAATTTTTTTACTGGCCGGACTTCATTCATACATTTCATTCGCCCATTCACAGATCGTTATTCAGACCTGAATAAGAGAACGATCATCTCTGGCCCAATAGGCCCAGTAGTACTGTCTCAACTTGGAGGGCTTTGTGACTACGACGCACTTATAAGTGCACCGGCCACCACGCACACGGGGAGTCTTCGATCGGTGGAATTCCAGCTCACAATCCAAGAGATTCGAATCCAACACCCTACCAACCAGGAAATCCCGGCCTATTCCGAGATTAAATACTCGATATATGGATTATTTTATTTTAATTATTAATTTCATTTTAAAATTATATGAGGGTTGTTTCGGGCAGATGTTATGGTAGCTGTCAGATTACGAGGAGGATGTTTGAACATTTCATCTCCTTTAAATAAAAGACGAAAGGCATTTGTTTTTCGACTGATTAATAAGTACTTGTCCGACACACTTTGTGAAAATTTAGTAGATTCCTTTTGGGAAAATTTCTTCGTACGCTTTCCAATTTTGTTCCTTTTAAGTTGAAAACCTTCAGTTACATGCCGCTGAGAAAATGAATACCTCATCTAAGTTCTTCGACTGACTATCTAGACCAAAGGTAGGGAAAATTTTACACTGCCTTTGATTATGTAAAACGAGTTGTAATTTTTATTTCTCCTTAATTGTCGTGCTTGACGATAGAAAGACCAGTCAAGCTACAGATTTATCGTATCCTACAACGTTAATATTGAAAGTTTCTCGACAGCTACAATGCTTACTAAATTCAGTGCCATATGAAGAATTCAACAATCTTTCAATACATGCTTGTAATGTTATATTAATAAAATACACATTAGACATATTCTATTGAATCTTCAAACTTTCAACTTATACAGAATTGTAGGAAGTAATGACGTAGGAGTGGCCCCATACCGGCTTGCCTCTATTGAGTTTTCAATGAATTTTGCTTCCAATTATATTTTTCTGTCCAATTATATTTTTCCAATTATATTCATCTGTTGTCGATATGAAGTGAAAATACCTGTTTTGCAATATTTCATGTTTACATCAAAATTAGGAGTAGAAAACGTCATGTTCAGAGAGGTGTTTGATGTGATTTTTTTCTCTCTCGAAGAGAAAGTATTGAAACAAGCGGATTAATTTATTTTCAAATATCTTGTACACCTTAAAAATATAATCACCTCAGGCAACAAAGTCGAAATCCTTAGTTTCTTAATTTCAGTGCCATCCTAGTGACATTTGATAAAAATAATTTCAAATATGAAAATAATCTTTAGGTCTACATTAGAATAGAAACGAAAGAAATTTTCATTTGAAAAGGTCAATTTCTCTTAAAATAATTAAACTTCCGACTAAAGCAGTAAAAAGGATTCCAGAAATACAAGATACAATTGTTTTGATTCATGAGATAAAAATATGCATACCATAATGCCAAAAGGAAGAAAACGTTGTAAGTTAAGTTTAGTTATATTAACGTCCCGTTGTAAAGCAACTGTAGAGCTTTTTTGGGACGGACCTCGTAATTTTGAACCACGATCAGATGACAATTACGACACCTGAGTTGGCTAACCCTCTTGCATAACAGCACACCAGCGAAAGGATGTTTGACCGTGAAGGATTTAACGTGCCTTTAGATCCTTCACGGTCAACGACGATGGTTCTTTAGTGGAATTGTATCTGAAACCGGTTAATTAACCGAGACCTTACCACCAGGTCACCACTGCTTTCGTTATATTGAAGGAGAAGTGTTCAGGCAGCATTGTAATAATTAATATCTTATGTAGATAATCGGTATTCAGACGACGAGTTGCTTACAATAGTACAAAGTAACGTTTTCAAATTTGATAATATATTTGTCATTTTTTAGAACCGGCATGAAAAACCCGTTTTATCAAACTTGGTAATGATTTAAAGAAAGTCATGAAAAATTCTTTTCCACCAAAATGTTCAAAAACTTAACCCCATGGTTAAAACGATGCTGTATGCAATATTGATAAACAAAATAGGACAAGTTACATAGGTTTGAAATGTGTTTATTCATTTTTGAAAAGTGTTATGAAGTATTTTCAATATGTGTTGTCTCAAAAAGCGTTGCTCCTGATGATAGTTTAAACAATTTGATGGAACTGAAAGATTTGAGGCACCCGCATGTAGATATCATTACTACTGATATGCTAAGACCACTGCTGAGAATGAAGTAATGTGATTTAACTTGTTTTCAGAAAATGGTGGACAGCACATTGAAAATGCTTTAAATCACGTTTCAAAGGCGATTAAACACATCTTAAACAGATGTCTTCATATCCTATTTTGCCTAAAAATATTGCATGCAGTACCATTTCTTCCCTGGGGAGAGTTTTGGAGCTCTTATTTTGTTGGCGGAAAAGAAATTCTCATCACCCTCTTTAAGGTATCACCAAGTTTGATAACATTTGGCCCAGTAGTTTACCTTTTATGACCATTTCAAAGTGGAACTTAAATTATGACATCCTGTATATCCAAATTTTTTAAAGTATTCTTATAATTTCAAAGGAAATTCTTTTCTGAAAAAAAAAAACCAATATATTTTTGATTTCCAAAAGATATTTGGTAATTATAAATGTAATACCAAACGATTTCTTAAATTTTGAGAAAACCGCTATCATAAAAGTTTGTTTTGAGACGAATGATTAATTATTAATTATTCATGTCAAAAAATAATTGCTCAGAATGTCGTATTCACATTAAAAAAGATATATTTGTTAAATAAATTTTTCTTTTTGTATAAAATTTAGGTATGCATCGATAAATAAAAAATGCAATTGTTATTACACGGTTGGTTGTGATTACTTTCATCTTATCATGCCTAATTTAATATTATTTAGCTTTAAAGATTTTTATAGCATTTTAATATTTTTCTATATTGAAGATAGCTTAGAAAATTCATTTAAATAATTGTAAGGAATTTTGACGAGGAAATTTTGAGAATGTTTCCATTCACATATTATAATATTTATCAATATTCTTGAAAACTGCATTAAAATATTTCAAAATTAAATATATTTTCAATTTCGTTGATCACTGATTTTTATGCATATAAGATTTATTAGATAAAAATATAATTAATTTATTATCAGCATAGAAGAAATTTGATTAACTTATTCTAATTAAAACACTTAGTATAAAATGAGACTTGGAAATGTCTGATTTAATTATGATTCAAGATCTCTCATTTTAAATTATTTGCCAAAGTTGTTTTTCGTAGTTTAAAAGAAATGAAACTTACCTCCACTGCTTTGAAAGAGGTTAGATATAGTTAAGATGAAAGTTTGTTTTCAGCTAAAATTATCCATTATTAAATATTTAACTTAAATAAATAATTCAAGTTGCGATGTCAACAATAAAAGGAATAAATGTATTGGGTAATGAAATATTCTTTTTGTGTAAAACTTAATAAGCATATCTAAATAAAGAGAATTGCATATGTTACTAAAGTATTAGCTGTAAATATATTCTTCTTATAATGCCTAATCAAGTATTATTCAACCTTAAATTTTTTTAATGGTGTTTTAATATTTTTCCATTTTGAAATGATTTCTAAAAACTCATTTAAATACATACAAGAAATTTCGTCAGTGAAATTTTGATAACTTCATTTCATGAGTGGCAATATTTTTTGCGAATCCCATTAAAACTTTTAAAATAGCATATATAAGTAAATTCGAAATATTTTATATTTGTATATTTTTTATATTTTTCCTTTATTAGATCAAAATATAATTCACTATGATCAATATTATGGATTTAAGAAGTTTGATTTACGCATTTTAATTAAAAGGGTAACATCAAAAGAAAGTACAAATGGTTGATTTAATTATGATGCTTTTGATCATTTCTCAATTTTAATTTGTTTATCAAAGTAGTTTTTACCAAAGTTTTGTTTCGTAGTTTAAAGGAAATAATATTCGAATCCATTGCTTTGAAAGAGAATGCAAATTTTTAATTCTTTAATAAATTTTGAATATTTTTCACGGTGTTTGATTAAGCAAACTTGCACAGAAAAGTTTTACGTCTTTCTTTTATTATATTGCTGACGGAAATGTACAAGCATAAATGCTTAGAAACCTGTCTTAAAATGCTAAGATAAGCATAGGAAAAAATATGTCATGGAAATCCTTTGTAGTTGGATGTTGCTACCACCAAACATTGGCTATTCTCTTTGTCTCAACCCTTTTTCCCCTCTAAAAATAGCACATTTTTATACGTTTGGCGCCATTTGACGATGATGTTTGTCAGGTAACGAGAACTGTCATAAACGATGTAAAATAAATTAAAATTTTTATATTTGAAAAAGAAATTAAATGAAATGTATTATAATAGTGGGAGTATTCTCTTCTCTATTTCACTACAGACTTCTATAATATGTTTTTTTGTGTGTTTAACTTTGTTGTGTAGTGAAAAGAATTTAAAATGCACTTGGAGGGGGGTATTTTTTTCACTAATTTGATTAAATACTTGATATATTGCAATTTTGATAAGAAATTAACAGCTTAGATTTCAGTTAATTAGTTATATACATTTTGCATTTTTGAATCATTGCATTCGCATACTGATGAATATACGAATTAATGCATAATAAGCCAATCAACATTTTTATAGCAGTTTTTGACATACGTTATCTTTGAGTATAAAATTACATTCAAATATTTATATGATGAATTTTCATTTATAGCTAGCATGCAACATGGAAATTGCGTCCGGCGAGATGTATAAAGAATATACATTGTAAAATAGATGCTCCTTAGAACATGCAGTGGAATATAGAATTATCATATAATGCATGAACTATGAAAGAAATTTTCAAAATTTTAATTAATTTAATTAAAATTTGCTCGAACTGCTAGCTATCTTTAATCGATATTTACAGAATAACCCATCGCATATAAAATGCATGTTATTTTTTTTTAAATCTTTTATTTTCAGTCGCAGAAATGGATTAATGCATATTTTTGTCTTTCTCTAAATTTAATTGACAAGATTTTTAAAATTTAATTTACAGGTAAAAGATTCCATTATTTTAATAGCTTGATTCAAACTCGCGTTTACTTAATAATACTAAATGTGCTTTTTTATGTACTCAGCATCGCTACATTCGGTAAAATACAAACAAAAATGGAATAAAACTGGACTATTCATGTTTGAAGTAATTATGACTTGGTACTTCGAACTACATAAATATCGTTAATTGCAAACGTAGAGTCATAATGGCAATTATTCCTTTTGAAAATTTAACTCCACATTCGGTAAATATTGGAATATACGATGATAAAATCTTATGGCAAATTTTATTCATTTTCTTGTTTTGAGTTAATATATTCATATTAATGTCCGGCAGACAGACTATAATTTGATATACTTTTAAAATTTGATAGAAATTTACATTGATTTTCTTAACACTACTGTTTTCTTGTTTGGATGGTTCCCTTTTGATAATTAGTGTCATCTGTAATATAGAAAAACAAGCATATGTATCAGCAAAATCATGTGATTAAACATATTTGGGAAAAAATACAAAATTCTGAAATAAATCATCACATTTTATAAGCAAATAAACGTAAAATCTGGCAGTATCTGTAAAGTTTAGTTCAGCTGAGTTACTTAACGTTCCGTTTTAGAGCAACACCAAGGCTGTTAGATAAGGAACTCGTAATTTTAAACCACGGCCAGATGACGAGGATGGCAACTGAGCTAGCACCCATACTCCACACCATAAAATGCTAGAGGGAGGACGTTTGACCCAGATGGTTTTCAAGCGAACCAGACCTGTTGACACGACGAATCTTCGGACAAATCGGGTCAAGAATATGAAACTCGCCGATTGATACCTTACTACCAGGCCACCGCGGACTCTCTAATCAGTAAAAGAATAATTGCTGGAATTTTATACCGATATAAAATTATTTTTATGCGATGATATTATTTTTGTAATACTTCAGAATAAATAGCTTTAATTATTTAGTTTAATAAAATTTCTCAAAAATTGCTTCGAATTGTTTAATGTTCTCTACAAAGTGTATTTTTGTAAAACTTGATTTTTCTAGGTTAATGTATGCTCTGCAGATTACCTATAAAAATTGATGTACCCATACATTCCCCTTTATTAACGGTGCACTTAAAAATAAGGAAATTTACAAAAATATTACATTTTTTAAATTATAATAAAGATGGTTCCTAAAACAAATTTAAACTAAATTATAGCCTACTTTTAAGCTTAAGTAACATTTAAAAAAATTAACTTTTTAAAACATATTTTATGTACGAAGTTAACTTGAAGTTTGAGGGCCTACTGTTCATTTTCTTTTTTAAGCTTATTTTTTTTCCTTCCGTCCTTCTTTTCTTTTTTTGCTTAATGATGTTGTAATTGCTTTTTAGTCACATGGTATTGTTTCTCAATTTTTGAATACTTCATTTTTAACGGGCTATTAATTATTCACAATATGATGAATGTTCTCCTTGGAAAGAAGTTCTCGCTTTTCTGTTGAAATCACGAAATTTCTTTTGACTAAGCACAAAAAAATGGAAATTCTGATACTTAATAGTTTTGATAATATTTTTATAAAAAGGAAAATAAAAAATATAATCAAATTTTTTTCAAAAAAATTACACATTTTTCAATATTTAACTTTGCACACGAAGTGAAAGAAGCAAAAATTGAAAATTCTGAACTCCTCTGAGAGACCTCAGACAAAAATGTTTCAAAACTCGTCGAAAATATACATTCACTAAGCGTAGCGTTTGAAGAATGTTTGCTCGAACTATTACAGTTTGAGAATGGTAAAACTATAGTTGGAAGCCATTAAAGGTACTACAGTTTTCTGTATAAAACATGTCACTTACTTTTTACATAAAAGTTTTTCGAGCATTTACTTTAGCAGCGCATAACTTTCCAGACAATTCTAAAATAAATAAGAGCTTTTTAACAAGATGTAAACAGCGGACTTCGAATTTTGAGCTAAAGTTAATAAAATGAAACCTTTTCTGTTGTTTGGTTGCTACAGAAAATTCTTCAGAAGCACCTTGAAATTTTCGACATTTTTTTTTGTAAATATTGTAAATGAATTTTGCCTCTTAAGAGAGATTAACTTTATAATCAAGTATATGTTTGGAATTTTTGAATTTGTAATTAAAATTTTAATTTATCAGACGAGAAAAAATGAAGAAACTTTGTTTAAAAGAAAATAACTGTTTTTGTCATATATATGATTTTATAAATTTTAAATATAAACCATTTTTTATGTTAAAGAAATGTCTGGAAGAAAACTGTATTATTATTTTAATGTGTCTACAAAGTGACTTAAACTCTTCCTAAAGTGGTCAAATAATATAGAACCACTTTGTGAAGTTATAATCGATATATATCTGCATATGCAGAAGAAAGCATATTTAGACGAATACCTGTCATATCAGAAAAACTGAATATTGCTCTTGACAAGGCCTACATCCTTTCACAGTGTTAAAGCGTTGATATTTTAAATTAATATAACAAAACGATTCCCTTCCAGTTGTATAGAAATTCGAAAACCAATGGATATAAATTATGAGAATATTTAGCTGAAAGAATATAAAGAAAATAATTTCCACAAGCATTTATGCATGCAGAATTTGATGATGTAGATAATATTTGCAATACCCCGTGCATTATTATTTAAAAGTACTTAAAATAAAAAAAAGAGATTATATTAGGAAATAAATGATTAAAATGAAATCTGCTATGCATATTTCAATGTATCATGTCAGAACCTAATTTCTTGAACGGCCCAGCACCACGTGCTCCTGCAAGTTGAATTATATTTTTATTCATTTTCATTGTTTCACTGAATGAGTCACTTTAGTATTGCAAACGATCCAAAAAAACTTGCATTGATTGTTAAAAAATATATGACATTGCTCATTTATTTCATTTCATATAATCACTGGCGCAAAATGACATTTTTCTAGGTTTTAATTGCAGTAGTCATTAACTCATTTATTTTTACTCAGAGCGTTTGTAAATGCAATGGCAACGCGTTATTAAAAGCTGACATTTTTGAGATTCTTGTGCAGATAATGAAATTTCACTTTTTTGCTTATGATTTGGTTTATTTTTCGCTTACGATTTTTTATCTTGTCCTAACATAATGTTATTTTGGGAGTGAGGTTTGTGGCGTCAACAAAAATCCGTTGGCGAAAAATTTGAAATTTTATTGTCTGCACGAGCATTTCAAAAAATCAGTTTTTAATAACGTTTTGCCATAGCAAGTGCAAAAGCTCTGAGTAAAAATAAAGGAGTTAATGACTACGGCAAAAAAAACATTGATTATATGAGCCCGTGATTATATGAAATGAAATAAATAGGAAATGCGATTTTTTTTTTTAAAAAACAATAAATGCGGGACAAAGTTTTTTAGTTCATTTGCAAAGCTAAAGTGACACATTCAATGAAACCCTAAAAATGAATAAAAATATAATTTAACTCGCACGAGCAAGTGGTGCTGGGCCGTTCAAGAAATGATGTTCTGACAGAACTCTTTAATCTTTTTATATTTTCTATGTTGATTTCACAATTTTTCTTTTAACTTAAATTAATTTAACAATTTTCTTTTTCCTTTTTAGAAAGCAAATCTCCAAAAAGTCACTAACTTAATTTTTTCAATAAGAATTTTTATAAATGCAATGGCAACGCGTTTTTTAAAATTTGATTTTTTTAAAAGCTCGAGCAGGTAATAAAATTTTTCCTTTTTCGCCTATGGAATTTTGTGGACTCCAAATCTCCTCCTCAAAACAACATAAATTTTTGACACGATATAAAGCAAGTAGAGTAATCAAAATTTCAAATAAGATAAAACATTTTGACTTCTGAAAATTCTTTATTTAATTTCCCTTAAAGTCAATTGAAATTTAATTCTCCTTTCTTTTAAAATTTAATGTATTGATTTTTAACAACTCCCCAAAAACCTTTCTGCTTGGAAATTGGGTGATTAACTAATTTTTTCCATCATGTTGGATATTTTCCGTTTTCTTTTACTTTTATCTAAAAACATTTTTTAGGTGTCCTTCCATTTTTCTTTTGCTCTCTCTCCAGCAGAACACTGTGATGATAACTTCAATAGCGATACAACAACCTCCGGAAACGAATACTTTAGTCTAACAGTAAAGTTAAGTGGCTACAAACCCAAACGTTTCGAGTTTGGTTCTATCCTCATCCTCCACAATGGTGATACTCGACCTTGAATGAATAACTTTTTAATCTATTGTGATACCCTCTACCGGCAGCAAAAGTCGTCAGGCGCATTAGAAATCCCAACTCGCTCATGTTCGCAAAATGCTTGGCACAAATATATCGTTAGTCTCATCACCGACTCACTAAAGGGAGAATATGCGACATTAGCTTTTAAGCCATAAACATCCTTCGGACAGCAGGGATTAGTTTTGTCTAGTGGTCATGTTACGAAGTTATGAACGAAACGTTGAGAGTTCGGTCCTATACTCGTCCATCACAACACATTAAAATAGTTTTAACTTTTTACACCACAGACTTGTTTAAAGATATGGAACTCGAAAAACTCTCTGTTTTTAAAAAAGTTCTGTTTTCATTTCCGGCGGATATGTGTGAAAATAATTTTCTATTGATCAATTCTTGCAGCTTTGATGGAACCTGTATTGGGAGCTTATCATAAGTTATATGTTTTAGCCTTTTTCCAGAATATACTTTTCAATTTTATATTTTCTCTGGGAACACCAGCCTTAAGAAGATAATCCAAAGTATATTTTAAATTCATCTTTTGGATAGAAAATGTCTAATATTTCAGAAAAAATATACCTATTGGTCTGTTCTGTGGAAATGTTCTTATTTGTTTTACCTACAGTATTTTCAGCTTGCAACAGTAACTAATTTGAGAATAGCATTGGAATTATGTACTTTAGTATTATGCCTCTTATTAAAAGATTATTATAAAAATTTCTTTAAACAAATTTTATTGAAAAACTGTATGGTTTTTTAAATGTTTTGATGATTGAAGGCAGGAGTTTATGAGAATTTATTAAAACTCATTGTGCATTATAAAAAAACAACGAAAAATAATTTTAAAAAAATGTTAAAGAATAAATTAATAGTAAACAGAAAAAATCTCTTATTCATGTTTGTTTAAATTCCCAGAAATTTTTATTGATTATATAATCGTTTGCTTTCAATTTATGTAAAAAATATTGATTGAAATATAGCAATTTTGCTTTAATATAATTATTACTAAATACAATTTTTATACTCTAAAAACACTGAAGTTTGGATCACTTTATAATTCTTTATTATCATAATAAAATAAATGAATTAAAATTTAAAATAATCAATGACATTCACTACAAAAATGAGCTGTCATTCACTTTGAAGAATAAAAAATAAGCCTCCTTTATCTTTATATGTAGAAAAGAAATATCATAAATCCGTCATGAATGTATGCTGTTGAATATTCCCTAATGCTTCTACAAGTTTCCAATGAACGGTTTAATTACAAAATTGCTTGAATATGAAAAAAGTACTTAAATCTAAAAAAGGGATAGGAAATGTATAATTAATAACTTTTTTTCCTGAATATGTCTGTTGATAAAAGCAGACGAAATAACATTACTCATGTTTCACTTATTGCAAACGATTTTGACTTCATAGTACGACACATTTTTTATCTTTTATTTTAGTTTGACAACGAGTTGGAAAAAAAGACGAATCATTTGAAAAATATCTTTATTAATTAACAGGTTTTACAGATAGGCTTATTTTTTTAGATTTAAAGCATTTCAGTTACAGTGAAACGACTGTGATATTTTTGTCATGAAATAAATATCAGTGTAAATAAAAGGATAAATAAAGTATTTGAACCAGTAACAATGAAGAAATAGTAATTAACAGAAACATATAAATATGTTATACAATTTAGAATTTTTATTATTAAAAAATAATTTCTATGGATTCATTGACGGTTAAATAATCTATGTATATGTTACCGTTAAAGTATGAAATCCGATATTTTATAGAATTCCTAGTTATTCCATGAAATAACTGATCGTGTTCGTTAAAGTATAAAAATCTCTTATATTTCACGGTTTAATTAGTTATTTCATAGAATAACGATCTGCAGCCCGTTAAAGTGTAAAATAATCTATATCATATATCTCGCACGACAAATACATTTACCTTCCACCCTTACTGCGGTCGGTTGCTACAACTCAAAGTTTAGATACTGGTCAGGGATTTAAAAAATATTCGTGTAAAACCCAGTGTGTCAACAAACAATGTTCTTTATAATTCCAAGTGTCATTTTAGTAATCCTTGTTGTAAAAATGATTTTATGCTAGGTTTCCATAAATACCATTTATATGCTGCGTAAATTAGATAAATTGCTTTTTTTTCATTTTAATTGTCTATCATTAGTTTATTTATAGAATACCTAGTTATTTCATTTTAGATAAATTGTTTATTTTACACTTTAACTGTCTCTCATTAGTTAATTTATAGAATGCCTAGTTATTTCACAGAACAACTAGTTAAAGTGTCAAATTAATAACAAATTACACTCTTTAACGGACACGATTAGTTATTTCATGGAATAACTAGGTATTCTATAACATAAGTGCATTATATACTTTAACGGTAACATATATAAAACGCTTACGTGAACGCAAAATCAGGTCGAATTTATTAATCGCCATTTGGCAACACTTCGGATCACAAGAATATTAACACGTGATTTGATAAAATTCCAGCATCGGTTTGAAAAACTTTAAAAAAATTAACGGTCAAAAAATTGACAAATTTTTTTACGAAGAATGTAAGTCGTGCCGTATCGATTTTAAAACGAAATTGTAGAAAAGAGAAGACATATGGAATGAAAATGCTCAAGAATCGTTTAAAAGAAGATGCAGTCGTAATGAACGAACTAGGGCTAAACGTTTATGCGTACGAATCGAAGTTTCCAAACTACAGAGGCGTAGTTGTTAAACTATGTAAGAACTGTTCTTTTTACCAACATTCTAAAGTTCAACTTTCGAGTGTACTTTTTGCCTTACATTTTTTGTATCTTTCATTGCTTTATTTAATTTTGGAATGGAATGAATTTGAATATAGCAGCAATAACACACAATTTATTTCGGCACCTTTCCGTTAGTCGGATGCAAGCGAAACATCGCCAAATAATGCAGAATATCGCCAAATTTCCTTGGCGATTTTTCACATGCTCCCGGCTAACGGAAAAATACCTTTATTTCTTTACAAATACCAAATACTTATTCTTTTTTCTATAGTGTAGCTTCCAAATTTGGAAAACTGTGAAAAAATCCCATTTAAAAAATGTTTCTTTGTTAGATACATACAGTTAATTAAACGAAAGATTATTTGTGTTTACAAAGAACGTTGATGCAGGGTACTTGGTTAAAATGGTCATTAGTGTGCCCCCGGGGTTGTCGCCAATATGGCAACCCAACATAAAGGACTTGTAGTAACCCTAATGATATTTTGTTTACTTCTTCCTACAATGGTTGAATTGTACATGAGCTTCAACCCTTTTATGAAAACTGTTAAATTAAAAATAATAAAATAATATCAATTAAGTATTTTATTTTTGATCTGTATTATAATTAAGATTTTTTTGTATAGTCAATAAGAAGTTTCAATCATATTTTTAAGGCGAATATAAAATATTTATTCCTTTACTCATTTTAATTGTCAGTATGCGATTTCACAAAATCGTCTGATTTATTTTTTTACGAAGTCGTCTGCTTTCTTTCTTTAAAAACCGTCTGCAATAGAATTATTCGCATTTCTCGTTCTTTAAAATTTCCTATAAAATCCATTCTTTTTGCAACTTTGTCTTTCTCGATTATTTGTTATTTACGGGTACTTTTGCGAAAAAACTTTTTGCTTCACATTTTTAAAAATTTCTTTCATTGTTTTTTCATACTTTGGAATAAAGTGAATCTGAATACATCTGTTGCTAGACTAAAGTAGTTAAGTAGAAGGCGAGGAATTGCATTAGCACTTCCTGGGGGTTGGTGAGTATAAGCGAGCAGGGGGCTGAGCCCCCTGGTATGCTGAAATCCTTGAACTGTTGAACTATCTCTAAATACCCTGCAAAAAAGCAGATGGAATGCTGGCGCCCTATTCAATAAAAGTCATTCCCAGAGTAAAAGTCGTATCGACAAAATATGTGGATGACTTTTTGTTTGAAACTTTTATTGGCATTTACAGTTCAGTTGAGAAACTATTGTCCTATGCCTAATGCTTATATTTTCAATGCTTGACAAGTTTTTGAATTGGTACATTAACATTTACGTGTACGAACAATATATAGCTTGGAATTTCATGGATTTTATCTATGATATATTTCCCAATTTCGATGTATCACACACCAGACTATACACCACATGTCATATCTTTCACAGAAAAAAAAACGATTCCGAAAACATATCTCCTTTCCCTTTTCAGGAAGTTCTGTTCAATTGTGAACTAAAATTTTTTCTCTAGTATTCTAGTTTCTGATTTAAAACTTTTTCAATTACTACTATTAGCTCACATTCTCACTATATATTTTTGTATATATTTTTCAACTTTTTAAACGTTAACAAAATACTTTTCATTCATCCAATTAAATTCAAGTAAATTTTTTAAAACTTATAGCGAAAAACATTTAAAATTAATGCAGTTTTTTTAAATATTAATTCATTAATTTTTTATTAGTCAATTAAAAATTAACTTTCTGGCCAATGATATTTATTTCCCCACCGTCAAATAAGTAACGAATTCAGTTCCTCCCCTCCATGTTAATGATATTAGGCTTAACATGTTTTCGAACAATTATCTCAAACGAATCTGTTTATTTTCTTAATGTTTGAGGCATTCAAAATTAAACATTGTTATTTAATCCATTTTTTGGATTCATTTTGAAGTACTTTCGAATTAAAATGATAAAAAATAAAGGAAATGAAAAAAATTTAATCTATATTGCGTTACTCCAATTGGAGTTGAAAATTCATGCATTTGGATTGCTTCAATTGGCGTTGAAAATTCAACGAAAATAAAGTGTGTTCTGAGTCTGTTCTGATTTAATTTCAGCTGTACGAGCTTGATTTTGTTTTGACCAGGTATAATTTTGTGACATTTTATTTTTATTAATTGGAATTATTTAAAAAAAGTAACTAAAATGAAAATTTTCTTTGTTGACCTTAATAGGAGTTGACCTCATGTTTTACATATATATTACTTGTTATATGAGAAAATTAAGAAAAATGATGAATTTTTTTCTCACATATGAAATTGTTTGACATATAAACATATATTTAGCTAAAAAAATCCATTCCTTTTTAATCCTATTATATATGCAGTTTAGAAATTTAATTGGATATAGGAGAACCCGATTTATCAAGTTGTTAGAAGGTATTTCGTCAACTATTTATCGCTTGTTATTGAGATTACTTATTTAAAGTCTACTCGCAGGCCATCCTAACTTCCCATCCACATCCTGATGACAAATGCATGCTATTTCAAAATATTACACACCAACATCTTCTAGAACTATATATCTTTCAGCATTTTTGACCTTCATGCTGAAGATTTCTAGGTCGAAAACAAAACCCCTCATCAGAGATAGAAAACAATTAATCGACCTTTATTTACGATATTTATTCTTTTATGCTATAGAAAAAGATTAAATAAGCTCTGAAAAAGGGGAAAAAAGAGAGAGGTGAATTTGGCAGGCATTTTGTCAAATAGGAACCACAATAATACCTTCCGTCGAGATCAATAGGAAACAAGAGGACGTTGTCCTCTGTACCAAACAAAAAATGAGAAAGTCAAAAAGACCTCATGGAACGCTTCTCCTATAGTATTTCATAAAAGTAGCAGTTGCTTCCTTAATTCAATTTGTGGTGAATGATCTTGTTCAGAAAGTTTTCTTTTCTGTTTCTATATTATATTGTTTATGTATATAGAGCTAGCATAGCTTTTTAAAAACATTAAATATATAATTTCATTTTATTCTTATTTAACATCTTTCCTAATACCTGTTTTCCAAATGAATTTTGGAAAAAAATCAATAATTTATACTTCACGTAATGTAACATAATTTCAGTGTAATTTGAGATTCATTATATAGAGAATGCCTATCATAAAACATATATATCTAAATGAATCATATAAATCTTATCTGATATCTATAAACTACAGGCACCGTCGAGGCTGTGTGGGGTGTAATTGTCGTGTCACTCATCATCCGAGAATTAAATCAGGTTTCCCTCTCCGGAACGCACTCTCATACTACCTGGGTGAAACGCTTAGTAAAAGCCAAATGTTTAATTTCTTTAGTTAAATTGCAAATATTAATGTTCTCATGTTTCACTTTACAACGGAAGGAGGGGTGCAGCAGCTTCTGAGACTATGGACACTTGAGCCCACGACGGCAGAAATCTGACTTCTAGCTCACACACGTCACAAATCCTTTTAACGGGGCAGATTTCATTCATAAACAGATCGTAATTTAGATCTGGAACAGAGAATGATGACCTCTGACTAGTACCCTTAGCGGTATTACTCTCGACGTGGCTGACTTTGTGCGCATGACAGATTTAACGTGCATCAGCCACTGCACATACGGAGAACATTCGATTGGTGTGTTTGAACACTCAGCCCAAGAGATTTCAATCCAGCGCCCAACAACCCATGCTATCTTGGACTTCTCTAAATTGTAAATGAAATTATTTTTTTAAAACTTAGTAATGATTGGATTCGGAACAGAATTCACGCCACCTTAATTACGACAATTACCTGCTTTTTATATTACAATTCTCAATATGATATTGTTTTATAACTCATAGATGAGCTTACTTTTTTAAATTTACATTTCGACAGGCAGAATTATCGTATTTATATTCAATCCCTTATGAATTTTGAAATTCTGCACATAAATTCAATTTTAAAATTAAAAAACAACAACATAATACTGGCAAGTTGAATATGCCTAGTAATTGATACAGTTACTAAAAGAAAAAATGCAGAGGAAATTGCACAGGTGCAAAGCACAAACTATTCTCTGTAGTTGTAACAAGGGGCTTGAAATTGATATTTCTGTGATGGAATCGCAATAGCGAAACTTTCGACGGAAACAAACACATTCCAAAAAGCTAAACTTCACTTTAGTATTGCCAAGATAATAATTTCATTCTTCTTCAATCTCAAGGAATTGATCCTTGTCGATTTCCTCGAGATAGGATATATGGTTAGTACTAAGCGGTATCTTTAAAGGACAATGGAGCCTTTATAGTCAGTCTAATAGAATCGTTTTATTTCACAATGTTATCTATTTGCATGGCAATACAAAACAGACACTGCCCACAAAAACCAATATGGGTCTTCTGTAGAAATTCAGGCACAAATACCTAAACGATCACGCCTACTAAATCTGTATTAGGGTCTTCGACGAGATAAAAAAACATGATCTGATCAGCAGTTTTATTAAGATGATGACGTCAAGTCGGAAACAGTTACTTTATTTAAAAGCCAAATGTTTCCTATCGGAATTGGTGTCACATTAAGACAAATAGCTTAACAAATAAAAAAAATTACACTTGCTTTTCTTGGAGAAGTAAGCATTAGCCTTTGTAATTTATGAACTATATATTTACTTGGAAATATAAATAAAAACTTTTGGAAACAAATAATATTTTTTCCGAGATTTTTTATTAAATAAAGAAATAACTATATGCATAGTGAATAATTATAAAATTCTGAGAAATATTTCTAATAAATGTTTCAAAATTTTTTCGAATATAATACAGTTATATTAAAGTTCCGTTGTAAATTGATACTAGGGCAATTTTGGGATGGAACTCGTAATTGTGAATCTTGATTGATCAGATGACGAGGATGACACCTGAGTTGTCACCACCTTCTCCATACTACACAATATCAATGTGAGGACATTTGGCCCCGACTGGTTAAAAGTGCAACAGGCCCCCTTACACGACGGTTCTTCGGGGGAATCGAGACTCGAACCTGAAACTCTACTACTCAGACGAAACCTTACCACCAAAATAACTTCATTAAATTTGTTGTTGTTACATATGGCACTTGCCTACCGACTTGCCTATCTATATTTTTATCAGAGAACTTGCTGATAAAATAATATCAAAATATCCTCATAAAATCAGCTATTAATAAATGAAAATCAAATGATGGAAAAAATATAAAACAAGAGATGAAATTTTGTTAGTTTTATATGTTATAATTTTTATAACTCTATGGTACAGAAACATCAATAATTCTCAATAGAAAAGTCCTTAATCATTGACCAGAGTTTGGCTCAGAGCAATATTGAGTTATTTCTAATCTTAGACAGATTTTTTAGGACTTGGTGACAAAACAATATCAAAATATCCTCATAAATTCAGCTATTTATAAATAAAATTAACTAATGAAAAAATACTGTTACAAGCGGGTGAACGCCTTGAAAGTTCGAGGGAGGAGAGAGCTATTGGCGACGGTTGACAAGGAGCTTAGCGCCAGCCGGGTTGGTTTGGCGAAAGAAATAGTCTGGTAGCCACTGGATCGCTCGTAGGGTTTTCCGAAGCTTCGCGTGCTCGCTCACTCAGCTTATAAGGGTTGCCACAATCTGACAGTTCCTCTCGGAAGAGTAGCGACTCGTTGTAGCGAGCTGATTTCTTTTCTCGCTTGTTATTAGTGAGCTGTGTTTACGTCTGCTGTTAACGTTGTATTATTGAGCTCGCTGTGATTTACTGTTTGTTGTGCTATACGATATATGTTTAGCAGTCTTTATTTATTGTGCGTAAGGCTTGCATTTACGCTGTAAGTGACTGTTGACTGCTGGATTGTGTTTATCTGAAGTTTTCCTTTCTCAAGTCATCCTGTAAATACCTGTAAATAAATTTGTTTGTGTTGTCCTCAAGTAAAGTCCATTCAATCCGAACTCGCTACGCTAAAAACTTAACAATATTGTTAGGTGTTTAATATATTATTTTTATTTAAGATAAAACCTGAAACTATTTAATTGAACTATTTGCTTTATATTTTTTGTCTAATCTTAGAAATGCCTGAAAAAAATCTTTTTTTAACAGCAATAAAAAAATATCATTTTAAACCAGGATCTAGTTATATTCGAATGTTTTTCAAAATGAAAGCAGAAGAACAGTTTTTTATTTACTGTTAAAAAGAACAATCACGGGATAAGAAATGATTGAAAAATCTGGAGCAAGTCATTTTAAGTACATCATGTGAAGACGAAAGTGTGTAGCTGGATTTATTGAGTTCCCAGAATTTCGGAATGAAAACATTAGTAATAGCTTTTTTCTGTCCCTGAAGTCTATCTGTTTGTCTTTTAATCAGTATCAAATTCCTTCTTTTTTTGTTAACACCAGCTTATCGAGATAGCTTAGAGTGATGAAAGAATGAACAATCTAAGCCTGATGAATGTTTTTATATTTCTGCAAAAAAAAATGATTGATTCAGTGGAATTAATTGAAGATAAATAAAATGATGCTTTCGATAAGAAAAAACAATTCAAAACATAAAGAGAAATTCATTACACTTAATTCAATACCTCCTTTACTGACAAACACAATTTTTCTTGATAAAAATAATTTATTAATTTTTAGTAGCAAACGGCTATTCTCTTTCATTTATTTATTTGAATGAATTTAGTAAATTCTTTTTTCTATCAAAATTGCCAAACATTTAACACTAAAATAATGCTGCAGTTTGTTATTTTCTGTTTTGTTTTTGTTCAAATGGATACTGAAATTAATATCTTCGAAATAAAATTTTCTTTATAATGTACTGATTGCTTATTGATCTTGAACAATTTTGACTAATACAGTTTCAGATGAATATTTCATGTTTCAAACTTTAAAGTCCAATAAACGAGTTATATTTAATAAGAGCTTTACCGTAACGAGCTCATATATTACACAAAATTTAACTTCGTTATCTCATGAAAATTTAATTTTTTACATTTCCCCAGAACTTGAAAAAAAATGACCATCGTACTTATTGATTTTTTTTAGTAATGGACGAAAAAATGAGGCATTTTAACTTAAACTAAGCAAGGATGAAAGACTTTTTTTAATATTGGAAATCTTCCAAGTCTAAACAATATATTTAAAACAATTTATATAGAATATCTCGAACTTCACAAGCTATTTAGCATTCATTTCTTAAATTCAAGAACACTTGAATCATATAACCATTTCATTTGTAAATAACCTTCAATTGCCTTTTGTAAATTAATGTACCAAAACATTAATGGACCAAATTTTCAAACTGGATTATTTTATTTGATATGCAACACGAACTTCTGGCCCATTTTCTTAACAAACTGGATTTCTTTCTCTTTGTCTGTAAACATAAAATAAACACAACTAATGTAATATATAGAGGCTGGCAATGATGCCAACACACAGAATTCAAAACAATAATTTTCAATTTTATTTTCGTCCTCTTCTTTTTCTTTAAGAATTATTCCATGAAAGTTCAAATTTGAAATAACAGAAAAAAGTCCTAGTAAGATAAAAAAACTACAACTTAATTTTACTTTTAACAAAAGCGATTTCTTAGGGCTGAAAAAGATTTAGAATCGGAGACAGAAATCGTGGAAGCTTTATTCTTCTGTTTGAAATCTGAAATTTAACGACATTAAATACAGCAGCTGACATTGTTAAACAAGTTTAAACTCACGTTTCAAGTCGCTCAAGTTAAATTGATAAGAAAAAAGACTTCTACAAAAGAAATATCGTTACCAATTTAAAATAAACTGCCATCTTTCTTTTTTTTTTCATTGCTGATCAAATGCTGCTACAATAAGCAAACGATTTTGATGTTTGCTTTTTTTTATTTTTGTAAAACTGTTTACTTTATTTGTTTATATGTCTTTTTGAAATATATTTGTTTTTAAAAATAGGAGAAATTCTTTTGTTGGTGTGTTTCGTCGCTCAAAAGATCAGACTATTAGATATAGAACTATCAAATTCTGAAAGTGTATTCTTTAAAAAATGGTATCTGGACTATAAAATAATTTTTAAAATTTCATGGATAAAATATTAATGGATTATTTTTTTGACAAAAATTAGGAAGTATATTTGATTTTTGTATAATCTTTTTTTGAATTTCTGAACTTTTTTAGTAAAAGTATTTTTTGCACCATTTTCAGTAATGAAATTCATATTTGCAGTGAAATTTTATTCATATACTACATTATATCATGATTCAAAGTCGCTCAAAAAATTGAGAGTGCACCTTACTTTTACTGGATAAATCCGACTTATGAAAAATCTG
Source organism: Argiope argentata (assembly GCA_026289955.1). Lineage (NCBI taxonomy): Eukaryota > Metazoa > Arthropoda > Arachnida > Araneae > Araneidae > Argiope > Argiope argentata. The sequence continues at coordinate 36,357 of JAOUZG010003614.1, forward strand.
AAGGAAAGTGCAAAAAATTTGGTTTTAGGTGGAAATTTTCTTTTCCAGCAGGACACAGACCCCAATAAGAATTCACGTAACGCTAAAATAATGGTGTTTTCACATTTCAAATAGCATTTACAAACACTACCACAGTACCCTGATATCAATGCCATTGAATATCTGTGGGCCACATTCAAAATAGTGGTCCAAAAATAGAAAAGAAAAAAAATCCTATTTAAAACAATTTTTGCAAAAAGAATGCTTAAAATATCTTCAAATACCCCCCCCCCCCAAAAAAAAAAAATGGTCGAATCAGCACCACAAAGTTTAAAAGTCATTATAAAGACATGTAATCAAATATTTACACTCTTTTTCTTTCTCGATATTACAAAAAGTTTGGTGTATTCTCAATTTTTTGAGGCAAAAATCTGCTAATGTTTATTTAGAATGCTTCTAATATTTTTCTTTATTTTTACTTTAAATCATACTATTTATTATGTGTAAAAATAAAATTACGTTTGGACTTCTAGTTAATGTGTTATTTGTATTGAAAGTCGGATTTATCAAATAAAAGTAAGGTGTAATCTGAATTTTTTTAGCGACTGTATTTAGCGAGTGATTTTCTTCCTTTGTTGAAAGTTAAGAAAGATAAATTCTACTAATTGTCTGTTAATTTACAATGTTAACATGTTTCAGCGATTTTTCTTACATAATAATTTAGAAAGTTAAATAACGTCACCAAATTACATCACATACAATTCTCAACACATAAAACAAATACTTTCAACAAGCCCTTGCCATAATTAAGCAAACCTCCTTTCTTGAAATAATTATTGTACCCACTTTATACACGAGACATTTACCTCATTTTAAACAAAATAAATGTGCCTAAATTAGCAACTAGAAAGCCAAAGGCCGTGAGTTATCTATATACAGAAGGATGTTTACAAACTTAAAATTTAGGTCAAACATGCAGAAATGAATGTGTTAGTGATTTTATTAAAAGAAAAAAGTAATTTGACTTAATATTATCGTTGTTTAATTATATGTATTAGATGAGTGGGGAGAGCTCATGGCGTTCTTCCAAGGTGCAAGATTCTGTAAGTCATTAAATTATTGTTATATAAACTGTCTATTCCCTGAAGAGATACACACATTGTTTGAATTTTTCCGGGCAACTATATTTAGATGACAAGATTCTGTATACTTTTACATTTTTGTGGTATATATTGTCTAGTGTATCTATTTCTTATAAAACTTCCACAGAAGTTGTGTAATCTTCTCCTGTTTCATATGATTAAAACTATTTAAATTTAAGTTGTACTTAAAACGAAGTATCAAAATTTCTTTTTTGGAAAATTAAATTTTTTTTTCGATGATATATTTAAAATTATCTCAAGTTATTTAAAATTCTTAGAAATTTTTTTTATTTAAGTGAAAAGTATTGAAATAAGACATTTTCTTTAAAGAAAAATAGTGACTCATAAATTCATAAGATTGGTGAAACTACAGGAATGGATTCTGGCAATAGCTTTTACAGAAGAATTATTATATATGTCAAAGAAAGTATGAAGTACAGATTCAGTGAAATTTAAATGTTCTGTTGAAAATAACTCATTTCCATGAATATCAACGTATGAAACGTGTATCGCTTTGAGCTTTGTGTATTTTGGACCCGAGTTTTTTGACTCATATTTCATTCGTTTTGCAGATATTACTATTATCCCACGGGTGACTTTAAAGCTGTGTTAGCTGTTGGAATTTTATGTTATATTAAATTACTATTCCATAAAATGCCAGTTGAACAATTTTTGTGGCATATCCTCTATTTAATAATGTCTTAGGCCAATAAATGTCATTTTTGGCGTCTGAGATCCGATGCTCTATCATAAAAAATACTTGATCCCTTATCCCTCTTCCTCCTTAACCACTTCACATACAATGACGTCTCTGACACGCGCATCGAATTATTGTATTATTAATTTTAAACATGAAATGAAGTAAAAGTATTCAGTAATTAAAAATGCTAGAATCATTTAGAAACTTTTCATTATCTTAAAACTCGTTACATTATAAGAATTAAAATAACAATAAATGTTTAATATTGGATGCGTCATCTAATTAGAAAGCTAAATAAATTCGTATGTCAAGTGGTTAAAAGAATTTCTGTACAGATTTGAAACACTCTGCAAAATGTATGCAATGACAGGGAAACCACAGTCCCCTACTGACAACAATTGAAAATGAACTATGTCATTGAATGATCCAAAAATAACTTTGAAACTGGATTTTAATCAAGCTACTTAACTCATTCTGTAACTTCATCATCACTTCTAATAGTATAGCAGTAACTAATTTCTAAAGCATTATAGACAGGGATATATTTCTGAATGGAAAAAAGTGATTTAAGTAACTTAAAGAATTTATATTTTATTTTATTTGAGTCAATAAATGAAAGTACTGCTGGAAAAATTGATAAAATTTGTTTTTATAAAGAGCACCAATCCTGTTTATTACAACCAATACAATATTCTTGATAAATTAATATTTAAAACAAAAAAAAAATTCTACAATTCTACCACTAAAATTAATTGAGATATATAACTTTAGAATAACACTATATTGTTCAATTAATTTAATTTATTGATTTCTCGAATAAGCCATGGTTTTTAATTTGACTAAAGCAATTAAATAAACAGTTTTATAATTAAGTTAATTTCGATCGCAGAGGTGTAGTTTTTTTTTGTAGAAAATGTTTTTAGAATTATTTTACTAAATGCAATTCATACGATCCCGAGCAGAGAAGTAAAAATTTAGGTATCATAATTATTTAAGAAATATTTTTTTAAAAACTGAAGTGAAATAAAATATAATTCGTTGATAAAAGATTCTTTGATTCTTTCATAAAAGATTTCTTTTTTATAACAAAAAGTTCTAAAAGATTGTTTGACTTTCTAACTTCTAAAAGATTCTTTGATTCTTTCATAAAAGATTTCTTTTTTATAACAAAAACTTCTAAAAGATTGTTTGACTTTCTAACTTCTGAAAGATTCTTTGATTCTTTCATAAAAGATTTCTTTTTTATAACAAAAACTTCTAAAAGATTCTTTGAATTTCTAACTTCTAAGAGATTCTTTGATTCTTTCATAAAAGATTTCTTTCTATTTATAACAATAGGCATATCTCTAATAGTTTCAATTAGTGATTGAACTACTATTAGACAGAACAATCTGCGTGGCTTGATGAAACTGCAATTTACCGCCTGATCCTGACGTTTTGCAAACAACAGCAACTCTTCGTTAAGTATGATTAACTTAGAAGGATGTTCCAGAATTCGTCGACTTTTGTAGAAACGAGATGCAAATATGACCTTAACACCGCCAACTTGGCCGCAGATGATAACAGAAGCGTGAATAAATGCATCTGCCCTTAATTCTCGTGGAATACGTGGTTAAGCCATTTCAGGTCATTCACCGGCATTCGCCAACATGGTAGCCATAACATGTGTGAGATTATAAACTAAGGCAGACGAAAAAGATTCTGATACATTGTATATCTAAGCCTAGGACGAAAATTTATAAACTAAAAATTGCTCTCAATATACACGTGTGAAATCGTTAAAACAAAAGGTCTTAGAAAATACTTTATAAATTTATTTTGCTTTCATCCTATACAAGTAGCACTTGCTCATATAATTCTAAGGTTACTTTTCTGATTTGTACGAGCAATTCGAATTAGGCCTAAAATGAAATCTTCAAAATTATTTGTTTGATTCTCAAATTAAAACAATTATAAAGATTTTATTTTATATCTTCATCCAGATTTTATTATGAAATTTCTTTATTTTTCGGGAATTCCCTTTAAGAAAATAGTATTTATTTACCAGTGTAAGTAATCTCTTCGAAACTTTTTCAGATACTCTTTAACAAAGATATTTTTCCCTTCACCCCGTATAAAATTGTGGAAAATGGACATGAAAATATAGACTCGAAATGCTCAAATCTTTATTTTCTCAGAGGAGAATTTTTTTTGTTTCATGATAAAATAACGAAAATCGGTAATCTCACCCGATAGAAATTCGACAAAGAACTTGAATTTTTACAATAATATCACATGTTAATTTCATTCATTATAAGTATTGCATTTTTGAGTTATTGTGGGTAATAATGCTTAAGAAGATTTGGTCCAAAATTTAATTAGATACTCCACTTTGAAAGCTAAAATGTTGAGAAAATATTCATTTAAGTCGTTACGTATTTGAATAATCATGGTTATATGCTAGAAAAGGAACATACCAACGGTTTATCAACTCTACGTTTCATTTCTTTTAAAATTTGATATGCATATACCATTTTGAAGTCAAACCTGTGTGCATTAATTTAGCTCTCTGCACTTTGCAGTTATCGTATTGACATGCATTTACATTTTATAAGTGTGTATTTATCTAGTTCTTTTCATTTTGTAGTCATCGAGTTAACATGCATCTACATTTTAGA
>JAOUZG010003614.1:98767-112813 GCA_026289955.1 Argiope argentata
AATAATAATAATAATAATAATAATAATAATAATAATAATAATAATAAATAAATAAATAAATAAATAAATTAAAACATTATTTACCTACATATCTTATACGGTAAGTTTTCAATCATACATTAAAACTTACATAATGCGAATTACATTGGCATGACATGGATACTTTTTACCACTTTGCAATAATATTGTTTATGTCCCACACACGGATTTTATCTCATTGAACTATTCAAATTCTGTTTCGAGTATCATTTGAAATTCCATCTAAAAGCAGAAGGAATGTTGTCTTCCTATACAAACTAGCATTCAACCGTGTAGTTGACCCTGGTAAAAATTTTATTTCCATTCCCATTTCTGTCAATAATAGCTAGAAATACGTCTCATGGATTCAAATTTAACGTTTGAATTATTGTGTTCACTTCTAAATGAACGCGCAACACTTTGATTGAAAACGCATTATTTCAACTAAAATGTAACCTAATTTTCAACTTTAGTTGTATCATGCGCCGAACCATATATCGCATGTCATAAATTTCATAAAAGATATGATTTCACAAATAGATTCTCGGAGAGTTTCTTCAATTTTGAACTTGATAATTTCAACAAGTACATTAATTTCAGCTTTGAACATTTTCATATGGGAAAGTTCAGAAGAACTATGATTATTGTCTCATATATGAAATCTTGATATTCATAAATGTTTCATTAGCTAAATGCATCTAGTTTGTTTTATCCCAGTTACATATCCAGTGAATAAAATGATTCATTATGGGTTCAATGTACCTAGCAAATTCGTTCATTCAATAATCAGTTATAGTATATTTGGTGATTCAATTCTCTCTTGCATTAGTTTACTTATAGAGAGTATAAAAACTGGCCATCCTAACTTCTCATCTGCAACCTCATGGCAAATACATGATATTCAAAATATCCCACATCAATGCCTAATTCGGAAACTATATCATTTATGAATTAATTTCAAGAGTTTTTAATTTACAGAGTGAAGTTTCCCATGTCAAAAACAGAATCACCAATCAAAGACAAAAAGCCGATAGTGAAACCCCTATCCACGGCATTTATTAAATTATATTACGGAAGAAAGTAAAATCATAGAAAAGAGATGAAAAAGAGAAAGAGACTGAACTTGGCAGGCATTTTGTCTGGCAGAAACCATAACAATACCTTTCGACGAGATTAATAAGGACCCAGAGGGCATTGTCCTCCATATCACCACCAAAAATACAAAGGGCAAAGAGACCTCATAGAAATCTTTAATTTTTATTTTTATTAATATTTAATTTAAGTAGTAGTTACCTCATTAATTAAATTTGCAGTATTTGCTCCTACTCAGAAAATTGGGTTTTTCTTTTTTGGTTGCAATTATATTTTGTTATGACGTAATAAACTATTTCTTGTTATTTTCTTATAACATCGTTCCTATAATTTGTTTATGGATGATTTTCAGAAATAATCTCTATTTTAAACTTAACATAAAATTATTTTTTTAATTTGAGTTTAAAATTTTTATAAGAATGCTCCTAATATAATATTATTTTGTTGCTTAGAGATAAATTTAAACTTTTCAGTTAACTTTCCATTACCAGAATCATCATCTTTATATTCAAACCATGTTGAAAGCTGTAATTCTGAAATTAAGTTTCATTTGCAAATGAAAAAGAAAAAAAAAGACAAATTTAAAACAAAAAATGAAATATATGATAGCAAATTTCAAGTTATCATGTGAAAACATTAACTTATTTTATGTCTTAATTTTCAGTCATGAACCAATTAAAAACGGGGTGAAACAATCATGAGACTTCTCTATCGGTCTCTATCCCCACCCTCTATCTATATACATAGATATACATGGTGTACATAAAGTCCATATCTATTTTATAGAAGGGGTTAAAATAAAAAAACACTTTAATGGGATATTATTGAAGGAATATTTTAACGTCCAACTCATACATTTTCTTCCTGTGATTGCCACAAACATGGTCAACACGAAACAAATTTTATTCCACATGAGCACCATCGATATCTCTGCACATCTCAAAACGGTGGGTGGCTTCACGGAAAACATCTCTCCAGCATTCGGGGTGTAATCTATGTCACTGCTTGTGAGATGCGGTTTCTCAAATCTTGCAAATTTTCAATTCTTTGGCGATACACGAGAGATTTGAAGAATCTTCAAGCGAAAAAATCCAGTGACGTTAAATGTGTGAGTCCTCTTTGAAGACTTCACAGACTAACTCAACACTTTGTTGTGGTGTAGTGAGACGTAAAGGTCTTTCTTCATCAAGTTAGCCCGTTCTGTTGAATTTGTTGAGTAATTCACGAATAGCTTTATCTGTAGGCCCGGGCATGTTGTATCGTCTTTGAAATCTGTCTCCAATCACAACACACTTGTTTCCCCGGATACGGAGTTTGACAACCAGGATACTTTCTTCTACATTCGTCATCATCCTGTATCTGCAATGCAAAAGTTTTCCAACCATTAAATCACAAAAATAGATAGGGACTTTATGTACACCCTGTATAATGATATTTTTTTTAAAGATTCATTTTCAATCTTTCTAGCTGAGAGAGCGACTGATTTTGAAATGAAATAACAGTTATGACTTCATATTTATATGCCAACCTTTTCAAAACGCATCTTATGTCAATGAGACACACATATTAAAAAACCAATACTCGTAAAATCAGATCAACCTTTTAAAAATGCGCCTGATTTCAAAACAGCGTACATAATAATAGTGTAATACTGGTAAAACAAGGTAAAAATCTTTGCGATTAAAATATAATGAATATTGTCATTTATGTTTTATGCTCATTGCCTACTTGATTTCGTGCTTCAATTATTCATTGCTCTAAATTATTCAAAACCGAAAACTACATGATGTTCTTACATGATAAGAATACTAACAATCGGAATATGCTTGATAATAGATACAGTTAAAAAATTAAAGAAACAGTAGATATTGCATGTGCACAACGATGCTGATTACGAATATTCCTCTGCAGTTGCTGCCACGGTTTGAAGGGGATCCTATTCTTTTGAGACCGAATCGAAATAGAACAATTACATGCGGAAAAACACTATTCAAAATAGTTAAAGACTTTACATTAATGTTACTAGGAGTCTTTAATTATATGGAATAAAGTTAATTACTCAAAATTTACGTTTTGTTAGAGTTCCGTACGAGTACACTAAATAAGAACATAAGAGTACGTTAGTGTTTCGTTCTTCTTAGATCGTAAGGGACCGATTCTACTCGAATTTCTTGAGTTAGAAATCAGAGTTGAGTCATAAGTGTTGAATAACAATATCAACAAAAACCAAATGGGGCATCTAGAAATTTTCCGGTGAAAATACAAGAACCACCAGCATTTATATATTAGATATGCCTTTTGCAATTCGATGAAATGAAAGAACATTGTTGAAACTATTCTTTAAAAAATACTGAAATCTATTAGGATTTGCTTGCACAATTTAAAAGCCTTAGGTTGTCTATGAGCAAGACATTTTGATACGAGTGTTCAAATAAGACACACACGCGCGCGAGCACACACACACATGCAAGCACACACACATACACAAATTCACTTCGAAATCGTTTGTAGTGAGGGCATATGGTATGAAGAGCAAGTAGGCTTCAGTAGAAAACAACCAGGAGAAGTGATGGTCTGAGCTTTGATCTATCGCCTCTCCAAACGGCCCACTCTTTCTTCGGTTTAACTGCCGACTTTCTACAACAGAATTGGCTACACCACAGACGACGCGTCGCAGCTTCCCCAGTAGACAACAAAACTCGGCAAACAGCGGTTTGGGACTCGCTTGAGCTCCACACAACGCTGGTCCTCCGCCGTTGCTTCGCTGTCCTCTAAAGACTAATTTCTTGTCTTCTACTCTTGCTCTGATTCCTGTTCAATTCTATTCTCCACGCTGCAGCTTGAGACTGCTAGTCTTTCATAGCTCCCTTGAAATTTCCAACATTATCAATTTTGTCGACAAAGTCACCAAGTCTCCAAATGGTCGCCAAGTTTATGGTTTAGCTCTGGGATCACTGACGCGGCTCCCGTTTAGCATGCAACAAGGTTGATGTTAAATGGTCTTTCTGACGATGACACTATTCATGCTAGGAAGCAAAATTACCGCCTTGCAACAATATATGAACCTGTAATTTTGCTGGATAATAAAGGAAACAATTGTTTAATGGAGATTAATGTATTTAGAAATTCGACATTGAGAAATTCATTATCTTTTTTTTTTATAATTTTCTATCTTTTTTTATTTTACACAATTTTAACTACACTTGGTTAATTTTTAATATTTAAATGATTAATTTATCAAAGAACGCATTTGGAAAAAAAATAGAATAAAAAAGTTTTTACCGACTGATTGATAAAGAATTTGATGAAATTGCATCGAAAAAATTTGTATTGTCTTTTGTTGATTTTTTATTGTGTTTTCCATGTTTTCTGTTTACATCTTTAGATTTCAAATTTCCGAGCAAAATTTAATAAGGAATTTATTTTAAATTAATTTTTTTTCGTAAGTTAGCAATGAGTTTCTTAAAGATGGAACAATTAAAACTGTCAATAGACCATATTGTATAAAGATGGAATAAAAATTTTCAATAGAAAAAAATTTGATAGTATGAGCTTCATATGGACTGACATGTTTGCTATTTTGAAGAATGGTGTCTTTTTAAATTTCATACAAGAAGAAATAAGAAAGCTTCGACAACACTATTATGAATGATCAAATCATACGTAGAATATTTTTAAATGAAAATGTTTATCCTAGACTATATAGAAACTATTTTACAATTAAAATTCAATGATTCCTGATAATATTGTACAGCGCTTTGGGTTGATGAGACTATATCTCGAAAATGACAAGACGTTTCAAGATGCAGGAATTTACCCCTGAGGATAGAGAAGTCTAATGATTGTTTCAAACTGGTTCTGACTGACAAATAATGACTTAAAATAATAATGTGCTGATATGATAACTTGAAATTTGCTATAGTAGATTTCATTTTGTCTTTTCATTGCTTATTTTTTGTTTTGTTTCATCTACAATGGGCATCAAAACTAATATCTCCGAACCATAATTTTATTTATATTGTCCAAATTGCTTATGAGTCTTGAGCAATTTTGATTCACACAGTTAGAAATGAATATTTCATAACGCAACATTGAAGTCTGCAACAAACGAAATATGTTTACTAAGAGCTTTACCGGAAATTCCTCATAAATTACGTAAAATTTAACTTGGCTACCTCATGAAAATTTAATCCTCATATATTGTTACGAAATAGAGCGAATTTATTAGCAAGTGTGAACATAGGTATAATGCATTGTTTGTGTATTCATTATTCATCAATTTAAATTTTCCTATGCAAGAGACTAGGCGCGTTTGGTGATGAGTATGTTGAAAAGAATTTGATTTCACTTAATTTTAAACAAATTTCTTATGTGTTATTAGATGACCGCTATTCAGTATAAAGGTCCTAACCATCACAACTTTATCGATTATGCGATCAAACCTTTTCAGTATTTTCGAATTTCTGCACTTTTTAAAAAAAATTTCGAAAAATTTGAATATGGAGAAATTTAATTCTCGTATGAATTTCGAACATTTATCATCATCATTCTTATTATTATCAGAAATTATTTTTTTAATTTTTAGGAAGAAATTTCTTTATTCTTTTAAGTTCAGTTTGTATCTATGACAGACATTTTTCTAAATAAAACATTATATGGAGTTGTAGCTTCTACCAAATGACCTTTTTTTATGAAAATAGTAGCATTATTTTTATCAAGATAATATTTTCTTTTCTCAATGAATGTAGAATGATAAAATGTATGAAGAATTTTTATAGTTATTTTTAAATTTTTGAAATTAACTACTTGAAAAATAAACAAATTGGTTGTTTATTAAAATTTTTTCTTAATCTATATGACTCTTGAAAACAGCGAACCAATTATCGTAATAATTAACCCTTTGCACTCCGATGGTGCCTCCGACTCACCATTCAAAGTTGTGCATCATTTTGACATTTTATTAATTAATTTTTCCAATTTAAATGTTTAAAACGCCTACATTAAGAGATGTAGATTAATTTTTCAAAGAAATTGGACTTAAAAGAATTATGTATATTTATTTTTCATATCAAAAAACGAATCATTGTATTAGGTGAATAATTTTGCATATAATTATTTCTCGGAGTGCAAAGGGTTAACTTACATTGTCCCGCCTCCCAATTACTCGAATAAAAAATATTGCAGCATTTTTAATATCTGGTATCAGGAGTATAAAAAGATAAATTATTGTATATTTGTACCTCCAAAAAATTCGGACGATGACGAACCAAAAATGTTCAGATCTTCCATTATCCGAAAATCTCATATTTGAAGAATGTTTGTATGTGAATTCAATGACTCAAAAGGGTCCCAGTGGTTTCGAAGCCGGAAGATTTTAGGTTCGAGTTTTGATATTGTTTTGAAGATCGCTGAATAACTAGATGATTGCTTAAAGTAAGTTTTTTTGTTGTTAAAAAATATTATCTTTTTTTTCAGACATTTCAGAGAATAAGGGATTAGACAGTATTTTTAAAAGAAACAGTTTACAAACAGTTTCAGTATCTAGCATTTAAGAGTTTTGATTAAAATTTACAGTTCTGCTGTTGAAATTATAAGTCAAATATCATTCAATTTGTCGCAAGGTGCCTTTGATTAGTGGCATTTACATTCATATGGACGCAAAAAGCTTTATATTGAATTTTATTGACAGATTCTGATCTAAATACTGATATGATTCTGTGATGTTAATATATTACAAACACATCTAATTTAATTCCTCTAGCTTTTCCACTTTTAAAATATCAATTTCCCAGATAGGCAAGCCAATTCTAAAAATATATTTTGGTGGTGCATAACTTTTTTGTTGAATCATTAAAATATTCCGAAATATTTTAAGGAATTTATTGATTTATATATTGTTACAAACCTGTAATTTTGCTTCCCAGCACGAACAGTTTCATCTTAAGAAATAATAGTTTACGATCATCTCTGCTGCGTGGTGAGTGGATGCTACGTTAGTAATATGAGAGTTTGGCTACAAACTCAGCTACCATTTGGCACCATGGTGACGATTTTGGCAAAAAAAAAAAAGGATACTGGTGAAAATTTTGATAATTTTTACTACTCATCCAATAGAAACTGAGATGCGCCTCCTACTGGGAGCTATAAAAGGCCGCCAGTCTGAAGATCCGGAATCGGAATCGAAGTAGAAGACAAATAACGAGTCTCCGAGAGGATAGGGAGGTAACGGCTGAGTGCCAATGTTGTGTGTAGTTCAAGTGACTGCTGAGTGCCGTCCTGTTGTCTACTGTGGAAACAGTGATGTATAGTGCGTGAAGTAAGCAGTAAGTGGTAGTGAGTCAGCAACTAAAGTGATGAGACAGTGAAAACTACAGCCTCTTGGAAGAACCATAGATTGAAGCTTCGAGGTTCCCCTCTCAATCTGTCTTCTGTTCGGCCGTTTTGAGTGCTATGATCGATTATTTCTTGTGGGCTACTGTCTGCTGTAGTGTGCTACTGTGAGTTCTTCTCGGATGTACACATTCGTCATCTTTGTGTTGGTGTCTTCGTGTAACGACGTTTTTGTTTTCTACAGAAGCCTCTGACTGTGTCATTACACCATAAAACCACTATAAACGTACCCAGTTATCTATAACAATACGTTTGATTAAAATAAAGAAAGGTTACTAATTATTATATTTTCTTGATGAATATCTCACTTAATTCATAATAAATGGGAATGCGTTTGTATGTGTATTGGCACTGTACAGGCCACGCTATTTGACCTTTAAAGCTAAACATTTAAACGATTTATTTCGAAATTTGTTCTAAAAGATCTCTTGTAAATGCTTAAATGATAAAAAATAGGACAAAGGATAAAAAAACGATGAAAATAAAAGGAAAAGGTACAGACAGATTGGAATCTTACTTTTCTCTGAAAGAAAACTTGAAAAAAAGTTTGGAATGTTATTAGGAATCCCGAGATCGCAGTTTGAATTCAAATCCGATTCGCCATTGGTACTTTTTTCTTAGAAATTTCGAGACGGCATTACGAGATTCACTTTCTTAAATTGTAAGTTTAATCTCATTGAAAAAAAATAAAAATAAATTTCCCTTGCTCTGTACAAATGAAAAAATGCGCATGTTCTTTATATTAGAGATGTATTTTTAAAATTACTTTTATACTGAGTAAAATCTTTTAAGTTTTAATCATAAATTTTATAAAGGTATTGCCCATTTTGCTAATCTTTTTCTTATAAGTTTATATTCCAAATGGCAAACCGCTTATTAATAATGCTGAGCAATTTAATAAAGATACATTATACAATATGTAAAGATAAAGAACAAATTCAAACGGTTTATATTTTGCAAGGATGTTCCAAAATTTTTAACATTAACACCATTTTTCCCCCATAAGTTTTTGATTGTAAGCTCAATATGCCGAAGATAATTGACGAAGGTAATTAATTTGTTTTCGGTTATTCGATAGTAAAATCTGCTTCGCACTGAATTGTGATTTATAGGTTCGCCATATTGTAAACCATAAAATACATGCATTCACTGTATATGATAAAGAAAGAACACGACTTCTAAGCAGAAGTTTGTTTTTAAATCTGTAAAATGTAATAAATTTTGAAATTCCAACTTAAGAAAGTTTAAATGGAATGATTGGATTGGGATATCCTGGTTGGTGGGGCGTTGGATTCACATCTCTTGGGATGCGAGTTTGAACTTGTCAGCTGAAGACTCTCCGTGTATGTGGTGGCAAGCGCATGTCAAATTTGTAGTGGTCACAAAGTCTTCCATGTTGATAGTGCGGGTACTGGGTCAGAGTTGATCGTTCTTTGTTTCGGATCTAAATTACAATCTGTGGATGTATGAATTAATGAATGAATGAAACTCGAACCGTAAAAAGAGTTTGTGACGTGTGTGAGCTGGAAGTCAGACTTCTATCTTCAGGTTCTCAAGGGTCCCTACTCTCAGAAGTTATCCCTCCGGGGACACCTCGAAATGAGGATGTGATGTTTCCGGTATGGTGTTTGGATTTCGCTACCCTGCAGGGTACACTAATAGGTGGGAGTACGCTCCATTCATCGCTGATGGGACGTACTTCCCACGGGAAGGGTTGTACCATGACCGGTGATGGCCATGATGACGTAACCGCAGTTCCAGCCAGTGTTGCTGTTACGGTGGTCCGGTCATTCAGCCCTCGTGGTTTAAATTCGTGTGTCTTCAGATTTAAACTAGAAGGTGGGTCGGATAGTCTTGTATGACTTATACTCAGAAGCTACTGCACTCATCCTTCCTCTATAAAGCGGAATGCTAGAACAACCACAACAATGGAATGAATTTTGAAAAAGGAAGACCCATCATATAAATTAGATGGGGAAAAGATTTACCTGTTTCATGAATTGTTTTTATATTTTTATATCGGAGGAATTGATTTTAGGCCTATTTCTATAATTTATCATTTATTATAAATGTACGCACAAATGTATATAAAGCTTTATTTTAAAAACATTTTGAAATCATAATAAATTATGATATTCTTGTATACATTTTTTTTCTTTGAATATTTAAATAATGTAACAAATCCTCTCATGTAGAATGTTAAATTCATGCATTTTAACAATTCGTAGTAAAATCAGCATAAAATTTCAGTAAAATAAAAATGTCCATCAAATTCATTACAAGAAGAATTTTCAAATAGGTGATCAAAATCTTCATTCTTTGATAAGAAAGATTTCCGAATAATTTTGGCCTTTATAGAGATAAGTAATCACGGTCGCACATAACATTTGATAATACATTTATTTTGTTCTTTATTATTTTTTTATAATCCAAAAATCAAAAAAATTCGATCTTTGCGGATATTGTTTTTTATATAATTCAGAAGATCACCTTAAAAAACCCCAACCTTCATAGTTATTGATTATCTTCTAAAAATAGAAATCATTGAGCATGAAAGAAGGAATTTTTTTTTAATTGGTCTTCTTGTAAGCCTAAATAATAGATGTAGACAATTTAGATAGAATATCTGGAACTTAATCACTCGAATCGACATTTTTATAACACTTACCGTAATCACCATCGAACACTCACTTCACAGATTCAAAAGCACTTAAGCCTCATACCCTATTCAATTGCAAATAACTTTCAAAGTGCCTTTTGCAGACCATTATATCAAACAACTAAATTTGCATGTTGTATAATTTTACTTCATTTACACAAACTTATGACCTATTTTCTCAACAAAATGAATCTTCTCATCCTTATCTTGCGATATAAAATATACATATTGTAGAAATACTACTAATGTAATATAGAGAGTATGGCAAGGATGCCAACATGCAAATTCAAAATAATAAATTTCAGTTTTTTCCGCTTTTTTAAAATATTTTTTCAAAAATAATTTAAAAATGAAATAATAGAATAAACTTTCAGTAAGATAAAAACTCGCATTCTACTTTCAACAGAAGTAATCTGTTAGTGCCGAAAAAGATTTAGAAACAGAAATCACAGAAGATTTGGGCTTCTAACTCTTTTGTTCGAAATCTGAAATTTAACGATATTAAATGCTAAAACTGACTTTGTTAAACTAGTTTAAACTCACATTTCACGTTACTCAATTTAAACTTAGAAAAATATGTGAAACGAAATATTGCCCCCGATTTAAAAAAAAACAAAACTAGTTTTTTTTAATAATTGCCGATCAAATGCTACGTATAAGCGAACGATTTTAAAGTTTGCTTATTTTACTGGTTCCAAATTGCTTTACTAATTCTTTTAATTATTTATGCGATTAGCAAAATATCTGTATTAAAAAAGAAATTCTATTGTTTACGTTTTTGAAATCTCTGCATATCAGACCATTCTAAAGCTACCAAATACCATTCAGATATACTTAGAAAAAGGGAATTTGGGTCATTAAGGGATTTTTAAAATCAGAACGCATAAAATAGTAAAGAAAATGTTATTATATTCTAGGCTATAAATTTCGAAAATATTATTCTGTATATTTAATATTTGAATATTTTTTTGAATTCTGTCAATTTTTCAAAATCATCATTTTTACTAATGGAAGTTATTACTTCTGTGAAATTATTAAAATATTAATTATTTCATCGTATATACAGCGAATAATTTAATTCCTACGTTGAAAGTTAAGAAAATAAATTCAGCTAATAGTCAGAAAATTCAGAATGTTAACATGTTTTGACTATTTTTCCTGAAAATTCTGAAACTTAAATTCTGCCATCAAAATATAAACATGCAATTTTTTACTGCATATACCAGAGACATTTTAATAGCACTCATCATAATTAGATTAACCGCTCTTGTTGAATAATCATCACATTAACTTTATATACGAGTTTTTTTATTTTATTAAAAATATAGCAGATATTAATGCTCAACTAGCATGTCGCCCAAGTATTCAATTATTTGTTTATGCCTTATTTTATTTATTAATTATTTTATGAAGCAAAATTCTCTAAAGTCCTAACTGTTCTTCTGGCTGAAATATTGGTTTCTTTATTTCTTTTATAATTTTAACTTTACGGATTACCGAAATTAATCAGGAGACATTTAAGATCTTCTGTATAAAACTTGTTCGTATTGAAGTCACAATTTTTAAACATACATTTTAAATTACATGATTTCTGTTTCAGAAGGAAAAACAGCTAACATTCTTACAAGGAAGTGGGAAAGGGTGCTACTACACAATAAATTTGTGAAATTCTGCAAAATGTGTAGCAACATTTCTTTAAATAACATCACGAAACTTAAACTGCATGCGCACAACTTCATGCATTTTAATTTGTTGTTGTAACGATAATTTTGGCAAATACTGGTTGAACAGGTTTGTATACCAATTTTAAGTTTAAAAAGTGATTCACTTTAAAGGTAAAATCATTCGCCGAGGATTTGTCATATTAAAACAGCATTGGTGCAACATGTGAAAATGCATGGAATAGGTTTAAAAAAGGGCTTTCACAGGTAAGCGAATTTAAAAAGTCCAGCAGTATTAGAATGCTGGTCACTAAAATTGTATATAGTTTTCCACACATAAATATAAAAACCTACTACTTCAACATTTTGCGTTTCAGCTGCTTTGTGATCCTTTTGAAGTTTCAGTATAAAAAATACTTCTATTTCTGTAAAATACTTCTTTTATAAAATGCTTGTAATAGTGAAAAAGCATTGATTCAATCTTTAAAAACATGTCGAAAGAATATTATCTTTGAGATAAAATATTAGTTAGAATGGCATCTGATCACATAAGATAAGTACAATAGTTTGTAAAATCTCAGTTCATATTAAAATTACGCTTTTGCAATACTTAGAATAAAGAATTTAGGATATTTTCAATTTTGTGTAAACTACTACCATCGTATTACTAACCTCCTTCCATTTTAACTATATGAATATGAATTACATTTTTATCAAATTGGAACTATACAGTTATGAGAATAATCAATAAGAAATTTGTGTTTTATTCAGCGAATAATATTTCCGTAGATATTGCATAAATGCCTCCTATTTAATTTGGATAAATTTTATTCGAATGTAATCTAATCTGTTCAAAAAAAAAAGAAAGACAAATACTTTCTGGAAAATTAAACTTTATTTCGTAGGTACAATTAAAATGATCGTAAGTTAATTAAAAATTCTTAGAAAATTTTAAAATTTAACTATTGTATGAGGAAATAAGAAATATTTTTTAAAAAATACACGTCATAAATTTAAAGGTTGGAAGATTTCAAGGAGGAATTTTGAAAATATTAATTTAGTGAAATATACAACACAGTTTAAGTGAATTACAAATTTGCAAACATAATAATATAAATAAAATCTATACAGGTTAGAACGTTAACTACTTTGAATGCGTATCGAAGTTTTATGCTTCAAACTGGACTCAGTTTGCTGTAATAATTCTACGAATGACATTGAGTCTATGGAAATTGGAGCAGTTGTTAAGCAGTTGGATTTTAGTGCTATCGTAAATTAGTACTTTATTAAATGTATTCTGAGCAATTGATTTGGTGTACCGTTTTTCTTTTAACATACCCTTTTATTGTCGTCTTTAGTGTTTGGTATCCTAAGACTTATTATAAAAAAAGATTTGTTCCTTTATTTCTGATTCTATTTAAAAGAAATTCTATACAGATCAGAGACATATTGCGAAAGTGTATGTTATGACATTGATAACATTCTCTATTGACTACAAAACAAAATGAGGACTCTGTCTCTGAACAGTGCAATAATAACTTTGAAATCGGATTATTGTCAAGTTAAATATAATTCACTCATTTTATAACCTTTCACTTCTAAGAAAATAAAAACAGCTTCGCTATCTCATTATCAGCTTGCCTCAATGAACTAATTTTCAAAGCATTATAGATAGGCATATATTTCTAAATAGATAAAAAGTGTTTTAAATAATTGAAAGAACTTATATTCGATTTTATTTGAAGCAATGAATGAAAGTACTACTGAAAAAATGGATGAATGTTGTTTTGTAATACACCAATCCTGTCAGTTATAATCAATACAATATTCTTGATACATTAAAATTTTAAACAAGAACAACTCTACAATTATATCACTAAAACTGACCATGATATAAAACTTTAAAATAACACCATTTTATAGAAGTAATGTTCAATTAATTTAATGTGCGGATCTCTCGATTTAGTGATGGTTTTTGATTTGCCAAACAATGGAATTCAAAGATTCATAATCAAGTTTATTTATATCACAGAAATGAAGAATTTTTTGTTGAAAATGTTAGTTATTTATGTGGTTTTATTAAATGCAGTTCATATTATCTCAGACAGCTGCATAAAATTTAGATTCTTAACTAGTTAACTGGAGAATCATAAAATACAATTCTCTGATTAATAAAAGTTTACACACACACACACACACACACACACACACACACACACACACACA
>JAOUZG010003617.1:0-12686 GCA_026289955.1 Argiope argentata
CAAAACAACTTGGATGAAGAAGAAAATAAAATAGTCTTCGGATTCTAGGTATAAATTTCTTTTTCAAAATATTGATAGTGAATTTCTATATAAAAAATATATATGTGGGAGTCTAAATAAATCTTCCAAAAATTAGACTCTTCAGATAGCAGGGTTTTAGTGGCGTGATGTCTAGGTGTTTTTAAAAATATTTATGGGTTAGTTAAACCAAGATTAAATTAATGCAAACGAAGGATGAAAAGACTTCTTTAGAAAAAATAAAAAACTTTATTTAGAGTTAAAGGGAAATATTTGAAGAGGGAGTATTTACAGGGAAATATTAATAAGAATTAAAACATGGAGATATTAAGTAATCAGAAAGATTATTTCCCCTAGGAGGACGTTAGAAGTAGGAAAACATTATGACTGAGAATATATTGCCGCGTAGCCTTGCGGGAATCGCTGACGCGTGAAGACAGACGTCTTTCTTTTACGAATGTTAGTGGGGCCTCTGCCTCCATTTTAAGGGGGACAGACTCTTGAAAGACCGATAGGTGGCGTTGTTCTGGAATGCTAAACTAATTAAAATTATCGTCATCTGAAAAATGATCTAACCTTTTACAACTCTTGCTTTGAAGTGCATCTATCATCGGGTGTTGACAAAACAAGATGAAGGTAGGTGTTGGTGAATTAAAATAGCTCAGTGGGGTATCCCACATATATATCTTAAATTAATTTTGTAAAAAAACCTCTTTGGATATTTAAATTCATTTGTATCAGAAATTTTAGGAATAAAATGAAGGAGCATATTCATTAGTAGATTTTTCATGTTATTTTTTTCATCCTTTTGTGCGCTAACAAGATGTGTTGTTGGTAAAACATTTATCTAACAATGCAGAATATGTTTTCGTGCATTGATTTTAGAATAAAAAATTGACATTTTGCTGTTATTTATATTAAAAATAGATTTATACTTCCATAACTTTTGTTTAAATCAAAAATTGCTTTTAGAATATCTACATCATTTGCTATTAAATTTGTAGCATCATTTAAATTGTATAATCCTGCTACATTGTTTACGAACTATACACCTCTTAACAACTGAACATTCTTTATCATTTTAAATCTAAATTTAACCCCTTGAACAACAATTTATTTTCAGTCGGCACCGCTCTGGCAGATGATTTAATGTTCTTATTTTTAAGAGGAGGGATTGTTATAGAAACTTACGGTTTTGCTCCTCAAGTAATTTGTTATGATAAAAAATATTTTTTGCTCGCACATGCAAACACACACACACACACACAATATAATATAATTAGTGTCGGCTAATTCCTTATTAATGTTTAACAAAAAAATTACAATTAGTACAATAGTATTTAAACGAAAGTAAGTTCGTGTTTCAACATTTATACGCATAGATTTATGCAAATTACATTCTAACGGTAACTGGAAGCATGCACACAAGTATATCAAAGCAATAGACTCGATATGACTGACACATACTTCTCTCATAAAAAGTATCAAACCTCAATGTCTGGCAAGTCCAACTCGTCATTGTCAGTTTGTTCAGGAAAGTATATGACGAGCTGGTTCCGTTTAAGGGGTTAAGGTTTATAAAGAGCGTTTTAAAGCCTTTATTTATTAACGTTTTATATAATGTGTTTTATCGTAGATAAATCCGAAATCAGTCAATTTGTGATCAGATATTTCAATTATTGATCACTCGACCAGCTTTGACTAGTCCTTTCTTTGGGGAGTGGGGATATGATCAGCCACGTAGTAATCTGACAAACTTAAATAAGGAAAAAATTGTGAAATTTAACGATCGAACTTCACAATACATCTTGAGTTACAAACATAAAAGTGGCCAATTCGCAAAGTAACATATTTTCGGTCATAAAAAAAGAGAAACACGAAGAGGCTTAAATAAAAACATTCTAGCATTTTAATGAATTAATTGAAATCTTAATTACATGAATTTACCTCTAATTAAATCGAAGGGAATAATCTCCATGAAACTTTCTTGCATATTTCTTAAAGATATAAGCTCTCTTCCCTTCGCATAAAATGTAGAACATTAGATAAAATCATGAGAGTCACGTTTCTTGTGTGTGTGTGTGTGTGTGTGTGTGTGTGTGTGTGTGTGTGTTTTCAGAATCCCACATGTGAGCTTTTTGTGGTTCGTAGTGTAGTGAAGACAATCGAGTATGCATTTTGAACACTTTTACTTTGACCGAATGAAAACACAATTTTATACATAATTGCAATTTTACTATCAAAATCGCTTGATAAAGTTCATTTATATAAATTAGTGCAGTTTCGAGGTATTGCGTTTACATGCGTACAGGAGTACAGACTGACAAATGGTCGGTCCCTTCATAGACTTGATAGTATACTTCATACATATAGACTACAGTTAAGATTCTCAATCCGTATACCAAATTTTATTCAATTAGCTTTTTAAATTTTGTAGTTCTTAAGTATTCTCCAGGCTAAAGGGTGATATTTCTTACACTTCCATTTTTATCTATCCAGCTCTAAACCCTTTGAGAAATCGTTTTTAGATTGACACAATACCAAAAAAGAGTTTATCGGATTCAGAAAGGTTTATACCATGAAGATTCTTCCAAATCTTGTGTTCGAATTTTTTTCTGATGATTCCGGTACTTTCTATTTGTATTCGAATAAGTAAAGATGACCGAATTTAGAAACTCATAATTTTTTTTATTCGTCTCTATTGGTCGTGGTGGTTTCTATATTTTTACCGAAAGTCAAGCGACGTGGAAAAGGACAAACCAACAACCCCCCGTACAAGTGGGGTCAAACGACACCCCCCTCCCATAGATATGAAACAGAGATCCGCGTCATTGCACTTCAGTTCGACCCAAAGTAATAAATACCCGCGTAACTTTAAAATAATTCTTTAATCTTATTAAACTAATTCACTCCAAGTCTCATTAGATCATGAAACACTCAAGTGCGATTTAACTCAAGATCGTCTGTAGATAGATTCCTGTTTTGGAGCTACCTATTTTAGAGGTTCTCAAGACAAGATTGAGTGGAAATTTCTTCAGTTTTTTTTTACCGATCAGGGTCACTAGATTCTCAAAATTACCTTTGGTTAAAAAGTTATATAATATATAACGTTACAGGTGGGCGGGCGCCACGGAAGCACACTGAAGTTGGCGACGTTTGACGAGGATTTCGCGCCAGCCGTTTGGTGGAAGGAATAATCCTTTGGTGGAAGGAATAATCTGGTCGCCGCTGGATCTTACGTGAAATGCCGTGTTGCTTCGCGTGCTTTTGGGCACTCGCTGGCTCGGCTATATAAGGGACGGATTGCCGTAGCTCCGGCAGTTAGTTAGTTGACAGTTTCCTCTCGGAAGAGAAGCGTCTCGCTGGACTAGTGGATTACTCACTTGTTATTAGTGATCTGTGTTTGCGTTTGCTGTTAACGTTGTATTACTGAGCTCTCTGTGACTTACTGTTTACTGTGCTATACGATAGCTGTTTTGCAGTCTGTGTTTATTGTGCGTAAGGCTATACAATAATAATATTTTGAAATCTAATTTCAATTGCAGTTAATTTTAAGTTTTATCCTAATTTTTAGATCAATTTAGAGCATATTTATGAACTTCATTCTAAAATGTTCTCTTATTTTCTGATCCCCTTCCTCTTCTATTTGATTGATTCAACACGTTCTAAAAATTACTGATTCAGCTAAAATCCGACAAATTCCCACATTCCGAGTGAAGGAATAAAAATTACTGATCTAAACAAATTCTTCTAAAAGATCCCCACAGTCCCCTTACCTAAATTCAACACGTGTAGAGAAATCCCTATTAAAATCCCGTAGTATATAAAACCAGGGATATTTAATTTCTCCCACTTTCACCTTCCTCTGCTTTTGTGCCGAGATGTGAATGAATGTATCTTGTCCGCGCGCCTTATAAATAAATCATGTCTCCTGGGATAAAAATAAAACTTAAAAACTCAAAGCAGCTTTTCTGTTCTCGAAACTGTCTTCTGCTTACAAAAAATTATGTTCACGAGTACGGTTCACGCTTAGACACAATGAGTATCATGTTTTGCCCGTGTTTTATTAGGAACAGGATAACTAGAGTAGTTTTGTTTGGATTTTATCTATTTTGGAATATGTTTTTTAAAATGGAAAATCTCGTACGAGTTCGTAAATCGCCCCTCTAGTCAAAGAGGAGGAATATGGAAGGGCTTTGGAACTATTTTCATTACTGTTGAAGATAGAAAAATAAATCCGATTAGCCTAATTAGCGCCTCATTAAGAAAAATAAGTTTGTATTGGAAGTATTTTTGCTAACTGTAATATCTTCGAAATTAGGGACTAAAATGTGATTTTCATAAACTAATTTTGAGCGTTTCTAACATCAATTGTAGCCAGACAGTATTTCAGATGTAACGGTATCTTCTTTTGTCTTCCAACTGGCCGAGAGGAGTTTTTATCATTTTCATAATTAAAATCATGAAAGATTTTAATTGATTCAATAAAAGATCTGAGATATCCCCAAACGCTAATGTTTAGTTCTTTTTGCTTTGATTTGATGTGAAGTTTTATGAAAAAGTTCCAGAATGTTCACCGTATTGCATCGTCTATGAAAAAGTTATTTTAATCAAAGACGAAAGTCTTTTCTTTTGAACTTAAAAAGATTTAAAGGGAAAAATTTATCACTACGGTATATTAATAACTTAATAATTAGTTACAAGTATTTATTAATTATGTGTTTGAAATGCAGTTATTCTTATTTCCGCTTTTAATTTATATTAAAAAAAAACACAAAATAATTTTACTATTAATGAAGTTCGCCAAATAATCGCCAAGGAATAATACTTGGTTTATAACGAAGAAAATAAATAAATAACGTATTATTGAGTTAATTTTATTAGTAAGTGCATTTGCGGTTATTTTATTGATCTAAATTAAATATATTTTATTATTTATCAGAACATTTCAAGCAATTACTTTTGTATACCCAAGGTGAAAAAAATATTCAAACGTAGCACTGTTTCCCTCTTTTTTTTTCTTCATTATTCTTTCTTTGGTTGGATTTGGAAATGGAATCGGATACAGATCCGATTTGAAATGAAAACCGCCCTGGAATAGTAAGAAATCATCTTTCAAAAAATATTTTTGGCCAAGCTCGAAATATATCTGTTTGACTGACAATTTGATCTCTCTCTCGGTGCAAGGAGGGAAGAATGTCTTTCGAGATGGCATTTCTATCAATTTCGAATAGCATGATGGCATGTTCAATATTTGAATTTGAATAATAACTAGAATTGTTGGCATATATGACTGCTGCATAAACAATTCTTGTAACTAGAATTATATAACTATTCATGTGCTTTTGTTGCATTTCATATCAAATATTTGCTCATGCATTTTAAGAGAAAATTCTTATATATATATATATATATATATATATATATATATATATATATATATTACAGGAAGTGAGAGGAAGAAAAAGAGAAAAATACATATAATAGAGAGAAAACTATGTATATAATAGAAACAATTTTTATAAGGAAAGAGAGAACTATACATGTAAAGGTGCTAGAATGCAATACATAAGCAATAGAGAGAGCACGCAACATATACAATAGAGAGCGCAGCATACATGATGGAGAGATTGAGCATAATATATATGATGGAGAGATTGAGCGCAACATATGTGATAGAGAGAGCGTGCAACATATGGGATAGAGACTGAGCCCAACATATGTGATAGAGAGAGTGAGCCCAACATATGGGATAGAGAGAGTGAGCGCAACATATGTCATAGTGTGTGTGAGAGAGCTCAATATATGATTGAGAGAGAGAGAACAGCATATATAATTGAATGTGCATTCCGAAGTTAATAATTTCATTCAGCATTGTCTATGTAGAAGTTCTAAATATCCAATGCTGATTTTGAAAAATAACACCTGTTGATTTGAATTCGGGACTCTTATTTATCTAAACTACACTAATGCTGATTTTAGAGAAGGTGTATTTTTTACATTAATGCTCGCATTCTCAATATCTTGATAGTAGATTCGTCAACTGAATCCATTGACTACTCTGTGTACGTCAGCTTGATTTTATTGTAGCTGTGGTTTAGTTGCAGTCTTGATTTTTTTTTTATTATTTATTGCAGATTAAATACCTTATTATCTCAAAAGGTTTCTATATGAACAGGCTTTACTAGAAATATGCTGTTAAGGGTAAAGCCTCCTTTTCGTAAGTGAAGAACTAAACTCTGAAGGTTAAAAGTTACTAGTTTGAGTGTGGTTTATTCAATCGATTACAGTTTAAATATGCGAGTTTCTCACACAATATATGCCTCGTCTTCCAAGCTATATTACATTTATCTTAATTAACTAAACTACCAGATTGTTGTGCCTTTCGCATCTATTAATTTTAATAATTACTGATGTGATGTGTCGTAGAGTGGCAATAAAAAGCATCGATTGAAAAGATATATATTTAAGCAAGGCTTGCTTTGGCCAATATCGAAATATCATTATTAAGCCTCTTTAACAACGAGTTTTAGTTTCCACAAATTATTTTTGTGTTTGGTAATATTATCTTTATATTTTAACAGTAATTTTCAGAGTACTTCGATATTGTTATGAATTTGCAGTGTTATCTACTGTCAATATTTTAATGTGGAAAATAGTTTTTCAGATAAACGCTATAGTCATTCTGATGTACTCTGATTGAATATTTAATTAATGACCCCTTTCCGTCATTAGTAAAAACCTTGGCAACCATTTATTGATACATTAGTTAGGAGTGGAAAATATGACATATTTCTAGTATACAGTCTGTCAATAGTTGCCGAGAGAATATGTTAGTGAATTGAGCTCAAGTGCAAGTAGTTGAGCGAGTTCTATCTAAGAGTTTTGAGTAGTTACGATTATTTATTAACGATTTCCTGCTTGTGTGCTGCTGTTTGCAGCAAGTGCTGTTTCTGTGAAATTGATCTGTGTTTGTCGCTTGTATATTCACATTTCCTTGTAGAGAAAAGCATCTTTACCCGTATCTTTAACTTTTCTGTCGTATAGCCCACTGATGGAGTTTGGATTTTTGCGTAACAATACATTGTTAAAGCTTATTAAATTGTTATATAAAATCATTTGAAATTCGACTGGAAAATTCCTGCTTAGTTTTGTACAAAAAAAATTCAAAGATAAATTTTTTCCTCACATTTTTTATGTACTTAACAACATCGTATTTCTGTGCTTCACTTCGTAATATGGTGTAGTTAATTAAACCAATTTCTTTTCATTGATTGTTTGGATCTAACATTTAAAACATATCCTTTATTTTGATCTAAAATCTACACATTACCTTTTGTTCTCCTGGTAGCGTTTGTGGATTATCGTATCCACGAGGAAGTTTACATAAATAGAGATATAATTAAGAAGAAGTAAGCCATTCTTTATTTAACTTTATCTTTTTATTGTAAATGGCAAAAGTTTGAATTCTTAAACTATACTTCTATCATCTGTGTTAATTACAGTACTTTACGATTTTTCTCAACTCGCAAGCTAGTCCGTCAAAATAAAATTTTTGCAAAATAAACTCCAAACAAACTGAAATCCAAAATTATTTTTTCTTTCTTTCGATTCATCGTAGAATGGCACATAGAGCCATAACCCAAACAAAATATTTGAGAATTACAATATTTCTTCTCCTAAACTTTTCTTAAAAAGTGGATGCATCCTTAAATAGTAAACTATTGATCTGATGGTTTACCATGTAGATATCTTAAAACGATTATTGCATCGCCTATAACTTTTATTGTCTTGAAAATATACCTACCTAAATACTAATTTTGGTGGTACTTTTTTCATTTTATATTTCAAATATATTTCAATGTAATGAAATGCAAATTAAAATATTATTTTCCATTTGCTTTTTTTCTTTATTTGAAAAATAGAAAAACCTGGGAAGAATTGTACTGTTCTTTTATTTAACTAATTATTTTTCAAGTAATTAAAAAAAATATTGGAAACGTTGTAAAAATTAATCCGCTTTAGAAAGTTTCAAAAGCTCCTTCTGATGTATAAATTTAATTCTTTGCAATGTATTGTATGATATTTATCTTTTTATCAAGAATGTGGCCCTTTTTTCTTTACCGTCCATTTTAAAATCAATTGTTTTGTAGCATTCATTTTTTTAGTATTATTTATTAAGATTCTTTTTTATGGTACATTATTTGTTATATATTTTATTATGATTTTTCTTCTTTTAAGTGAAACCATATACCTTTTTTTCTTTATTGTGAATTTTGAAATAAATTTTTTTCTGACGTTCTTTTTCTTCGTATTAAAATATTAATATTAAAATGTAATTTATATATTAAAAAATACATAATTATAGTATTAGAATTAATGTTATATATTTATGGTATAAAAAATTTCAACTTACTTAAAATAGATGAAAAGTAGATATTAGGAATTTCATTCCGTGTTCATGAAGCGAAATAATAATTAAAAAAAGATTAAAATGAAATCTGCTATGCATATTTCAATGTATGATGTCAAAACATCATTTCTTGAACGGCCAAGGACCGCGTGCTCGTGCAAGTTAAATTATATTTTTATTCATTTTAATTGTTTCATCGAATTAGTCACTTTAGTACTGCAAAAGATCATAAAAAAACTTTCTCGCATTTATTGTTTAAAAAAATATCACATTTCCTATTTATTTCATTTCAGCTAACCACGTGCACAAAATGATTTCTTTCTAGGTTTTATTTGCTGCTGTCATTAGCTTATTTTTTTAATCAGAGCTTTTGTAAATGCAGGATCAACGCGTTATTAAAAGCTGACTTTTTTAAATGCTCATACAGATAATATATATTTTTTATTTTTCGCCTAACGATTTTTTGCTGACGCCTCGAAACCTCATTTCTAAAACAATATCAAGTTCTGACATGATAAAAAAAACGAAATTGTTTTTCATAAGGGTTTTATTCAAATTTTTCTACGTTCGCTCAATTTTTTTTGATATTTATGAACTCTGATTCAGTGGCATTGGGGGATGACAACCTAATTGGGATGTTTAACTTTTGTAGCTGAAAATCCAAATTTAACTATTTCTATAATAATGCTTTTTAGCATTAGGGGATGACAGTGCAATTTGGATTTTTTACCTTTGTAACTAAAAATCCAAATTGAACAAATTCAATAATAAAATTTTTAGTTGTTAAGTTAGCATTAAGGTATGACAACCTCATTGGAGTTTTTATCCTTTGTAGCTAAAATTCCAAATTTAACCATTTCAATAATAAAACTTTTAGTTGTAAGTTGGCATTAGGGGATGACAATCTAATAGGGATTTTTAACCCTTGTAGCTAAAAATCCAAATTTAACCTTTCCTATAATAACTTTTAGTTGTTAAATTAGTATTAGGGGATGGCAGCCTTGTTGGAATTTTTAACCTTTGTAGCTGAAAATCCAAATTTAACCATTTAAAGAATAATAACTTTTAGTTGTAAAGTTTCATCAAATAATTTATAATTTTATGTATTACGGATATTGTTTTTTCTCTTCTAAGTCTTTCAACTTATACGAATCGCGCCTTTTCCGTAGAATATTGAAGGACTCATGAATAATATCATTATTCTCACCAGCTTAGCCTTCAGCAAGGTGGGCAAATCTACCTGTTTACATGCCTGGCATTGTTTCCGCTTCATCCGGTACTCCCTCATAGGCGCATGTGTTTGTTCCATATTAGAGAACAAAGGGAAACATGAATTATGTGCTGTTACTTTCAGAAATGTAGGAGTTTAGCAACTTGCAAAGAGGAATTAAGACACAGACATATTGATCCCCCGACATGCCTGAGGAATATCGAGGGCTTAAAGTGGGGTTCTTGAGACTGTTGGCGAACACTTGAGTTTCGTTTGAATAGGGAAACCAATTACTTGGTTATTTGTTTTCTGTTCGCAGTTTTTCTCGATTATATATTGTGACCCCTTTAATAGTGGTTCAGTAGCTAATAACAAAGTCTTCAGGAATTGTCGTATATTCTATGCTGGGAAAATGTACTTGAAGTATAAATTGTATTTTTTGGTTAATAATTGTGTTTCTAAAAAAATAATCTAAATTACTAAAATATTTTTTAGCACTTTTAACGTTTAAAGAAATGAAATTTTCCCTCTTCTATGATGAAAATTTTCCGAATTATGAAACTTAATATTTTTTTTATTTTATACTAATTAATGGCTACCTTGAGAAAATATTATCGGAGGATTGGATGAATTTCGTTGGTTCATAGACCAAAAGGGCTTGAAATACTATTTTTATAGCTTCATAAATCGGGCTGATTTGTTCACTTAAGAATAGAATTTCTTTTTTGTATGTCGTGTATGTTCTTGTTGTATTATGAGTTGTGGAAAGGGTACTGTTTTAAGAATATTTTGCGAGAAATATAATAATAATAATAATAATAATCTATTATAATAAAAATGGAGCTCGAAATGCGTTGCTAAGCGCAAAACTGGAGAACGGCTCGACCGATTCGGCTAATTTTTTGTTTAATAGTTTCGTTAAGACACGAGGATGGTTCTCATTGAGAGAAAAAATGAAAAAACTGCGAGGAAAATAGTTAAAACGACACTCTTCTTACTTTCCCGCCAAAAATCTGCATTTCC
This sequence comes from Argiope argentata, assembly GCA_026289955.1. Classification (NCBI taxonomy): domain Eukaryota; kingdom Metazoa; phylum Arthropoda; class Arachnida; order Araneae; family Araneidae; genus Argiope; species Argiope argentata. The sequence goes on from JAOUZG010003617.1 coordinate 10,665, forward strand.
TTCCCCCACACCGAGTGAGATAGCAGGAAGTAATAAATTATGATTTGTTTAGAAAGAAATGCGCGAAGTCAGTTGGTTTTCATTCATAGATAACGGGATGTTTAAAAAAGAAACAAAATAGCTGCTTTTATTATTAGTCTGTATGAATATTTAATCTATGCCTGCTCAAAATAAAATTTCGGCACGGAAGAAAAAAAAAAGAATAACAAAGTGAAAATAGGGTTTGTAGAAACAAAATTAGTGAAGAAAAAAGGATAGAAAAAGAAAAGAAAAGAAGGGTGTGTGTCACCATTATTTCCTCTGTGCGCGGCATTTTCCGAGCTGTTTTTAAACTTTCGCATCTCTTAAAAACCAACTGTCTTTATTGTTTAGTGTGTTTACATTTATGAAAATTTGAATCTCATTATTCTATGAAAACATAGAATTTTAGACCTTTCTCTCCACCATTTAAGTAAAATATCAATTCCGGGACAATCATTGCTCGGATAGAAAGAGAAAGATGAATAGCACAATGAACAGAACATCTGAAGAAAATAATACTAAATAATAGTATAAATGAATTATATGATTATCAAAATTTGTTTGGTTTAAAAATATTTTGATGAAAAACCTGTTATGAGACACAGCTAAATAAAATATTATATGAAAATTTTAGCGAGCATTAATACTGGCGAACCGACTGGTCGCCAAGGGCGGCTAGTAATATAATAAATTACATAATAATATTTTGCTTTTGAAGTGGGAATGAATCGTAGCCAAATTCAGGGAGTAGATTTCGTTTTATTCCATCTCGAAAGACACGCATTGTGTACGAGCATCGCGGACACAAAAACAGATGTCAAGGTGAAAAAAAGAAAAGGAATCAACTTACTTATCCCTGGTCTTATATACAATGAGATTATCCTAAGCAAGAGAAACGTAGGGATCCTTTAGAGAAATATGTTTACATCAGCGATTCTATCCTTTCACATAACACGTGACAGTGATGACGCAGTGTTTTTAAAGAGTTTCATTTGATATGATTGAATAGGAAAAGTGGAATGGGATTTGGAAATAAGCAAATATTATAGAATGAATTTAATATAGGCTGAAGTAAGCTAAAAATTAAAAAAATTAGTTATAATTAAATTATATATAATTTCGTGCATCTTGGAACTAGCTCTAATAATTTGTAGCAATTTTATATTTAGATATGGTTTTGGTTTTTCAATTCCTACAATAAGCTTACATTTTCTCTCTCTCTCTCTCTCTCTCTCTCTCTCTATATATATATATATATATATATATATATAATATACACACTGAAGTGACAAAAGTCATGGGATGACTGTTAATACCTTGTCGGTCCCCCTTTTGCCCGGCGAAGTGCAACAACTCGACGTGTCATGGAGTCCACAAGTCGTTGGAATACCTCTGCAGGAATATTGAGCCATGCTGTCTGTATAGACGTCCATAATTGTGAAAGTGTGGATGGTGCAGAAGTTTGGGCACGAACGGACCTTTCGATGAGGTCCCATAAATGCTCGATGGGATTCATATCGGGTGATCTAGGTGGCCAGATCATGCGCAGGAATTATCCGGAATGTTCTTCAAACCGATAGCGAACAGTTCTGGCCCGGTGACATGGCGCATTGTCATCCATAAAAATCCCATCGTTGTGTGGGTAAGTGAAGTCTATGAATGGCTGCAAGTGATCCGCAAGCAGCTGAAAATAACCATTTCCAGTCAATGATCGGTTCAGTTGCACCAGAGGACCGACTCCATGCCATGTAAAAACAGCTCACACCATTATGCAGCCACCACCTGCTTGAACAGTGCCTTGCTGACAGTTTGGGTCCATGGCTTCGTGGGGTCTGCGCCACACTCGAACTCTACCATCAGCTCGTAACAACTGAAATCGTGACTCATCTGACCACGCCACGGTTTTCCACTGGTCTAGGGACCAGTCGATATGCTCACGAGCCCAGGAGAGCCGCTGCAGGAGATGTCGTGCTGTCAGTAAAGTCACTCGAGTCGGTCTTC
>JAOUZG010003619.1:342-16304 GCA_026289955.1 Argiope argentata
TAATAACTTCATAGCTCTTTGAATTAAAAGTTATGTTACGTGATCCGAAATGAAGTTAAAGTATATTTATTTCAAATCACTTTTAGAATTAAACACAAGAATTTATGCAGTGAATAATTCAAGTTAGGTAATGATTAATACTGAAGTTTTGCGAGAAATTAAGAAAATGCTAAGATTACTATATATTGCAAAGATTTTACTTTTATGATGCTTTTCAGTTTTTGGTTTATCTGAAACGAAAGGCCTTACTATTAATTAAATTAAAGTGTTTGTCCAACTTTTCATATCTCGGATTTCCGATATTATTAATTATTTTCTTTCAATCCGAAGGAATTTTAAGAGAATAATACAATGCATTTGCTAATGGATCTAATTGCATTTGCACTTTAAAATTGGAGATATTAGAGACCCTTCAACATACTTAAAAGTTTTGTTATTTTATTGCTGCTTAAGAAACGGTAATAAATATGTTTTATTACATTTTACAGAAAATTGTAAGTAATGACGAAGATAGATTTCTCTCTGAAAATTATATATAATACCAAAAAATTGATGCATGTTTCATACTAACGGAAGAGCAAGTGTGAAATAATTAAATGAAGGATTGAAGCATTACTGAAGTAAATATGAAATTTGAATAAAAGCATAATCAACAATATGTTTCCATTCAAATTAGTAGATTTAAAAGCTTATAATTGGGAATTCTCACAGAATAGGAACTGTAAAATCAGAGCGAAAGAACTTACCATTTACGGTGAATTGGATTTATTATTCCATTTAAACTATTAAACTATAATTCTATAATTTCTGGTACAAATTAGTCAAAATTGTGAAGTGATTTTCAATACCTATAATACGCATAAAATTATATCGATTCTTTCATGGAAGGCTTTTAGACTTAGAGTTATGAAAGTGAAAATGGTTTTCGTCAAAACTTAACTGTATGCTCTTTGATAAAGATATTATTCATCTTTATCTGAAACTTCTAGAATTTGAGTAATTAAAAATGTCCTGAATGGCAAAAAAAACAATGGGGAAATATTGATTTTTGAAGTCAGAATGTTTATTGATTCTATCGTCCAAATGCATATTTTAGACGGCTTTCTTTCTACAAGAAAAATTAGAGAAGTGAAACCAGAATTTGACATAAAATTACAATTATAGTCACATAATCAAGCATCAAATTTCATTGGATTCCTTTTTTATGAGTATCCATACCAAAAAATGGTCAAATCATTATAAATCATTTTGAACGATAACGCTCTATGCTAAATTTTGTTAATTTAGCTTTTTGCGATTTGTATATATTGACACCATCCAAACAGACGTTCTTCTACCGAATCGATTTCAACAACAATTTGATTGAAGTCTACAAAATTTGTTTTTAAGCATGCATACCAAATTTAGTCTAGTTAACTTAAAGTGTTTTTGAGTTATCGTATTTACAATCCCACATTATTGAGAAAATGTTTTTTTTTTGTTTTTAATTCCAGGGAATAAAAATTGATAATTAAATAAAATATCCAATTTTTTACGAGTAGACTATATTTTTTTCCCTTCATTTAGCAAGATTAAATGTAATTACGGTTATATTTTGACTTAGATTGGTGAAATTAAGAAATTGAATTAATTGATATAAAAAATCGAAGGTGTTGGATCTTATTGTTTTTGTTGTTCTTTAATTCCTATGAGAGAGCAATATTTCAGGGATCTTGAGTCACTGAAATGCTGTCAACAAAGAAATTTTAATATTCAAATTATAACTTTTCCACTCTCTTTTCATACATATTGAAATCAATACGGCAAAATCATAATCAAATTATTATCCCAAATTCTTATACCAAATTTTATATATTTAAGTCATTGTGGTTTTACCATGTTTGGTTCTATGTGAAACTGTTAACGGATCTCTGAATCAAATCATTATAAGTATCATATCTCTGAATCAAATTTTATCTATCTAGTTCTATTCGTTTTGTTGTTATTGCATTCAGTAATATTTGGAAATAACTAACAAACAGACTTCTTGTGAATTGATTTCGTTCAAATTTCCTCGAAATTAAGATTTTGGAGTAAAATTCATAAAAGAAATTCCATTCCTCTTAGCTCAAAGAGCTATTAACTTATTTTGTTCACTAACATATAGAAACGCATAAAATCAAATGTATTTTTCGAATTCGTCAAGATCTTATTAATGTTCACATTTTCTTGAAATTAACTGTTTAGGGTAAAAACCATATATGAAATAATATCCACCTACCTTAATTAGTTATTGAGTTTTGGTTTTCTCGACTTATAGACAAGAATAAAGTCAAAACTGGATTTTTCGAATTCAGGAAGGTCTGATTTATGAATATTCTTCAAAATTTCAAATTCATTTTTTTATTATTTGCAATAATTTCTCTATATTTGTGCACAAGAAATTAGAAATAGCTAGAGTCAGATTCAGGATTTATATTTCAAACATTATTACCTGTCATATTTTGATGATTATTTGATCATCAAAGTAGAGATTTTATAACACAGCAGTTTCTGCTCTGTTATTTGCCAAACTACCATTACCTATAGGTAATTTAAGAGGAACTTCATAATCAGCATTCTTTAATGGAGCTCAGGCATTAGTCTGTAAAAAAATATACTAAATTTGCCAATAACAATAATGAAATCAATAGAATTATTAAAATTTAAACAAAACCAATGCTATGTGATAAAGGTTAATGGAAAGACAAAATGTTCAGCTATTTGATATGAGATTTCACTATAAAATAAACTGTTATCAGTGTATGATCAACTGGTAGCTATCTATAAAAAAGAGGTAGACTTTAATACAGAAAAAAGATCCATTTCTGCCGTCATAGTCTATTAAAATGTCCATTTCTTTTCAACTTTATTGCAAAATATGTATATAAAAATACATTCGGCAAGTAAAATCCTTGTTAATATTTACTTAAAATGTAATTTTAAAAGTTAAAAAGGAAAAACAAATAAAAACTACAAATTTTATTTCAAATTTTTTTTTATGAAAACGCATCTTGTATTTTGTTTTATTCTAAAAAGAAATAGAGAATAAATAAACAAATTTTTCTTGAATTCTGTGAATTACTAATTTAAGATATAATTCTAAAAGAAGCAAAATGTAATTACTTTATGTAAAGACTGAAGATGTAATTCTAAAAGTTAAAACTTAAGTAAAAGAAATCGAAACTACAAATTTTATTTCAAAATATCTTATAAAAACACATCTTGTATTTTTGTTTTATTTTAAAGAGAAATAGAGAATAATTAAACAAATTTTTATTAAATTTTGTGAGTTACTAATTTTATTTCAACAAGTTTATAGTTAAAATTGAATCACGTTATATACACAAAATATAAATTCAATTAAATTGAAACTAAGATGCTGCAGGTATAATTTACTTTAAAGCTTTACTTTTGAATTATGTATACATCCACTAGTAATTTATATCATGACAGTGCTTCTATCGTGTATTTGAAAATTCAGCTAATCTAATTTCATTTTGTTCAAGTCTTCATGAAAAGACTTAATAAAAATGCAATCTTCTCTCTGGAGAAATATATTTTGTATATCTTCATATTCAAAGGAATTATCTAAACTATATGTTACAACGTTCTAAAATATATTGTTTTTTTTTCTATTCTAATTATAACATGCTTTTTTTTGGATATATTTATGGTGTTTTTGTTAGTATCTTCATAAAATATTTTGAAGTCACCAGCGTTAACTATAATACTTTCTTTTTTTTTCTTCAAATTTATTTGATGACTTTACTTTTGTTACAAAATAGTTTACATGATCATTTTAAAATTTATTGTTTTTTTATGAAAGATTAAAATAAGATTTTGTATCTTCTATTTACAAAAACAGATTATATGTCAATAGAATTCAACTTTAAAAAAAAACATTGCCTATTCATAAAAGATTTAAAAGAAAAAAGACAATAGAAAGTAAATAAAATTGTAATATAATGTGATTGTAATATATATTGTAATAGATTTTAAAAATAATTTTTAATGGTTATCTATACAGATATCAAATGATTTGTAATCTGTAGAGATAAGAATGAATCAAGCTAGAGCAGGCTGAAAAAGACATATATTTTTGCTTCCATTTAAATATCCGATATTGTAAAATACAAGAATGATATTATTACTCAGTAGCAAATAGCTAAACTTTTATACATATTTTATGAAAAGTTTTGAGATTTTTGAAGGAAATGTTTTCAAAATTTTCAAAATAATTAGGAATATAGGATAGAAAAAATAAAATGTAGCAAATCTTGTAAATGGATTCACATCCCCTCGCTTTGAGATATCTTAACAAGTTATTTACTCTTTCAGCATCAAATAAAAATGAATTTACTCTTTCAGCATCAAATAAAAATGAATTTTTGATGAATGAATAAATAAATAATAACAATAGAACTCTTTCAGAAAGATCGTAAATGTTCCAGAACATATTCCTCTTCTTTTTTAGTCCTTTCATATTCTTTACACTGCACGTAAATATTAGATTCTAGTCAATAGTATTCTCAATACTTTTTTTGTATTTATGGTAAAATATGCCTTGAAAAATATACCAACATTTTTCACTTTGAAATATAGTTGAATGTTATTAAAAAGTGTAAAGAAATATACTAAGATAACTCTGAATTTGATGATAATGAATCAGGACTGCTTAATTTAAGTACATTCAAATTATAAATCGTTTGGAAATTTTATCAAGAACTTTTATAATAAAATAACATATAAAACTTTTATAAACCACTGACCAAATTCGATTTCTGAATTCCATATTATTTTATGAAAGTAAATGCATATTTAAAGATATGAATATTTTTGTTTTAATTATTTCGTAAAATGGTGAATAAAAATTGTTGATGTTATTTCAAATTATTGACAAATATTTATTTAAATCAAGAGTTATAGTGATTAAAAATAAAGAATCTAATAAAACATTAGGAAATTTCTTGATTTTCACTGTATTAAATAATTAGAATCTAAATCAATTTTTACATTTTAAATAAAGAATACTATGTTAATGTTTTGCATGAATCAATTCCCGTGAAATGACTTTTGGCAAATGAGTAAAAAATGTACGAGGAATAATGAATAATTTGAATTTTCACGTTCTCTATATTTTTTTTATATGAGAAGGGCCATTTTGAAAATGAAATATTTGTAACATTTTTTATGATAAAATTGTTATCACTTCTAAACAGGAGTAATAAATATTATGAACATTCCATGTAAAATTAAAAATGCCTTATTGCTCATAAGAAATATAAATTTTCGTTTGATTCGTTGGCCCTTTTTAAATATAAGGAACTTATTGACTTTTTGAAATTTTTATTGGAGCAGTTTTTTCTATAGGGGAATGCAAAAAAACAGAGTGATATATATTTATTACACATACACACTGAAGTGACAAAAGTCATGGGATAGCAACATGCAAATATACTGATGGCAGTAGTATCGCAGCGAAAAAGTATAAATGCGCAGTTCCTTTTCCAGAGTTTTCATTTGTGTTCAAGTTATTCATGTGAACAGGTTTTTCGTGATTTATGGCAGCACGACGAGAATTAACAGATTTTGAGCGTGTAATGTTAGTTGGAGCCAGACGCATGGGTCATTGCATTGCGGATATCGTTAGTGAATTCAACATTCCGAGATCCACAGTATTAAGAGTGTGCCGAGAGTATGAAATTTCAGGCATCACATCCCATCATGGACAGCTCAGTGGGCGACCACCTGCACTTAACGACCGAGACCGCCAACGTCTGCGTAGAATTGTCAATGTTAATAGACACGCAATACTTCGTCAAATAACTGCAGGAATCAATGTGCGATGTACGAGGGGCGTGTCCGATATAACTGTGCGGCGAAATTTGTCTTCCTTGGGCTATGACAGCAGAAGACCGACTCGAGTGCCTTTACTGACAGCACGACATCGCCTGCAGCGACTCTCCTGGGCTCGTGAGCATATCGACTGGTCCCTAGACCAGTGGAAAACCGTGGCGTGGTCAGATGAATCAAGATTTCAGTTGCTACGAGCTGATGGTAGAGTTCGAGTGTGGCGCAGACCCACGAAGCCATGGACCCAAACTGTCAGCAAGGCATTGTTCAAGCGGGTGGTGGCTGCATAATGGTGAGGGCTGTTTTTCCATGGCATGGATTCGGTCCTCTGTTGCAACTGAACCGATCATTGACTGGAAATGGCTATGTTCAGCTGCTTGCAGATCACTTGCAGCCATTCAGGGACTTCACGTACCCACACAGCGATGGGATTTTTATGGATGACCATGCGTCATGTCAACAGGCCAGAAATGTTCACGATATGTTTGGAGAACATTTTCGGACAATTCCAGTGCATGATCTGGCCACTTATATAGGCCGATATGAATCCCAATTAGCATTTATGGGACATTATCGAAAGGTCCGTTCGTGCCCAAACTCCTGCACTATCCACACTTTCACAATTATGGACGTCTATACAGACATCATAGCTCAATATTGCTGCAGAGGACTTCCAACGACTTGTGGACTCCATGACACGTCGAATTGTTGCACTTCGCCGGGCAAAAGGAGGACCGACAAGATATTAACAACCATCCCATGACTTTGTCACTTCAGTGTATAATATGATTTTTTAATACAAATGATAGCATATTTTGTTGATGGAAATAAAAAAAAATTGATTAAAAAATTCAATTTTGCTACTCAAACATATTTATGATTTTTTTCATATCGAAGGGTAAATTTTTATATGCAAATGAGGTTAGTAAGTAATCTTTAATGTTATATTTAAGAAGCATAAAAATATTCCCTTTTTTATAAGTTATACCTAAAACTATTAAGATGACCGCTTTCTGCTCTTCTATGCTTTAGACGCATAAATCTTAAATATAATTTTAAAAAAAATGTTCTAATAAATATCAAATTTTTAAACAAAAGAAAAAAACCCTTCACATATAAGGCACTCTTAAAAAACGAGTTATTGTAAGCAAAATAAATTGTGAAATATTATCTTTAAATATGTATAATTCAGGAATATTTCTTAAGAATTTTTTTTACATACAATTAATATCGATTCTTATGTTTTGAGCTTTCATCTTAAATTTTATGGAAAGAAAAAAATTCATTACTAAATAATTGAAATTGTATTAATTTTAAACTTAGCAATATGAGAAATTTGAAGTTTCTATAAATTCAGCAAACCATTCCTGAAAAAAATTACTTTTCATCCTTTATTTAACAAAAAAAAATCCTTTCATCAATCTAGTTTGAATATAAGCTTTTTTTGTATAATTTTTAGGAAAAATATATAAGAAATTAATTAATATTGAAAAAAATATTCACATCTTCTAAATCTGTCCCCTTTTCCTGTCATAATTCCTCTTCTAGTGCCAAGCTCACAATAGTTTTATCTACAATAGTTTTCGCTAGTAATCTGTTTATTTTACTTATAATGAGCCAAGGAAATTGATTGAGCAAACAGGAAACTTCTCAAAGCATTATTAGATTAGCTATCCAAAAAGTTCCGATGAAAAGTGGGATAAACAATAAATTCTCAGCTCTAAAATTTCTGAATTTTAAGAGAAAAAAGAAACGTTATGTGCAATATTTTCAATTTATTTCACATAATAATATATAATATTTTTTCATCAGAAAAAAAAACATTACATATTATTATTTCCCATACAAAACATTATATATTATTATTTCACACAATAATTCTCAGCTCGTATATACGATTTTAAAACAATTTTTTTAAAAAAAAAATTCTTTTTTTATAAATATTAAATTGCTTAATATTTCTCTTTTGATTATTTATTTGTGTAATCTAATAAAACAAAAATGTAGTTCAAGAATTTGTTCCTTAAAATTTTTTATTATTTATTAAAATATGCTACAGAAAAATTGATTGGTAAATTGTTGTTTAACTACATGATCAAGTTAGTGAAAAACAATTTACCAATCAATTTTTCTGTAGCATATTTTAATAAATAATAAAAAATTTTAAGGAACAAATTCTTGAACTACATTTTTGTTTTATTAGATTACACAAATAAATAATCAAAAGAGAAATATTAAGCAATTTAATATTTATAAAAAAAGAATTTTTTTTTAAAAAAAATTGTTTTAAAATCGTATATACGAGCTGAGAACAAACTTTCACAAAATATTATATATTATTGTGTGAAATAATAATATATAATGTTTTGTATGGGAAATAATAATATGTAATGTTTTTTTTTCTGATGAAAAAATATTATATATTATTATGTGAAATAAATTGAAAATATTGCACATAACGTTTCTTTTTTCTCTTAAAATTCAGAAATTTTAGAGCTGAGAATTTATCGTTTATCCCACTTTTCATCGGAACTTTTTGGATAGCTAATCTAATAATGCTTTGAGAAGTTTCCTGTTTGCTCAATCAATTTCCTTGGCTCATTATAAGTAAAATAAACAGATTACTAGCGAAAACTATTGTAGATAAAACTATTGTGAGCTTGGCACTAGAAGAGGAATTATGACAGGAAAAGGGGACAGATTTAGAAGATGTGAATATTTTTTTCAATATTAATTAATTTCTTATATATTTTTCCTAAAAATTATACAAAAAAAGCTTATATTCAAACTAGATTGATGAAAGGATTTTTTTTTGTTAAATAAAGGATGAAAAGTAATTTTTTTCAGGAATGGTTTGCTGAATTTATAGAAACTTCAAATTTCTCATATTGCTAAGTTTAAAATTAATACAATTTCAATTATTTAGTAATGAATTTTTTTCTTTCCATAAAATTTAAGATGAAAGCTCAAAACATAAGAATCGATATTAATTGTATGTAAAAAAAATTCTTAAGAAATATTCCTGAATTATACATATTTAAAGATAATATTTCACAATTTATTTTGCTTACAATAACTCGTTTTTTAAGAGTGCCTTATATGTGAAGGGTTTTTTTCTTTTGTTTAAAAATTTGATATTTATTAGAACATTTTTTTTAAAATTATATTTAAGATTTATGCGTCTAAAGCATAGAAGAGCAGAAAGCGGTCATCTTAATAGTTTTAGGTATAACTTATAAAAAAGGGAATATTTTTATGCTTCTTAAATATAACATTAAAGATTACTTACTAACCTCATTTGCATATAAAAATTTACCCTTCGATATGAAAATAATCATAAATATGTTTGAGTAGCAAAATTGAATTTTTTAATCAATTTTTTTTTATTTCCATCAACAAAATATGCTATCATTTGTATTAAAAAATCATATTATACACTGAAGTGACAAAGTCATGGGATGGTTGTTAATATCTTGTCGGTCCTCCTTTTGCCCGGCGAAGTGCAACAATTCGACGTGTCATGGAGTCCACAAGTCGTTGGAAGTCCTCTGCAGCAATATTGAGCTATGATGTCTGTATAGACGTCCATAATTGTGAAAGTGTGGATAGTGCAGGAGTTTGGGCACGAACGGACCTTTCGATAATGTCCCATAAATGCTAATTGGGATTCATATCGGCCTATATAAGTGGCCAGATCATGCACTGGAATTGTCCGAAAATGTTCTCCAAACATATCGTGAACATTTCTGGCCTGTTGACATGACGCATGGTCATCCATAAAAATCCCATCGCTGTGTGGGTACGTGAAGTCCCTGAATGGCTGCAAGTGATCTGCAAGCAGCTGAACATAGCCATTTCCAGTCAATGATCGGTTCAGTTGCAACAGAGGACCGAATCCATGCCATGGAAAAACAGCCCTCACCATTATGCAGCCACCACCAACTTAAACAGTGCCTTGCTGACAGTTTCGGTCCATGGCTTCGTGGGGTCTGCGCCACACTCGAACTCTACCATCAGCTCGTAGCAACTGAAATCTTGATTCATCTGACCACGCCACGGTTTTCCACTGGTCTAGGGACCAGTCGATATGCTCACGAGCCCAGGAGAGTCGCTGCAGGCGATGTCGTGCTGTCAGTAAAGGCACTCGAGTCGGTCTTCTGCTGTCATAGCCCAAGGAAGACAAATTTCGCCGCACAGTTATATCGGACACGCCCCTCGTACATCGCACATTGATTCCTGCAGTTATTTAACGAAGTGTTGCGTGTCTATTAACAATGAACATTCTTCACATACGTCGGCGGTCTCGGTCGTTATGTGCAGGTGGTCGCCCACTGCGCTGTCCATGATGGGATGTGATGCCTGAAATTTCATACTCTCGGCACACTCTTAATACTGTGGATCTCGGAATGTTGAATTCACTAACGATATCCGCAATGCAATGACCCATGCGTCTGGCTCCAACTAACATTACACGCTCAAAATCTGTTAATTCTCGTCGTGCTGCCATAAATCACGAAAAACCTGTTCACATGAATAACTTGAACACAAATGAAAACTCTGGAAAAGGAACTGCGCATTTATACTTTTTCGCTGCGATACTACTGCCATCAGTATATTTGCATGTTGCTATCCCATGACTTTTGTCACTTCAGTGTGTATGTGTAATAAATATATATCACTCTGTTTTTTTGCATTCCCCTATAGAAAAAACTGCTCCAATAAAAATTTCAAAAAGTCAATAAGTTCCTTATATTTAAAAAGGGCCAACGAATCAAACGAAAATTTATATTTCTTATGAGCAATAAGGCATTTTTAATTTTACATGGAATGTTCATAATATTTATTACTCCTGTTTAGAAGTGATAACAATTTTATCATAAAAAATGTTACAAATATTTCATTTTCAAAATGGCCCTTCTCATATAAAAAAAATATAGAGAACGTGAAAATTCAAATTATTCATTATTCCTCGTACATTTTTTACTCATTTGCCAAAAGTCATTTCACGGGAATTGATTCATGCAAAACATTAACATAGTATTCTTTATTTAAAATGTAAAAATTGATTTAGATTCTAATTATTTAATACAGTGAAAATCAAGAAATTTCCTAATGTTTTATTAGATTCTTTATTTTTAATCACTATAACTCTTGATTTAAATAAATATTTGTCAATAATTTGAAATAACATCAACAATTTTTATTCACCATTTTACGAAATAATTAAAACAAAAATATTCATATCTTTAAATATGCATTTACTTTCATAAAATAATATGGAATTCAGAAATCGAATTTGGTCAGTGGTTTATAAAAGTTTTATATGTTATTTTATTATAAAAGTTCTTGATAAAATTTCCAAACGATTTATAATTTGAATGTACTTAAATTAAGCAGTCCTGATTCATTATCATCAAATTCAGAGTTATCTTAGTATATTTCTTTACACTTTTTAATAACATTCAACTATATTTCAAAGTGAAAAATGTTGGTATATTTTTCAAGGCATATTTTACCATAAATACAAAAAAAGTATTGAGAATACTATTGACTAGAATCTAATATTTACGTGCAGTGTAAAGAATATGAAAGGACTAAAAAAGAAGAGGAATATGTTCTGGAACATTTACGATCTTTCTGAAAGAGTTCTATTGTTATTATTTATTTATTCATTCATCAAAAATTCATTTTTATTTGATGCTGAAAGAGTAAATTCATTTTTATTTGATGCTGAAAGAGTAAATAACTTGTTAAGATATCTCAAAGCGAGGGGATGTGAATCCATTTACAAGATTTGCTACATTTTATTTTTTCTATCCTATATTCCTAATTATTTTGAAAATTTTGAAAACATTTCCTTCAAAAATCTCAAAACTTTTCATAAAATATGTATAAAAGTTTAGCTATTTGCTACTGAGTAATAATATCATTCTTGTATTTTACAATATCGGATATTTAAATGGAAGCAAAAATATATGTCTTTTTCAGCCTGCTCTAGCTTGATTCATTCTTATCTCTACAGATTACAAATCATTTGATATCTGTATAGATAACCATTAAAAATTATTTTTAAAATCTATTACAATATATATTACAATCAAATTATATTACAATTTTATTTACTTTCTATTGTCTTTTTTCTTTTAAATCTTTTATGAATAGGCAATGTTTTTTTTAAAGTTGAATTCTATTGACATATAATCTGTTTTTGTAAATAGAAGATACAAAATCTTATTTTAATCTTTCATAAAAAAACAATAAATTTTAAAATGATCATGTAAACTATTTTGTAACAAAAGTAAAGTCATCAAATAAATTTGAAGAAAAAAAAAGAAAGTATTATAGTTAACGCTGGTGACTTCAAAATATTTTATGAAGATACTAACAAAAACACCATAAATATATCCAAAAAAAAGCATGTTATAATTAGAATAGAAAAAAAAACAATATATTTTAGAACGTTGTAACATATAGTTTAGATAATTCCTTTGAATATGAAGATATACAAAATATATTTCTCCAGAGAGAAGATTGCATTTTTATTAAGTCTTTTCATGAAGACTTGAACAAAATGAAATTAGATTAGCTGAATTTTCAAATACACGATAGAAGCACTGTCATGATATAAATTACTAGTGGATGTATACATAATTCAAAAGTAAAGCTTTAAAGTAAATTATACCTGCAGCATCTTAGTTTCAATTTAATTGAATTTATATTTTGTGTATATAACGTGATTCAATTTTAACTATAAACTTGTTGAAATAAAATTAGTAACTCACAAAATTTAATAAAAATTTGTTTAATTATTCTCTATTTCTCTTTAAAATAAAACAAAAATACAAGATGTGTTTTTATAAGATATTTTGAAATAAAATTTGTAGTTTCGATTTCTTTTACTTAAGTTTTAACTTTTAGAATTACATCTTCAGTCTTTACATAAAGTAATTACATTTTGCTTCTTTTAGAATTATATCTTAAATTAGTAATTCACAGAATTCAAGAAAAATTTGTTTATTTATTCTCTATTTCTTTTTAGAATAAAACAAAATACAAGATGCGTTTTCATAAAAAAAAATTTGAAATAAAATTTGTAGTTTTTATTTGTTTTTCCTTTTTAACTTTTAAAATTACATTTTAAGTAAATATTAACAAGGATTTTACTTGCCGAATGTATTTTTATATACATATTTTGCAATAAAGTTGAAAAGAAATGGACATTTTAATAGACTATGACGGCAGAAATGGATCTTTTTTCTGTATTAAAGTCTACCTCTTTTTTATAGATAGCTACCAGTTGATCATACACTGATAACAGTTTATTTTATAGTGAAATCTCATATCAAATAGCTGAACATTTTGTCTTTCCATTAACCTTTATCACATAGCATTGGTTTTGTTTAAATTTTAATAATTCTATTGATTTCATTATTGTTATTGGCAAATTTAGTATATTTTTTTACAGACTAATGCCTGAGCTCCATTAAAGAATGCTGATTATGAAGTTCCTCTTAAATTACCTATAGGTAATGGTAGTTTGGCAAATAACAGAGCAGAAACTGCTATGTTATAAAATCTCTACTTTGATGATCAAATAATCATCAAAATATGACAGGTAATAATGTTTGAAATATAAATCCTGAATCTGACTCTAGCTATTTCTAATTTCTTGTGCACAAATATAGAGAAATTATTGCAAATAATAAAAAAATGAATTTGAAATTTTGAAGAATATTCATAAATCAGACCTTCCTGAATTCGAAAAATCCAGTTTTGACTTTATTCTTGTCTATAAGTCGAGAAAACCAAAACTCAATAACTAATTAAGGTAGGTGGATATTATTTCATATATGGTTTTTACCCTAAACAGTTAATTTCAAGAAAATGTGAACATTAATAAGATCTTGACGAATTCGAAAAATACATTTGATTTTATGCGTTTCTATATGTTAGTGAACAAAATAAGTTAATAGCTCTTTGAGCTAAGAGGAATGGAATTTCTTTTATGAATTTTACTCCAAAATCTTAATTTCGAGGAAATTTGAACGAAATCAATTCACAAGAAGTCTGTTTGTTAGTTATTTCCAAATATTACTGAATGCAATAACAACAAAACGAATAGAACTAGATAGATAAAATTTGATTCAGAGATATGATACTTATAATGATTTGATTCAGAGATCCGTTAACAGTTTCACATAGAACCAAACATGGTAAAACCACAATGACTTAAATATATAAAATTTGGTATAAGAATTTGGGATAATAATTTGATTATGATTTTGCCGTATTGATTTCAATATGTATGAAAAGAGAGTGGAAAAGTTATAATTTGAATATTAAAATTTCTTTGTTGACAGCATTTCAGTGACTCAAGATCCCTGAAATATTGCTCTCTCATAGGAATTAAAGAACAACAAAAACAATAAGATCCAACACCTTCGATTTTTTATATCAATTAATTCAATTTCTTAATTTCACCAATCTAAGTCAAAATATAACCGTAATTACATTTAATCTTGCTAAATGAAGGGAAAAAAATATAGTCTACTCGTAAAAAATTGGATATTTTATTTAATTATCAATTTTTATTCCCTGGAATTAAAAACAAAAAAAAAACATTTTCTCAATAATGTGGGATTGTAAATACGATAACTCAAAAACACTTTAAGTTAACTAGACTAAATTTGGTATGCATGCTTAAAAACAAATTTTGTAGAATTCAATCAAATTGTTGTTGAAATCGATTCGGTAGAAGAACGTCTGTTTGGATGGTGTCAATATATACAAATCGCAAAAAGCTAAATTAACAAAATTTAGCATAGAGCGTTATCGTTCAAAATGATTTATAATGATTTGACCATTTTTTGGTATGGATACTCATAAAAAAGGAATCCAATGAAATTTGATGCTTGATTATGTGACTATAATTGTAATTTTATGTCAAATTCTGGTTTCACTTCTCTAATTTTTCTTGTAGAAAGAAAGCCGTCTAAAATATGCATTTGGACGATAGAATCAATAAACATTCTGACTTCAAAAATCAATATTTCCCCATTGTTTTTTTTGCCATTCAGGACATTTTTAATTACTCAAATTCTAGAAGTTTCAGATAAAGATGAATAATATCTTTATCAAAGAGCATACAGTTAAGTTTTGACGAAAACCATTTTCACTTTCATAACTCTAAGTCTAAAAGCCTTCCATGAAAGAATCGATATAATTTTATGCGTATTATAGGTATTGAAAATCACTTCACAATTTTGACTAATTTGTACCAGAAATTATAGAATTATAGTTTAATAGTTTAAATGGAATAATAAATCCAATTCACCGTAAATGGTAAGTTCTTTCGCTCTGATTTTACAGTTCCTATTCTGTGAGAATTCCCAATTATAAGCTTTTAAATCTACTAATTTGAATGGAAACATATTGTTGATTATGCTTTTATTCAAATTTCATATTTACTTCAGTAATGCTTCAATCCTTCATTTAATTATTTCACACTTGCTCTTCCGTTAGTATGAAACATGCATCAATTTTTTGGTATTATATATAATTTTCAGAGAGAAATCTATCTTCGTCATTACTTACAATTTTCTGTAAAATGTAATAAAACATATTTATTACCGTTTCTTAAGCAGCAATAAAATAACAAAACTTTTAAGTATGTTGAAGGGTCTCTAATATCTCCAATTTTAAAGTGCAAATGCAATTAGATCCATTAGCAAATGCATTGTATTATTCTCTTAAAATTCCTTCGGATTGAAAGAAAATAATTAATAATATCGGAAATCCGAGATATGAAAAGTTGGACAAACACTTTAATTTAATTAATAGTAAGGCCTTTCGTTTCAGATAAACCAAAAACTGAAAAGCATCATAAAAGTAAAATCTTTGCAATATATAGTAATCTTAGCATTTTCTTAATTTCTCGCAAAACTTCAGTATTAATCATTACCTAACTTGAATTATTCACTGCATAAATTCTTGTGTTTAATTCTAAAAGTGATTTGAAATAAATATACTTTAACTTCATTTCGGATCACGTAACATAACTTTTAATTCAAAGAGCTATGAAGTTATTA
>JAOUZG010003621.1:0-17120 GCA_026289955.1 Argiope argentata
CTGCTGCTGGGTTCAGCAGCAGATTTAAGCCGAATGAAGCGTCTCTTGTATTTGAGTAGCGCCAACTAGGGCCAAGAGTACGACTTTGTTACCCACTCACCACATTCGCTTGCACAACCCCTTTTTACACGGGGGCACATTCACACATCTCACAGATAGCACACAGAAGAACAACCAGGCCCAAACCGGGACTCGAACCCGGGACCTCCAGAACACGAGGCAGACGCGCTACCTCTGTGCCAGCAAGCCGGCTATAAGAAATTGTAAAATTTATATCAGTAAAACCTAATTTTTTTTTATATCACCTTGAACATCTTGTGATATACATTACTTTTAAACATATACAACAATCACATATCGCATTCCACAATTTGAAAGCAGTTATAGTTATATTCATATACAAGAGCACTATATAGTTTTAAGGATTTTTAATCATTTTTACTATAACATATCGATATAACAGTCACGATGTAGGCTACATTATCTCTTAAAACTATATTATCGGCTAAATATTCGTTTTTATTTCATTTTGTCTCTTATCGTATACAATTTATTTTCAAACAATTTTAATTTAATTCATTATATTTGCTCCTATAGAAATTTAAGAATATTAATATCCGGACAGTTTAATTAGAAATTTTAAGTTGTTAAACAATAAATCTTATAATTTCCAAGGGAATGTATATTTTTTATTAAATTCCAACCTAGTTTTAAAGTATAATTCACTATTTTACTAAAAAGAGTACGTTATATGCACTGGACACAAGATTTCATGTAGTAGCATAAACTTTCTCATAACATTTTCTGAAAATATTAAGAAATAATATAATATCTTATATCAATTTAATGATTATGAGAATCAATCAACATATGAAATTCAAGAAATAACATTAAAAAGCCTAACATTAAAAATAAGATAGAAAACATTAAAAATAACTTTTTCTGAAAATATTAAGAAATAATATAATATCTTATATCCATTTAATGATCATGACAAGCAATCAACATATGAAATTCGAAAAAAATGCTTCAAAAAATTCAAGAAATTTAAGATCTAATTCAAAGAAAAAGTACCATTTTTATTTTTAAGAATTATGATAAATTTAAACTGGACAAATTATATTATTAAAAATTTTAAACATTTATTTCTTTGAAATGGAAACGCATAATTTCATCATTAATTTGGGTATTACTTAATTTTTTGAATTATTGCGTCAATTTACTTAGTAATATATGGAAAAACTTAATGCTTTGAATTTTTATTGATTATTAATACGTCTCTGTCTTAGGATTAGAAAACTGAAATACGATCTTCCCCTCTTATATGGAGGGTCGCGAAGGCCTATTGGTAAAATATCGGCGTTCGAACCGTAGGGCTTCAGTTTCAAGACCCCATTCCAGAGAAGAAACGTTGTGTAAGGAGGTCGATTTCTCGCAAAATCCGTCATTCCAAACGTGATGTGAAAAGGGGGTGTCAGCTCAAGCGTCGTCCTTGTTATCTGACCACGGCTCAAAATTACGAAATCCGTCTCAAAAAAAGCCTTGTGTTGCTTTATACTGGAACGGTAATATAACTAAACTTAACTAAACTAACCCCCCCTTTATATGAGGTGGCAAGGTGATAGAATATGGGCTTTAGAATCGGGGGGGGGGTGTGCTCATGTTCAAGACCGATTCCACTGATGAACCGTCATATAAGTGGGACGGTTCAAGCTAAAACTGTCGAAGCCAAACGCTCTCCAGCTGGTATAGCGTGGAGAGAGGGATACTAACTCAAGTGCCATCCTCGTCATCTGACCACGACTTAAAATTACGGGATCCCTTCCAAAATAGCCCTTATGTTGCTTTAAAATGGGGCATTGATATAATTAAACAAAACATCCATTCCTATCTAAGGAATGATAAAGTTTTCAAATTTTCAATTGTATTTACTATTTTTATGCATAATTGATTGACACAGCGAAACTCTAAAGTACCTTACCTGCACAATTTATTTAAAGGACTTTTTTTAAAAAAAAAGAAAAAGAAAGTATGGGATATAATTATGATAGATGTTCTAGAAAAAAAGAAAAAAAATATTTTCAAAGACCTCTACATCCTTACTTTTCTGTCCCGTCTCCGTATAGGTCATACTCATTATACGCACCGACATCTCATTTTGGGTGAAATAGCGCCAAAGTGCCCAACATGTCATGTACATGTCACTGCAAATCATATTTTAATTGAATGCCCTGCTTTTAATCTAAATCGTGTTCGTTATTTTAAGACATCGTCATTAACCTTGCGGGACTTGGTGGATGAGAGATACCTCCCAAATACTTTCAACTTTTTAAAGTCTATTAACTTTTATACTTGCATTTAGTCTTGTAATTTTTAATTAGTTCCTTTTGGATCATTTGTTTCATCATTAATTTGGCATTCATCCGGAAAAGTATCTTATGATATTGCTTCTATATTCCACTATTTTTACTATATGAAATTGTATTTTAACCTTGAATTTATAATTTACCATTTGCATGGAGGAGCTTAGCCAAATATGGCTCTTGTACCATTAAATTTCAATCAATCAATCCATCAATCAATCAGCCAACCAACCAACCAAGCTGACTTTTCTGTATGATTTTTCTTTAAATCTGGGAAAAGTGCACAACAACTATATATATATATACTTAGGTATTATACCGTTTTCGCCAACGATCGGCAAATGTTTAGTAACTTTTTGGCGACAAATTTAAATTTGGCGATAAAGATTCACGGATTACACCATTGCCGGATTGTCATAATAGGAAGTTTAGCAACTTATTGGCGGTGACTTCAAATTTGGTGATAAAGTTGGACGGCATAATGTGTAAATACGAACAAAAAATTGACAGATAAGATATTTAATCCATGAAATGCATCTGATTTAAAAAAAAATACTGCGGACACAAAATTTAACTCATTCCTCTTGGCTTGACTTCGTGCTGCGTTTCAGAAACTTCGACATGCAGCTAGCGTGCGTCGTGTGTGAAGACAGGCACGTGGGGCATCTTCAAAACTGCTTGAAACGTTTTATTTTGTTCTATTTCTGTCTTTATTGGTTGTTCCCGCCTTGTTTATTTATGACTAAGATCGTAATTTTCGTGCTACAAGTGCCATTTCAAAATTGTACATGACTTTTGAGAATACCAATCAATATTTAAGTTATATAAACAGATTCTATTTTTATATTTTTCAGAATAGGATGTTTATATATATAATCGCCACTGTTTCCATTTATTTATTTTCATGTCAGAACATGATATTGTTTTGGGAATGAGGTTTTCGGGAGTCAACAAAAATCCGTCGGCGAAAAATAAAAATTTGGTTATCTTCACGAGCATCTCAAAAAATCAGCTTTTAATAACACGTTGGCATGAATTCTGGATGGCATTTTAATAAATTTTAAAAATATATATAATTAAATCAATTTTGTAATACTTTATTTCGTATTAAATAAAAATAATATCTGCACGAGCATCTCAAAAAATCAGCTTTTTAGTAACGAGTTGCCATTGCATTTACAAAAGCTCTGATTGTTTAAAAAAATTAATGACTATAGCAAATAAAACCTTAAAAAATGTCATTTTAAACCCATGATTATACGAAATGAAATAAATATGGTATGTGATATTTTTAAAAACAATTAATGCGAGACAAGGTTTTTTTTTGGATCATTTACAATACTAAAATGACTCATTCAATGAAACAATTAAAATGAATAAAATTATAATTTAACTCGCACGAGCACGTGGTGCTTGGCCGTTTAAGAAATGATGTTCTGACATGATACATTGAAATATGCACAGCAGGTTTCATTTTAATCTTTTTTTTTCCTTTGTTGTTCTCTTAAATCTTCAGAGATTTCCAATTTTTTCTTTATAATAGATTTCATTCACAATTATTCATCAACGAGATTATTAGGAGTTCGTATACCAGTAAAAATATTTTAAAATTATTACTACGAAATATTATATACCAAGTATATTTTTATATTTGGTATATAATTACTCTTTGGGATATACATGCAGTGTACTATCTGCGAAAGTTACACTAATTCTGACTCAAATGCCATTTTTTAAGCTATTTGATATATAGATCACAATGTTTTTCCTTCAACTACGCAATCCGTTATAAAAACATATTTATAATATGGTATATAGTTGTTCTGCAGTATGGAAAGTACGCTTATAAAGTTTTTAATCAAAAACACTAAAGTTAGTAATTATATGTATGAATCGTAGAAACGCATTTTGACTATCAATATGCAAAAACGTTTACATTTTCTCAATGAGTATGTAAAGAGACTTGCTGAGTTTTTGGAAAAAGTTGTTATTACTAATGGAACTTGCCATGGAGAAGGACGCTGACGGCCTTCATCTATTTTTAGCCCAATAAGCGTTGTGAAAAATCAAAAATTAAATTATTGCTGCTTTTCTTGATCCAACAATAACTTATCTAATAGGTGAACTAGGTGAAGATTGTAGCCTTATTGAAATAACTTGAAGAAACAGGTTGTCTTTTCTGAGGTTTATTGGATAATGTTCGTTACAGCATATGATGGCGAGAGACTCAGCGATTTTAGAGAAACTGAAGGAAAAAAACATTCGGTATTACAGTCACAGTTAAATTGATGTTTAAGTAGAAATAATAATAAAATGCACATGATTAAGCCTTAGTGTAGCCGGCCACGCGATGTTTACATGATTGGCAGCTGGCTCCGCCCAAGAAGATGACGTGGCTAGCTTTGGTTCTTAACAAGCGTATCCTGTTTTTCAAGTAGCGCCAACTAGGTGCTAAGAGTACCACTTTAGCTACACACTCATCACATTCACTTGAACAGCCCATATTTATAGGGAGGCACAGTCATACATTTCACAGATAGAACAGATGAAGAACAATAAAGCTCGAACTGGAACTCGAACCCAGGACGTCCAGATCACGAGGAAGACCCGCTCTCTCTGTGTTAGTACGCCGGCTTGGGAAAAAGTAGTATTCTCTGGTGAAAGCAAGTTGATATCCTTGACTTCAAAGGATGTAAACTGGTGTGGGGATAAACAAGATAAGGTGTTTGAACATCGATATCTTGCAAATTCGATTAAACACGGTAGGGTGGCATCCTGGCATAGGGATAGATAGGGAGATCTGGGCGTCCGGGGTCCGGACCTAGTTGTTCTTCTGTGTTGTATCTTTAAGTTGTATGAATGTGATCCTCTGTAAAAAAAAGGCTGTACAAGCTATTGTGATGGATGTGTAGTTAAGTCTTTCTCTTGGCCCTAGTTGGCTCTACTTCAAGAAAGAGAGACACTCATTCGGCTTTAAATCACTGACGGCCGTCAACGTGATTGTCCATGGCAAGTGTCATTAGAAAAAACAGCAACAAACACAGGGAAGGTCGCATAATGATTTGCAGATGCATGGCAATAAGTTGAATAGGTCGGTTATCCTTTTTAGACTACACATTAGAGCATATTGATATCTAAATATATTTTTTAAAAAATTGAAACAAATCGAACAAAGATTTGCACCCATTCCACATACAGAGTCCAAGCTTTATAGGCGTGTGATTATAGCCTCTGTGCATGGCTTTCTGCCAGTTATTCTTGCAGCCGAGAGCGTTGTTTCAGGCTTTTTAAGATCATGTGTTATTTACAGATGAGGTGAATTTTACAAACGACGGCGTTTTTAATGCTTACACTATTCTTATATGTGGGCAATAGGGAATTCAAACCCCACATGTCCACAGGCATTCCAGCAATTTTCTATGAAAATTTGAGCGGATATTGTGAATGATACCCGCATAGATCTGTATCTCCTACCAATCTGAATGAATGTCGCTGATATCGGAATTTTCTATGAACATTTGAGCGGATATTGTGAATGATACCCACATAGATCTGTATCTCCTACCGATCCGAATGGATGTAGCTGATATCGGATATTTATTGAACTTTTGAGCGGATATTGTGAATGATACCCTCATAGATCCGTATCTCCTACCAATCCGAATCAATGCCGTTGATATCGGATTTTTCTGGATGAAGTTTTTTGCAGCAAGAAGTTCCAACTGGTACTCCCAATCAAATTTGTTTTCATCATGATGGTGTCCCAGCATATTTCAGTTTGACAGTCCGCAATTAACTGGATGCTACTTTTGGGGTGAACTGGATTGGCCATGATGTGCCAGTCCTATGGCCACCACGATCTCCAAATTTATCGAGTCTCTATTTTTTCCTATGGGAGCATTTGAAAGTCCTTATTCAATAGACTTCAGTTGACTCCATTTAAGAACTTGTTCTTCCAATGTATTGTGCGGCTACATGCGTACATGAGTTACCTGGGGGATGGGAATCTGTTCACCAATCACTCCAACGATGTTCGAAAACTTACATTACTGTCAGTGGTAGCAATACTGAGCATTTTTTGAAGACATTACTGTGAAATCTTTTAGCAACGACGTTGAAAACAAACAATGTTTTTCATTTCATGTGTTATTTTTTGCGTTTGTGCCTCAACGCGTCACTTCTGATCGTATATTTCTATACAACATAAATAACTGTTTGTTACAGCGATTCTAACTCTATACTGTCACCCCTCAAAATTTGTAATTTCTTCTCTTAATAAATGATTTTAAATAAATAATATAATATTTCTTTAAAAGAATTGAATAGCAAGTTGTCTGTTGTTGAATTTTCGTAACATTTTTCAACCTTTTCTTTAAAGAATCCTTTGCAATTTTTTAATCCTCTGTATTTGATTAAGTTGCTTTTATTTTGAATTATCATATCTGCAAATTAATATCAAGAAATAGATTTCTATCGTCTTGGTTTCAATAAGCATTAACACTTTTTAAATAATGCCCTCTTTTGAAATTGCCTGCGTATTTGATTTCTCAAGAATTCGATTTATTTTCTGTCTATCAATTGATTAAAACTTAGGAATGCGGTTTTATTAGAATTTGTGACTTTCACGAACAGAGTCAACAATTTTGGAATTTGTTTTATCAAAAAGCTGTGCAATTCGTTTAAACGGTCGGTGGAATGCGTTATTAATTCGTTTAAAATAAGTCTTTCAACTGAGGCAATAAAATTTTTCTGATCAGCTTTATTTTTGGTAAAAGCAGATTCTTAATGTCTAGTATTTAAATAATATTTAAAACCGTTGTATGAAATTGAGGAATAATGTTAGAATAACAGTTACCTAATGAAATTATTTTAAAACTAGCCGCCTTTGGCAACCAGTCGGTTTGCCAGTATTAATGCTCGCTAAAATTTTCATATAATATTTTATGTAGCAGTGTCTCATAACAGATTTTTCACCAAAATATTTTTAAACCAAACAAATTTTGATAGTCATCATATAATTCATTTATAGTATTATTTTCTTCAGATGTTCTGTTTATTGTACTACTCATCTTTTTCTCTCTATCCGTACTATGATTGACCAGGAATTGATATTTTACTTAAATTGTGGAGGGAAAGGTCTAAAATTCTACGTTTTCATAGAATAATGAGATTCAAATTTTCATAAATGTAAACACACTAAACAAATAAAGACACAATTGGTATTCAAGAGATGCGAAAGTTTAAAAACAGCTAGGAAAATGCCGCGCACAGAGGAAATAATGGTGACACACACACACTCTTCTTTTCTTTTCCCCCCCTCTCCTTTTTTTCTTCACTACTTTTCTTTTTACAAACCTTTTTTTCGCTTTGTTATTTTTTTTCTTCCCTGCCCAGATTTTATTTCGAGCAGGCATAGATTAAATATCCATACAGACTAATAATAAAAACAACTATTTTCTTTCTTTTTTAAACATCCCGTTACCTATAAATGAAAACCAACTGACTTCACGTATTTCTTTCTAAACAAATGATAATTTATTACTTTCTGCTATCTTACTCAGTTGGTGTGGGGGAAGGAAATGAAGATTTTTGTTGGGAAAGTAAGAAAAGTGTCGTTTTAACCCTTTTCCTCGCAGTTTTTTCATTTTTTCTCTCCATAAGAACCATCCTCGTGTCTTAAAGAAAATATTTTTTAAAAAATTAGCCAAATCGGTCGAGCCGTTCTCTAATTTTGCGCTTAGCAACGCATATCGAGGTCCATTTTTATTAATATAGATAGATATATAAAAGGATTTACATACCTAAATAATAATAAGAAATATAAAAGAATGATATTACCTTTTGCATTCAATTTTTTTGCATAAAATATTAAAAATAATATCAAGCTATTCAATTTTTTTTGTGATTTTCTGTTGTAAAATTGATGAAAATTCTGAATAATAGTGTTATATAGGATTCCATCATTTCTGACTATGTTTAACATGTACTATGATGTTATTTAATTTTACTCTTGTGATATGCCATTGCATATCTATATTACTATCAAAAATGTGAAAGTTTGGATGAATAGATGATGTTAGTCAATCAAGCTAGAACAACTGGGCGAAATTGGATGAAATTTAGTTTAGAGATATATTATAGTCTAGAATAGGGCAAAGTCTACTATTTATTCCGGTTAATTGAGCTGCTAATTTTTGATTACTTAAAAACTGACTTTCCCACCAAAAATTTTCATTTTCCCACAGCCAAATCAGTGACTACGGTGTTTTTCCCCTATTCTCATGAGTTTAGGCTTAACTTGTTTAAGACCAGTTATTTCAAACGATTGCGTTTATTTTCTTAGCATTTAAAATTAAACATTGTTAATAAATCGATTTTTAGTATTCATTTTGAGGTACTTTTTTTTATTAAAACATAATAAAAGAAATGAAAAGTTTCTAATCTGTACTGCCTTACCCCAACTGGCGTAGAAAATTCACACATTTGCATTGCCCAAGTAGGTGTTTCAAATCCACGCATGCCCAGTGTGCTCTGATTGCCGACACCTTTATTTTCATTGATTTTGTTTTGTTCAGACTAATCAGCAAAACGATTTTAAATAATTGGTTTGCTGTTTTGTTTTATTTCAGGTACACTCGTAAATAAATTATTTTTAAATTAGTTGTGTGGGCTAAGCTTTGCTTTACAAGATTGGCAACCTTTCAGTAGCACTTTGTTTGGGGTTACATTGCTGTCATTTTTTTATATTATGGTAATTTTTTCTTCCCTGTTCCTTTCCTTTGATTTTTTCCTGCTGTAAGTGTTCCGTTTGTCTACTTTCCTTATTTTTGACTAAATTTTTTTTTTTTGCGTGTGTTTCATTTTTTCGCATTTATTGATTTTTTTTCTATATTTCAGTTCATATTCGACCATTTCGTTCAAATGTGGCGTCTAACTATATTTTTTTGCTGAAAATTGTTTTCAGCAGAACTATAATGATACGATTAGCTTCATAAGCCAGATAACATGCACAATACGGAGGTCGACTTTTGGTATTGTGTTTATGTTGCTCGGCTACGGGCTTTAGTGTCGCTGGTGCACACTACGACCTTCGATTGCCACATTTCTGACCTTGACAACACAACCTCATGCAACTACCGTGGCGCCGTCTTCATCACTAATCATCAATATAAGTCTAACATCATAAGGTAATTTTTTTCATCAATAATGTTTTAAGTGCCGATTTAGAAATATCATTAATTGCCAAGGATTTCCTTTCTTTTTTGTGATAAGTAGCCAATTCTACGTCTCCAGTTTTAATACCAGTGAAAAAAAATTGAGTTGATTTGTTTACACTTTCATAAAAGTTAATAAACGCTGCTTTACCAACGGCTATTTATTTCAACTCTATCAGGTATTATGCCCAAAATAATGTGGAAACATTTGTGCGCCATTTGTAAAATGTTGCAGTCAAACTTTGCCTTTTAATTCTTTAAACCATTAAATTTAATTCTAATTTTAATTTTAGTTCATTACTTCCATTTAATAAAATAAAATTTCATATTTATCTATCCAAAAAATTGAACTTTTTAATGCTGATCCTTATAGTTTCCGAAGAATTAGCATTAATGTTAAATGATTTCTCAGAAATTTATTAGTCTTGCCATCATTAATTGCCAGTATTCATTACGAATATCTTTCATCCACAAAACATTTCATCTATAATAATTAAAAAAAAAAGCATTATTACTCACATTTGTACAAGCATATCTCTGAAAAAAAAGTGAGAAAGAGTTTGTAGCATAATAACCTTTCTGAAAAGGAAGTTCACTCATTTTGTTTTTCTTACTGTTTATTAATTTTTTACAATATAGTAAGGAAACTTTATTCATGAATTTGGAAATAAAAATAACTTCTTTTATTACGATGACTATTTTCTTTATTCTATAGATAATATAATCATTATGGTAAATTTTAACTGCAAAAATAATCATGATTTCCACATCCAAATTGAATATCTGGTAAATAACTGTTTAAAAAACATTATTTATTTTTTGAGTCAGTAGAGAAAATAACGAAATAAAAAAATAGTTTTTTTCCCTTTTTTTGCTGTTAATCAAGGGAAAAGAAACATTCCGGCAATATACAATTTTAGCAAAAAATTATCTGTATAATATTTTTTTAATAACGTGTCAATAATGAATCACTAACAAAGAAAGACAAGAAACGTTGAAAGTGTTCGTTTGTTGACTTTGTACATTTCAAATCCTTTTTTAACTTTGATCTACATTTTTCAAACTATAGGGGCGTAAAGACTTAACTTTAACAAATGTCAGGATTTTTATTTCTATAAATGCTGTATTTTCATTCGTATTTTATGTATCTAGAAATTTTAGTCACCTAATTGATAGAAAACAGTCTTTCACTTTGTGTTGCTATTCAAATTTTGATAAACATAGGAAAACGTTCCACTTTCAAAATTCTGTTTGTCTTCTTAATATTACATTCAAGAAATTTATTCAATTTTTGTGCTATATATTAATTGAGAAAAAAATAAGGATTAAAATGAAATTTGCTGTGCATATTTCAATGTATCATGTCAGAATATCATTTCTTGAAAGACCAAGCACCACGTGCTCGTGCAAGTTAAATTATATTTTTATTCATTTTAATTGTTTCGTCGAAGGAGTCATTTTAGTATTGCCAACGATCCAAAAAACTTTACAACGCATTGATTGTCTAAAAAAATATCACATTTCCTATTTATTTCATTTCATATAATCACGTGCTCAAAATGACAAATTTCTAGGTTTTATTTGCTATAGTCATTAACCTATTTTCTTTTAATCAGAGCTTTTGTAAATGCAATGCAACACGTTATTAAAAACTAATTTTTTGAAGTGTTCGTTCATACAATAAAATTTCAATTTTTCGCCTACGTATTTTTGTTGACGCCATAAACCTCATCTTTAAAACAACATCATGTTTTGACTTGATAAAAAAAACCTATCTGCATGAAATTGGAATAAATTCATCTGGAAGACGTTTCTAAGACAACAGAACAAATTTTAAGAATAGTTCAAAATTACAGGGAAAAATATAATTTTCATTGTAAATGGGATTACAAACAATATTAGAAGTAAAGAATTATTGTTTAAATCCTATTGGTGAAAGCTTATCAGCAATATTGAACAATATTATCAAACAATCTCGTACAATTTCTTGAACAGAGTGGTTAGTAGAAATAGGAAGGGAAAAATTGCTGATGTATGAAGTCATCAAGGTCACGATGAATATTTAGATGCATACAGCAAATTTGTGAAGTATGAATGAAAGTTTACATACATAGAATAATTCGGGTTATTCTTCCCAAAAGTTGAAGCATAGTGGTTAACGATGCAAAAAAAAAAAAAAAAAAAAAAAAAACTTTTGCTTTATTCCCTGCCATTATATTTTTATTTATCTGTTCTGAAGAAACTATCGCTATGAATTTATAATGGACAACATGAATTTATAATAGATATATTTGTGCGTACATGAGTTTTGGAAAAAGTAAATTTTCTGCAGTCATGTATCTCTCAATTAATTGACACATTTAAAAAAGTCAAATTTTATTGCTTAGTTTAGGTGGGTTGTTTGGTTTTATGTGGGTTAATGAGGCATAATTTTAAAGTTTATTTTCTTTCATAACTAATCCAGCATTTAAATCATAATCACATTTTATAATTATGAAAACAAACGCCCAATCGGCAATAAATCTCGTTTACTAACAGAGTAAAAATAATTGAGTCGGATAACAAAACTAAAAAAAACACTGAAAAACAATCCTAATAAAAGATTTTAAGATGTTTTGAATGAAATGCAGGAATGCTCAAGTGATGTATTTCACTTTTAACATTCCTGAAATTAAAATAAAAAACTTTGAGGTAAAGCATTTTGTAAGGGTCTAAGGAGAAGAAAAAGGGATCCAAGAATTATTTTGTGAAAAATGGGCTAATACAATTTAATCTAAAGACGGGCCGGGATGGCCTGCTAGGTAGAGCGTTGGACTCGTACTCCTTAGGTTACGGGTTCGAAACTCACCGGCCAAAACAATCCCCGAGTGTGTGGCGATTGGCGCTCGTTAAATCTGTTCGTGGTCTCAAAGTCCTCCATATCGAGAGTAATATCACTGGGAGGTACTGGGTCAGAGGTGATCGTTCTCTGTTCCAGGTCTAAATTACGTTCTGAGATGTATGAATGAATATGCATGAATGTAGTCCGCCCCCTAAAAAGGGTTGAGACGAGTGTGTAGCTAAGTAGTACTCTTGGCCCTAGATGGCGGTATTTGTAAAACAAGAGACTTATATATCCGGCTTAAAATCTGCTGATGTATCAGCGAGGCTTGTCCATGGCAAGTGCCATAAGTAACAACAACAGCAACTCTAATGACAATTTCTGTAACAAAACTTGTAAAAATTAGAAAGCATTCTAAATTTTTTATTTGCATAGTATAGGTTGATTTGAATCTATTATCTTTTTAACCAAGCTTTTGAAGCAAATTTTCTGTTTATCAAACTTAATATTTTTCACCCATTCTAAATTTCTAGCAATAGTTTTAAGTATTCCATATTTTTAACTCATTTGAATGTTTAAGAATTTTACATTAAAAAATGCATTTTCAAAGATTTTTTTTCTCCAAGGTTGCCGAAAAATATTTTCTATCTAGTTAATAGTTGTTCGTGGTGTAATTCAACAATGAAATTTTAAAGAATTAATATTCCTAGTAATGTTTTTGCCAAATAAATATTATATTTCATGTTTGCATGCTTTTCTATTACTATGAATTTATAATGAAAAACATGAATTTGTAATAAATATATTTCTGTATGTACGTGTTTTGGAAAATTTTAATTTCCTGTACTCATTCCTCTACCAATTAATCAACGCATTTAAAAAATAAAATTCAAACTTTATTGCTAGATTCATGACGTTTATGTGGACTAATTTTATATTTGGCTTGCTTTTTCCTTCTTAAAGGTTTCACTTTCTATTGTTTCTCTTTTTTATTTTCATATTTCCCCTTTTCTCTATTATTAACTTAGTGTCTGTGTTTACTGTTTTGCAAATTCCGTTCCAACTTCATCTATAATATTATGTTAAAAAAATTAAATTCTAGTAAAAAAGCAGTTATCACAATTTGAAATTTTCTAAATTCTTTATTTTACCCTCTAAATAGAAAATATTTCACTTTTCACAAACAGAATGCTTCTAAAGCCCTGAGACAAATCCTCATACAGAATCAATAAAAATCAAAGTATATGAATTGAAAAGGAACGTTTAATCCCAACGGTTTAAAATAGGAAGGAGATTATACGATGAAAAAAAATATTTCATTTCTGACCATTTGTATTACAGGAGCAGAATTTAGAAAATTTCAAATTGTGATAACTGCTTTTTTACTAGAATTTAATTTTTTTAACATAATATTATAGATGAAGTTGGAACAGAACTTGCAAAACAGTAAACACAGATGTAGCGTCAGTCTTATCAGCTAGATAATATCCTTCGAGCTGAAGGGTCCCTTTTGCTCGAACGGTATATCGCTCGGCTACTGGCTCAAACGTCGCAGGTTCGTACCGCGACCTTCACTTGCTACAACAGACACTAAGTTAATAATAGAGAAAAGTATACAGTATAGTATATATATATATATATATATATATATATATATATATATATATATATATATATACAGGGTGGTATTTTCCGAAGAAAAGGTCTTTTTTGATGATATATGTGGTTGAAATATGTGTTTTTTGATGATGTGTTGTGGTGACGATACTGTAGCTATAATTAAATTCACTTTATAGCCAAATTGTTCAATTCATAAAATGTAAGATAAAATATTCATAGACAATGTCGATTAGAATTGTTTCTATGATTCTCGAAAGAAGAAGTTTAAGAAACCTTCAAATTGTTACTAGAACAGTGAAGGCATCTAAACAATAACACTTGTATTTCAATCTTGTACATAGTTTTTAAATTAATTGAAAATCACCTAACAAATATAATAAATAAATAAGTTCTCTAAAGTATCGTCGTATGTATCAAAATATGTACTAGTAAAAATAAATTTGGGTTTTTCTATTATTTTGCTTTATGACAAAAGTTTTTTTTAAATTTCTAATATAATATTATAATATTAAAAATGTGATTGTAGAATAATAGAATGTTATATAGTATTTACCTAATATCAATAGATACTTAAAGAAAAAAATACTTTACAAAACTTTTTATTAAAAAATATCTTCAAATCGTTTAAGCAAGGCTTATTTCAAAGCAGAAGAGATGTATTTTCGAATGTTAAACTCTTTATTTACTAAAAAGTAAACCAAAACTAATAATTGATATCAAGTTTCTTCCAGTTAGTTTATTTTAACGACATTTCTTACTTTATATATGAATTAAGTCTTTTAGAGTAAAAATATTTTTTTGAAGAATATGAGGAATATAAAGGACATAGATTTCAGGAAATTAGGATAATTAATTCACAGTTTCTCCAATTTGTATTTTCTATGAAGAACTGATATGTAATTAATTTTTTTCCTCCGGAATGAAATAACTTTTCAAAATCTATGCATAAGTAGAAAAACATTAGCAGTTTGTTTTTCGTTTGTGACGATTAACATTAATCGTTTACTAATGTGTTTTTCATTTCTCAGAATTAAAATGAAGAGTAATTAATTGATACATATTTTTTATTAAATTGAAAATCTAGTTTATTATTATTATTATTATTATTATATTTATTATTAAATATATATTATCATTATTATTATATTTATTATTGAAGGTGTATTATTATTGTTTCTAACAAATTAAAGATTTAAATATTTGTTATTATAATAAATTAAGATAATTAAACTAACAATTTAGTCAGAAAGAAGATTAAAATATGAAATCAATTATTTATTTAATTTCACTTATTCGTGAATAATAATTGCATTAAACGTTAGAAATTAAGAAACATGTTTACTGTTTTTGATGCATAAACTGCATATTTTAAAAATGGATATTTAAATCTTTTGAAAAATTTTCTTCCTACTTCATTTTATTGAAATATATTGCAAATTCTATCTTAACATTTTGTTGGAGTTGAGTTGATGGTTTGCAAAGTCAATACTTTAAATTATTATGAAATTAATTTTTCTCAGATCGAAGTGAACAAAGAAAATTATATAAGAAAATTATTTCTAATGAAGACAAAATTTTCAGCTTTATTGTAGTTTTTTTCTAATATATATTTTTTTTTTGCTATTGCAGTTTACAAGAGTTTTAGAGCCCTTTTGTTCTGAATTGTCTTGCATTTTCTATTTATAGTTATCAAATTATTGTTCTGTACGGTAAATGATTACAGTAAAAATATAAATATAGCAATATTTAATGCCATTGATCTGTATTATAATTTCAGTAATTCGCATATTTTATGTTTTGTGATTTATTCTTTTCAAGCCAACTACATATGTAGCAAAAGATTTTTTCCACACTATTTGAGTATTAAAGGAAAAAAATTGCATTTTAACATGTAAACAAAAAAATAAATATCTCTATGTGAGAATCTGAGTTTCTGAATTATTGACATTTTTTATTATTATTCTTTAAATTACAAAGATACCTAGACAAGGCATTCCTTTTGAATTCAAATAATTGAAACAATGTGATTTAATTTAAGTTTGAATGATTATATAAATTGAAAACATCTTGAAATCATTCACGAATATAAAATAGAATGTGATATATTTAAAATGTTGATATCAGTTAACAAATTATGAAATAACACGAAAATAAAGAATGTTAATCAAATGTTTTTGAAAAAAAAAATTTTTTTTCAGTAACTTTAAAGCCAATATTGAACATTTTATCTCCTCATGAACAAATATTATAGTAAAAATACTAAAGAAATTTTGAATTATCTAAGAACATATATCACGCAAAGAAACAGATTAACAATAAAATTGGCTATCCTTATTTCATGATTAAAAAAATTAGGATATAATAATATCGTAAATTGTTTTTCTTCAAAAATATAAAGAAATAACAAGGAAAATTCAAAATACAGTTTTTAAGAACGTACCTATTTACTGGCTTATAGACAATAATGTTTATATTACAAATTGTCTTTATAAATCTTAAATTGATTGTTGTGAATAGAAAAAAAAAAAAATATTTCACACTGGCAGTTATCAAATTTATTTGAACTTAATAATAACATCTATGAAACAATAACTTCGCTTTTTTAAAATGTTTTTATGACTTTCTGACAACTTACGAGTTTCTATTCCTTTCTTTCAGGATGGTTATGAAATTCCCGCTTTGGACACTTTTAACAGCAACGTTATATGTGGTGGCGCCATCTATGGGAGAGTTGCAAACCCATTCTTTGGCGCCAGAATCAATCGCTGATTACTTAGACGAAAAGCAAGCTCGTTTTGTTTTGCCTCGAATCTTCAACATGGCCAAGAAACTGGATCTGAAATTCGATGGATACAAGCTACTTTCCGATAACCCGAAATTTGGAAAAATTCTGCGTTTATTAAATTCGAATGACGATGCGAATCGACGCACTGAACGTTCCAGAACACAAATGATGAAGAAAAGAATGTTTCCCGAAATAGATTCCAGAGGTTTTGATGAGGATATTTTCGATGAAGGATTCGGTGACTGGTCACCTATGAAACGCTGGTGATGGATTCGTTGTTTTTTCTTTATTACGAATAGGTATTTAAAGGCGAATAT
>JAOUZG010003627.1:0-24243 GCA_026289955.1 Argiope argentata
GATTTCTTTGCGATTCCATTGAGTTTTCCTTTACTTCTGATAACAGATTTGGGATAGAAAAACTGAGTTTATGCCGTGTATATTTTCCTTCTTTTTCGGTCATCTATCCTGGTTTGACTAGACGGCTGAATGGTTATGGCTTTTCCAAAAATAATTCATCTTAATTCTAGAAAATTTGCTGTTGTTATTTTTAAAGGTATTTTAGTATTTATATCTAAATTTGACTTTTCCTTTAGCATGTAAGCAAATATACATTCTTAAAGCAAAACTGATTGTTATTATATAGAGTCCTTTAAAACAATAGAGACATTTGAAAAAATTACTATTATTTCTCAAGAAGGTGCGTTATATTCTTTATTTTTTAAAAGTGATTAAAAGTTTTTTGATGATACTATAATTTAAAATTTAATAAAATCACCTTTAACAGAAAAAAAATCTGATTTGTCTGTTTAATTATGCAAAAATTATATTAAAATTCATTTTTTGAAATTCTTTTAAATATGAATAATTTGAATTGAAATTGTATTTATAGTTTCATTAAAATGCACCTCACAAAATAGTTTAAAGATGGATTTGAAAGCATATATTAAGCATTAAATATAACATTTTTACTTTTTTGTATAGTGAATAATTATAAAATACAGTATTACCTCATTTTTATATTATGTATAAAAATGTAAAATGCTAATCCTCTAAATGCTCCATTATTTACCCATTTTTATGATATGCATATTAATAAGTAAGTATTAATAAAATGAAAACTTTATCTTAAGTTATTAAAAAAACTGTAAACTTTTTTACAAAATTATGGAGGTTATGAAAAATTCAACAGGAGATTTAAAAAAAATACGAAATTTTTATTTGGATATTTTTTTGTTATCCTAGATAAAAAAATCTAATTAACTTCTGTAGTATTGTTCTAGAATCAAATTTTAAAGTTTTGACCTATAATGAATAAAATGACAAGACCAATAAAATGTGCTAATACAAATATATGATATTTTCATCAATTTTGATAAATATACTCCTATTTCTTTGAGGGATTTTTCTGTCCTTGATAAACAAGGAGAAGGGAGAAACATATCTGAAAACAGTCAGTACCTAACAAGTTTGTGGATTCGTTTGCTTACCTAATAATCCCCTTATAAGTATTGTTGGTTGCAGTGGGTAACATCCGGCAGTAATGAATTTCCTTTCCAAGTCAAGCATTTTGCTACCACTTCATGTCTCGCGGGAGACACCTCATAATTGAGAATGAGAAGATTCTGACGCGTTGGTTGGTTCTCGCCATACTTTTGCATATACGAAAGAGTGAGATTAGGTACCTCCTATAGATGATGGGACGTACTTCCTGAGGGAAGAGTTGTATCGCTTCCGGGGATGGCCCTTAGGACGCAACCACTGCTCCAGCCCATTTTGCTGTCACGGCGGTCCGATTATTTAAAGTTTTTCTGTGCATTTTCTGGCGGGTCGGAATTGTTAGTCTATAATTACCTCCATTTCATTCACTGTTATAGCCAAAAGAGGAACTTAGACAACTTCTGAGACAAATCGCATTAAATTGATTAACAGCTAGTTTTATCGGCCACATAGTTTTAATAGAAGTTGCAAATATGGCTATGAAGTGATCATCAATGCTTTGAAAAAGTTTTACAATAGTGTTGTGTTGATATCCGGTTTTGCTGTACAGATAGAGATCGGTATTGATATTCGGTAGTAGCAGATAACTTACTTGATACTTTTACACCCGATACTTTCATATTAATACCAGATAAATTTAACTTTGATTTGCCCTGATATTTTTTCCCTATAGATGATACTTTTTCTTGTAGTTTCTAATGCTTTTTATCTTTGTACTTGATACTATTTTACCTAATTGTTCCTGATACTTTTTTTACCTAATTGTACCTGATACTTTTTTTTACCTAATTATACTAACTACTTTTATTTTTGCGACTGGTACTTTTACCATTATTTTTGATTATTTTATACCTGATATTAGTTTTTCTGGTTCAAAAGGAGTTAGATTCTTTTTTTCCTTGTTGTAAAATCGGGTATTCTATATATATTGTTTTTCTTATTTCCACCGAAGTTGGTAATTCAAACAGGTGCGAATACAATTGAAAATTCGGATTTCACTTCTTCAATAGAAGTGTTATTACTATTTTTACTGAAAATTTTAAGATCCGTACATAGTTCTTGGGTTTCACGTTTTATTAAAAAAAACATTTTAGATTGTGGTTTTTTACGAATGTTCTTTCTGAATCTGTATTATTCATATCGGCGAATAGGTGTACTTATAAAAAATTTTAATACCTTTCCAGCTGAATCTGGTGTTTCTGATTAACATCATTCGAGTTCTGTGGACGAAGCTTCGTGCCACTCATGCCAATGAGCCCAGCCAGTTCAGGTGAGTCGTCTATTTCTTGAAGATAAATGTACAACTGATCACAACACGTCAGAAAAAAGATTAAGAGATAGTAAAAAGGTTGTATGTCGTAACATTTTTTCTATGTATTTTTAAAGATATCTCATTTTTATTTTTTGATAATTAGTTACTCTTAAACATTTTTAAATTATTAATCAAATTTTTTAAACTGAAATTTGAAGACGGGTTGATGGTTTTTCTTTCTAACTAATATTTTTTAAGAAAAGGGATATTATTTGAGAAAATAATAACAGACTTAATATAGAGTTTCGTTTGTTTGGTGAAGTTTTATTAATGTATTATTACCGATATGAGTAAGTTATAACTGAATTTTGATAGATCAATTAAAAACATTCAGAAGTACTGCTGAATCTGAGCTTCATATGAAGAATCCGTTCTCTCGTGACATATATGGAATGAATATTGATTACCTGTACAAAGTATACAAAATGCTAAATGTACAAGAAAACAGTTGAGCAAAAAATAAATTATCTATTTTTATTTCCGATTTGAAATCATCGGAATCGGTGACATTTATTTGCAATGTTATCAAATATATTCTAAAAAGAAATGCTCCCAGAATTTCGATTAGGATCGAAGCAAATTCAGAAAACAGACTGGGACACGGAAAAAATACATTGTGCTTAAAAAATAAAACTATTCCAATACATGATCCCCTGGCATTCAGATAGATATCGAAAATTGAATGAAATGTTTTTAAAAAAATATTTAAGGTATGCGCTCAAGAATCATACAAAAAATAGTTAAACATTTTGTTATGTAGAAAAAGCATTTCGAAACTTTTAAATAGTTAAAGCAATTTTTACTTTATAATATTTCATCAAAAACTCGAGATTTTGACTATTTCCCCTTTTTAGAACTATTTGAGTTCGAAAAACATATTTTTGGCATTATCCCTGTCAAGTCTGTCTGTAAACGCATTATCTCTAAAAATATTTGAGCTATAGCGTTGAAACTTAGGTTTGTAATTATGACCACATTTGTAGACTTCTATTGGATTTTTAAATGAAACCTATTTAAAAAAATATATGTCCGACTTACTTCTGAGGATAAATGAACTTGATTACTACATGAAATTGAGAGCTAAGTTGATAAAATTTAATTCACAAATGTAACATTTAAAATATAGATATTCAACAAATGTTATATCCAATCTGTCAAATGGTTCGTCGTTTAGTATCCTTTTTTGCATCCCGTACTTTTGCATGCTCAAATAAACTCAATAATTAAATTAAAGAAATTCCATATGCTATTTGGTCATACGTACAAATTGTAGATTCTTGTCAGATTTTGATATCCAGCGGCTGTCAACAAAAGCGTCTAAAATACAAATTATCGCAGCAAATTTAATAAAATTACTACATTCATACCAAAGATATATATGTTTTAGCTATTGTTCATCAATGTTGTGCAAGATATTCGCGGTCTTATCTAAGGTATGCAATTTTTTAATAATGATGGATTAGACTTTTAAACATTAATAAAAATTAGAGATACCATTTCCATTAGTTTTAAATGGAAAGTATTGTCCATATTGGAAAAAAAGTAAACCGAGGTATCTGTAGCACGGATGTAGGGCATTTCTCCAACACTTCCTTAAAACAAAATTTCATTCAGTTTCTTTCAGCTGAATAACAACTAGGGCCTCATACATTGGAATTGTTTTTTTTTAAATAAAATAATCTTGTGGGATCAAACAAAAAAAAAAGATTGGTTTCATTATCCTTAAACATTAATATTTGCCTTATATTAACTTTCTATTCATATTAGCTTTCTTTAATGTTTTATTAATATAAATGGAGCGTATTAAAATCATTTCACCATTTCCTGATACTTTAGAGCTTTTAAATTATGAGCATTCATGCTAGTTCGATGACAATGTTTTAAGTTTTTCATATTATTTTTACCGAATAATTTAATAAAAAATATTATTTCTACAAATGATGTCACCTGATGGGAAATTTCAGAAAACTTAATTTAAATGAATTTTATTTAATTAAGAAGAGAAATAATATACCTTCCAATACAAGAATAAAACGTTTCTTTCAAAAATTGGTTATTAAATTCAATGAGAAAATATTTTTTCGCAGAACAGCTTTATAAATAGATTTACTCATTTAAAATATATATAATTTAAATTAATTTTCCTTAGATGTTAGAGAAATTTCTGGAAATATAGCCAGCATTCTTAATCCGTCGCCAACAAAATCGCCAAATTGTTGAAGGTGACTAATGCATCAGACATCAAATTATAGTTGTGCAATTTAATAAACTGAGACTACTTTATCTAATTCCAGAAAAGCGGTACGAGCCACCCTTGTATTGGTGCCATTGTTTGGTCTTCACTTCATTCTTGTCATGTACAGACCGCAGAACGGCGACTGCTTTGTTCTGGAAGGCTATTCTTACTTCAGTTACGCAATGGACGGCTTACAGGTGAGATGGCGTGAGAAACCAGAATTTATTCGCCATAATTTACGCCAATAACTCTTTATTATTCATTTTGAAAGAAGAATGTTTTAATGCTTTAGTATGCGGCTCTCATCAGAGACTACATAAATTTCATTTGAATGTTCCATTATTTTATAAGTTAAATTGTTAGAAAAAGTTTTTTAAAAAAAATCTATTGAGTTAAATCTTTGGATGCAGTGCACGGAATCAAATAAATACTGAACATTTTTCAATGACGATACAATATTTTCTGAAAATATTGCACAAATATTTTAACTTTAGTTTTTTCCTTATTAAAGATTTATAATAAACAGACCTTGTGGTTTTATCTAGTTATTTCTACATTTTACAGCCCTTTGTATACGAAGACTAACTATATTACGTTGTAAATGCTTAAAGAAATTGCAATTGAGCTGAAAAAGCGTAATTCTATTAACATTAAACCAAAACGATTAAAGATAAATCTTAAAAGTTCCTATTTTCTAAGTATATGTTTATTTATTTACTTCTAATCTATTTCCAAGATATTGTTTTTTAAGAGTTTTAACTATGACTATCGAAGTAAAAAGGTAAGAAGTTAGCCTATAAGAAATATGAAAAAAAAACATTAATAAAAGAAATTGACAATCTGATAACATAAAAAAAATGTAAATATCCATTTTTGATTTGGAAACGAATTGTAGAATAGGACTGTTAAAATCAGAACCGTTATATTCTGAGAGGTATGGAAAATCTACACCAATCAGCATTTAAAGAGCTTTTAAAGGATTCATTTTAGTGAATAATAAATGTATTTTAAAACATGCATAAATTCATTTATTTTATACATTCCAGATTTTTCAGCTGCAATATATATTTTTGAGGAGACATTTCTAAAATCTAGAGGTTTCTTTCATTTAAATTTTTTGTAAAATCAGTCTAAAGGATTTTTTCATATTGGATCTATTTGATAGTAAAAGTCCTTATGATATTATAAATGAA
This sequence comes from Argiope argentata, assembly GCA_026289955.1. Taxonomy (NCBI): domain Eukaryota; kingdom Metazoa; phylum Arthropoda; class Arachnida; order Araneae; family Araneidae; genus Argiope; species Argiope argentata. Next base: position 5,882 of record JAOUZG010003627.1, read on the forward strand.
ATGTGTATAATTATAGTAAGTTTCAAAACACAACATCGGAACAAAAATTTTAAAAAAGATTCTCAAATTCATCTTTCAATTTCTGATATCCAAATGAAATTAATATATATGGGTACATCTATGATTTTTGTCTTGTTCTTTAAATCAGGATATATTTTGAAGGATTTAATTTAAGATAATTTTTTTCTTGAAAGAAGAATTTTTAATTTTCTTTAAATCTGAGGTAGTTTCAATATTTTTTGCACATTAAGCTCAAATGATTAATGTTTTAATTTTTTGAAAAATTCTTGAATTTTATCGAATAAATGTATTTTGTATGCAATTCTTTATTAAGGTATTTTGATGTAAATTGGTGAAGCTCACAGCTAAACAAACATTATGAAATTCGATAAAAAGTGCATATGTTCAGACGGAGCATAAAAATCATAGTATTGTTGAAAATCAGCTTTACAGTTAATTTTAGAACTAAAAAAATTATATTTTGTATGAACGTCTATTCATTCTTTAGATTAGTGATTAAACACTTTCTATAAATTTTTTTAAATATAGTTTTATTCAATACCTTTTTCTAAAATGTTTCTAGAAAAAGGACAAATTAGCTTGTTTCAAATGCTCATCTTAATTTATATTTTAATTAAATGGTTATAACTATTTCTGAGTAATAAGACAGTTTGTGAAAAAATGGCTAAAAATTATTTTCTAAATAAAATCACTACAAAAATTAATAAATATTTATTTATTTATTTTTAACCTATATTTCTAACTATAGCAAAGTTCTAGAAATAGAAAAATGTATCTTTTGTATGAACCTTCTACTCATTTATTAGAAACTAGCATTTATATTTGACAACGTTTTAAAACAAGAAATTAAAAAATCAGCAAGTATTTCCATTTATTCAGATAACTTTTTGATTCACAAAATTACTTATTTTAAGTTTTGAGAATGTATTTGTATAACATAAGTATGAGACCTCTGCAAACATTATAAAAACATTTATAAAAAAATTGTGAAAATATGCTTCTTTTTTGTATAACAATTTGTGGGCATATTACAAATATTTTAAATGCAAAATGTTTTTGTGATTACTTTTGAAGTGAAACTTTTTTTTAAAAATGGACGTTATGCCTCAAAATAATTCAGTCACGTTTACGAAATACTTATTGTAATATTAAATAGATTTAAAAATAATTAAAGTAATAGAAAAGGCCATTATAATTTTACTTTATTTTTTATCAGTATAATATCATCACATAATCCTTTTCAAAGCAATTCCAAATATTCCTGTTAATAAAACAAAGTTCTTGCAGAATTATTGTTATAACAGATGCATACTATAAGCTTATAGAATAAAATCTTTTAAATCTCTTTGTAATATAAATTCAAATAAAGAAATTATCAAACGGCTTTTTTATTTTATTGAAAACAACAGTGATCGTTTGTAATATAAAATTGTTTACTTCGAATTCATTTTTTAGTTTTACAGAATAAAGCATCTTTTTAAACAACACCAGATGTATCAAATATGCATTTTCACATTTATATTACTTAATTGCTGCATATGTTTTGTGCTCTGCCTTCGAGTTTTTTTCGGCAAATGTTTTATTTTACTCTTTAGAAAAGTTAAGATGTTGCTAAATATATTAAAGGTTTGAAAATTATCTGTATTCTGTTATTCTCAAAATGAAAGAATTTTGTTTACATCATTCACCGACCTAACTGAAATAAAATGTTAAATAGGACAAAACAATGGTTTCATGTTATTCTACAAAATGTTGCTTTATTAAATTATTGACCTATTAAATAAACCAAACGCGTTCTTAATGTATGGAACTAAGCATTTACTTGCAAGGCATTAACGAAAATCGTAAATATGCAAGAATTAAATGCATTAAGCTCTAAGAAGCTTTAAAAGAAAAGAAATTAAGAAATTATTCATTAAAAATCATTTTGGATTCGAAACACGTATACAGATAATAATGTTTGCGGAAAAAGGAAATTTTTTTAAAAAAACATTAAAGTGTGTAATTTAACAAATCTCGAATTCCCAGAAGATACATAATAAAACAAATCTGAATTTAATAATTTATTTCTGCTTTTAAGAATGAGATACTCCATTTAATGGATTTTATTGCATCGCTCCTTTTAATCGATATTTTTGTATCATAAAAAGCAATATTTCCTTTAAAAAGTCTTGCATTTATGTTCTTAAAACAGAAAGACAATGAAGAATTAGAATAATTTTAAAGAATAAAGGAAAAATAGTAAAATTCTTAATTACATTAAATAAAATTCCACTAAAACCATATATTTCTTACATTGAAAAATAGCAAAGATTATGATGATCAAGGGAGTCCTTATTATTTAAAAAAGATGTGATATTGGAGTAATAATATATAAACTCAAACATACTTTGTTAAGAAAGAAAATCATTCTATCATTTCTGTCAGTATTTGTATTATATTTTATTTGTAAGATAGTAAAAAGCGTAAGAACACATTTTTTTAAAAATTATGTCTTATATGTTTTATACTTTTTCAACAATAATTTAATTTGGGTAAATTTATGATTAAATAGTGGTAAATACAATATTAAGTATTTAATCATATATTTAATGTTACTAAGTTCAGGATGATTTAAAAAATATTATAAAATAATCTATTTTTAGTTTTTTTAAAAAAGTGTTTTAAAAAATATCGTTAAAACAAAAATATAAACTAAAAACTAGAGACAACTTGATAATAAGAGGAGAGATTTTTATTTTCTAAAAAGAAATATAAAGGAAAAACATTCTTCATTGGAATTTTAAAACCCTCTGCTCACGTTATAACAATTAACCTAAAAAAACATATTAACTAGCTAATTAAAAAAATAAGTTGTTTTTATCAAATTAAATCGCAGGGTTCTATTAAAAACATGAGATTTTCAATTCAAATCTTATTATGAAATATTAACATTATTGTAAAAAAAATTAATAGGATAAATTACTCACTATTTTGTGCAGAATTATAAAGCAAATTGAGATATTATTACACCAAAATCCTGAACTCTCGGGGATGCACCTCAAAATGAGGATGAAATGCTTCCGGGTACAATAATATGGGGGCTTAGGCTCCTCCCATCGATGGCGTGGCGTACATCCTACTGGAATGATTGTACCGTGGCTGGTGATAGCCTTCAAGACCCGACCATAGTTTCTGCCAGTGTTATGGTTGTGACGGACCGATCATTCAGTTTTATGTATATCCGTATGTTTTCGGGTGCATCGGAGAGTCTGGTATGAAAGAAAAATGTATAGTGGTTTTTTTTTTGAGAAAATGTCATTTAATGATGTAAATTTAAAAATAAATGGTAAGTTATAGGAATATATGGAGCAATGTCCAAAATTCGTAGTGAAAAACGAATTCAATTAGATTTATCGAAAACTGCTCAAGAATTAAGAATTATACCAAAAAAATGTGTTTTTTTAAACAGTATTCACATACATTAAGAAAGTTAAAAAGAATTTTTTGTCATTAAGTTTTTATTTTTCAAGAAAACTAAAAAGAAAAAAATCCTTAATTTTTTGGCGAAATTTGCGTCATTTCAATATATTATTTGCAGCGAATGGACTCTATTTTTAACTACATATGACATAAAATATATTAGTATATTATCGAATGTAAGGTTAACACATTTATTTTCTCTAAGAAATAATATGAATAAACCATAAATATTTTTATCTAGACACTCTGGACCTTTCATATGCTTTAATAATGAATTTTGTATATTTTATTTTTTTCTTTATATACATACTTAGAATCTTCAAATAAAACGAAATAGGTTATTAAATTTTTCGATGAGGTTACATTGATATTGGTATTCAAATGCATAATGTTTATAACTCTCTACATTGAATATAACATCAGACATAGATATTAAAAATCTCAATTTCCTATTTACTATTGTTTTCATTTTAAGTAGTAATTTGTTCATAAAACAAAGAAAAATCAGTCATATCTCATTTCGTAGTTTTGAATTCTAATTTTTTTTATGTATTTTGCATTTTATTTCAATAACAGTTTGGTAATAAAAACTCGAATATTTTTTAAAAAGAAGAGATTATTGACATGCTTTATGAAATACTGAATAATATCACGTTTTTCCACTCAAAAGATAAGAAAAACATTTTCGAGTATCAATGTTGTAGTATTTTTTGATCATGTATTCTTTTTCTCTTCAGAAAACACAATAAACGTTTCTTTTCAAAGATATATAATTTTACCAAAAATAAAGCTGAACGATATATTTTTATCCTGATTTCTATGTAAACTATTTCGTTTATTAGTTTTGTTAGCTATTCGAAATAACGGAATTTGTTTGTAAGAAATAAACGAAATTTTGAACAAGTTTCTTTCTTGGGCGATATAAAATCGCATTATACTCTTCTAGTTGAAAAATCCCATTTTCTTTTATTTTCGCCGCCAGTTTATTCTGTTGCTGCATTTTTTTAAATCAAACATTTTCTTTCAGCAGACGATATTTATTACAGAAGAAAAATTGTAAACTTTTGAAAACTTCGAACTTTCTTTCTAGAAGAATTTTACTCCAAATAAAATAACGAACTTGTATTACATACGGTTGTCGAATTTGTGCCGTTTATTAGTAAATCGAATTTGAGAACAATGTCGCTAAATGTAATCTCGCGTTGAATCAAAAATTTATAATTCGAAAAGTATTCCGATTTCGGAAAGTGTTTCGAGTAACTTAATTACATTCTGATGCCATCATCCTTTACAGAAAGTGCAATTAAGTTTCTGATCTTTTGGAAATGAAATTTGCTCTGATAGTTTCAGCACGTTTGCAACAAAGTGGGATATGTTTCACTGTTCTAGTAATTTAATAACCGAGAAAGCACTTTGTTGAAAAATGATTTTGCGGTTAAATATTCGAATAAAATTCCTTCCTGTATATTCCATTGAATACGGATTATAAATAAATGATAACTTTGAATAAAAATAGATTTTTCCACTTTGAAAAGATTTTAGATGTAGTGATTTTTCTATACCAAAAACTCTAATAAGTACCTGAATTTTTAACATTTGATTTGAAATTTTTTATCTTCATTTTTTAAATAAATCTTTGGAAAAAAGGCTTTGATAATCATATTTCATGTTGTTGTTGTTGTTTTTGTCTAAGAAATACCTTGTCGCAACTAAGAATATTCAGCTTTAATTGAGTGAGTCATACCAGATTCTCCAACCCGCCACGAAGGTACCCGGATTTAAACCACTTGGGCTGAATAACTGGACCACCGCAACAACAATCTGTGGTTGAGTCCTCAGAGCCATCACCGGCCACGGTACAATTCTTCCCGATAGAAACCACCCTACCTATTAATACACCCAACAGAGTGGCGAGATCCAACCACCATGCCGGAATCATCTCATCCTCCATTACGATTCACCCCGGCTGTGCTTTAAAAGAGTAAACAAAGTTGAAAACTTCTTAAATGCTATATTGCAAGCATGACTTTTGATTTAATTCTACATAGTAAATATGCTATTTTCATTCATCCGAAAATAACCAAAAAAAAAGATCATTCAATCACAAAAGGCAATTGCCATTGACTGGTAACAATAGGCATTTGATAATCAAAATTATTATATGGTATTTATTATTTAAAAAAACCCAATCAAATTGAGTATATTATTTAAAGGAAAGACACAGCATTGAAATATGTAAAAGATTTATAATTTCAGTTGTAATCATAGTGTAAAACGTGTGGTTTCCTTTATGTGAACGGTAGAGACAGTGATCACATCCAGTTTTAGTCCCAAAATGTTTATTGACATGTAGATACTGGACACAGCACACACATAAAACGAAAATATGAAATTCAACAAAAATATCTCATCATCTTTCAATTCCGTCAGTTTTCGTCTCAGACTGACTTCTCTCTCGCTTCATCAGCCCTCCAATTCGACTTCGATTCCAACTGACATCCTCCTTCTTTCATCAATCCTGGAAAGACCCGTGTTTTCCTCCATGAATTCGTCTCTTCACATTCCTTTTTTGTTCTGCAATACATCTCTCATATAATATCTGATTAATTTCTTTCTACGCTCAACCATTTTCAATTCGTGTTCTGTATCTCCACAAAAATTGTTAAGTTAATTTAGCTGGGTTGCTAAAGTTGGCGGACCTTCTTACGCAGTACTTTTTTAAGCTGAGCTATTCAAATTTTCAACTTTATATTTTAATTTCCTAAAAATAATACATGCATTCTTTCTTTGATTTTTGTGGCCTAAAATTGCTCAATTAAGGAAAATATCATTAATTTCAGTTGTTTTTTCCTTAATTTGAAACATTTATTATATTAATTGATCATAGATTCATTAGCAAGATTCATAAACATTTTGTGGCTATTCTGTGTTTATTTTTGAATTTAATAATTCAGAATCGAAAAAATAAGAAAATAGCAACTCGGTCACCATTTTTTTCTAAATCCCAAAATTGGAACATTGCATTAGAGCGTTATGTGATTTAAAAAAGGAAATTGTAACTCAAGAGAAGTCATTTCACTATCTAGCTGTTATCTCAAAATAATACCATATAGTTTCGAAAGGAAATGCTAATAAAATTTAACAAAATAAAAAAGTAGAATTTTTATCAGCTACAGATTAAGAACGTATTAATCATAATAACTTCGAGGGAACCGATCGAACGCAGTAGTCTCCAATCACAATCTTGTAAATGACACAAATTTAAACAGAAACAATGACAGAAAATTTAGTTTCTAGCATTTTTACAAAGCCATTACAATGATTCGAATTTCATGGCAACAATGGTATCAAATATTGGAAATTAGAAAAAACGAATACTGTTAAACATCTACCGAATTTCTGAAAAAACTTGCACGATTATTAAGTATGTAACGTTAGGAAGATATTTTTAAAAATATAAAGGATGATAAATAAATTTTTGTGCCGTTAAATTTCCTGAAATTACTGCAGAGGCAAATGAAAATATTCTGAATATCTGCTGAAACAAATGATTTAATTTCTTTAAAGAATTATAATTAAAAGTTTTAAAGATATCGCTCTCATTCTAGCGCACTAAGTTCCAAGGCACACACACATTATCTTATATTATTAGTACAGTACAGATAGAGATTGGAATGCTATTTACTAACTTGCCTGCATTTCTTTTAATGAACAGTAAATTTTATTTATACTTTTATTCTGATAAAAGACCAACCATTCCTTTAAAAATGACTCCTAAATAATAACGTGTCGTTGTGCCTAGTGGTAAGGTCTCGATTCTATCGAAGACCCGTCGTGGAAGGAAGTCTGTTGCATGTTAAATCCGTCAGAGTCATACGCCCTCCCGTTGATGTGATGGGAAAAGGGGTAGCCAGATTAGGTGTCGTCGTCGTCGTCACCTGACCGTGATAGCCCTAAACTTAAATACCTATAGTGTTGTTTTACAACGGAGCATTAATATTAACCTTGATAATTACATTTGGAAACTGTTCAAAGACCAATCATATTTATCATCATTACCAACTTCAGAAAAGATTATTTTTCAGATTCCCCTACACCGTTTTATTATTCTGGGAACAGATATGTAAAAATAGATTTAAATCGATCCTTAGTAACAGAATTTGTATTATTTTATTATATAAACAAAGATAAAGGTACATAAATTTTTATCGTTAATCAAAGCATTCTTAAGGATTATTATTAATATAGTCAGTGAATTTAATTTATTCCGGGAAGATAGCACTAAGGCTTTGATTTATCTAAATTTAAGAACAATAGCAGGAAGAAGCTCTGGAATTCTCCAACTATTCTAGGAATCCGTATTTCATTAAGGTGTTCATTGAGGTTAAACCTGAACTGAAAAGAAAAAAAAATATTTAACTGAACTATTTTCGTGAAAATTACCTAGCAGAGAGTGGTATTCGTAAGGGATTTTAAATACTTCATTATAGTTCTATTAACAATTGACAAATAACGCTGTTTTTTCTTTTATATTTTTAGTTTTTTTTCTTTTATAACTTTTTTTCAACTATCATAATATCATTTCTAATGATGGGTTTATGGATAGGAGGGGAATAAGATCTTAGATAAAAAACATACGAGGAAGTTTTGGGGTGACCACTCCTATAGTCAAATTTTGTATTAAAACTATAGTTTTAATACAAAATTTGACTATTGACCCTAATATTTATTTCCTTTTAAGTTTGATTTCAAAATAGAAATTTCTCTCATCTACATTTAACTGGTTTTATGTTTGTCATGTTAATAATGAATTTTGTCATCGATTTTTCGATCGTTTCTTCTTATGAAAAATCTTTAATACTCTTAAATGTTATAGTTGAAGATACTTACATTTTCATAATTCACCAGTTAATAAGCTAATTTAATTATTGTTTGATTCCTTTCTCATAGAGTAACCTGATAATATATTTAATAAATAAATTTTTATTTCTTTGATAGTTAATTAATTAATAGTTTATTTATTTGATAATAAAAATTGATTGTACTTTTTAAAACTTTGAATTGATTTAAAAAGCTCTTTTTGTGGTAATAATTTAGAAAGTCGTAAGGAAAATTTTCAGAATTTCTCTTCCAAAATGTATTTGCGTCAAATTTGGTTACTTCAGATATAAAACTCTGTCTTTTAAACCACCTTTGAATTCCCACAAAAATTCATCATTGCTGTTAGTAGAAATAATGCTATTTAATAAGCAAAATAGTATTAATACTAAATCACAGTTGCGCATTCAAAATGCCCAACCTTTAATCCTGGGATATAATAATCGCTAAATTATTCTTTTAAGGTAGATTGAAAATTAACCTGGTTATAATTGTGCCATGATTGCATTAACCTTATTATTATGAGCCATTAAGACCAATAGTTTTATAAGCAATAAACTTAATGGCGAGTCTTGGCTAACTTTGGGAACGAGTAGCCTTTCTAATGGCCATTATGTGACTAAGAACACATTCAGGAGATTATCAGGTTACGTTACTGAAAAGGCATTGCTTGAAACGCTACTCTTAACTTCTAGGGAATAATGTTCAATAAATAAATAATATCATTTATTTTCATTCTGTGACCCGACATGTTTTATGTCGGATTATCACGCTTGGATATATGAGGACTGTTGTTTTTAAGATTCGTTGGACCATAAGCAAAAACAGATGTAGTGAATAAAATGAATTTACACTATTCTGAAAAAAGTCATGAATCTACTGATATATTCAAACAGCGATAATAGTAGTATTCCGTACAAAGTGAATAAATGGGTTTTGTATTTGGCATGTTTTTCATTTGTTTTCAATTGATAGATTTGAAAAGGACTCTGACTTCATTAAACCTTAATGACGGAAATGAACATACTTTCAACGTGAAATAGTAATTGAAGCTAGACGCATGGGACTTTCCACTTAGAAAATCATTATGGAACTTAATATGTTGAGATTCATAGTGACAAAATGGCCTAGAACACCCAATTTCAGACAACTACAATAAATGACAGTATCTTCGACATATGCAAAGCCTTACTGGTGTCAACAGACAGGATTGGATTGACACATTGTTATACGGCGGGAAATAACCATGTTAATCTATATGGCTCGCACAATGAACATTTCTGTTAGATAGTGTGACGAATTTTGATTTTATTAGGATATGGCTACTGAAGACCGATCATCAAACATAAATGGTTAAATTTAGCAATAGCAAGATCACTTGCGGTCATTCATGGTCGTCCTATAACCAAACAAAGTTGGATTTTTTATCGATAATAATGCGCCACGTCACCAGTTTCCAACTGTTGAAGATTGACCTGAAGGACATTCTAGATAGTTTTTTCGAATGATATGGTCTTCTAAATTGCACAGCATGAATCCCATTGAGCATTTATGGGCAAAACTGAAACATCATGGATCAGCAGTGGACTTCCAATGACTTGTTGACTAGATTTCTGCAGTTATTATTTTTAGTCATAATCTATTTTAATTAACTTAAGTCATTAACAAGTTCCTACAGGTTTGAAACAATCACGAGATTTTTATATCGGTCTCTCTCTCTCTCTCTTTATATATATATATATATATATATATATATATATATATATATATATAAACTCTTAATTTTTATCCTAATTAATTTCCAAACTTTAATTTAATTTAGCCCATAATAATATCATCCTAAAATATTCTCTCATTTAAATATGGTAGTACTTAAATATTTATTTTACAATAATTGCTGAGCTCAGCGATATAAAGTCATTGCCAACGGTCGTTTCATATGCAATATTTCATTTTTTTGAGCTAACTATTGAAATGAATTTAAAAACTCATGCCTTAGATAATAAGAAAATTAAATTATCTTCCAGTCTGAAGTTTGGAGTTTTTTTTTAAATTGATTTTTATAAAGGAAAATTTAGTTTTTACTTCAAAAGATTTTTTGCATTGGAAGACTAAGAGTTATTCGTAACTGCACTCACCAGAAATAAAACAAAAGAATGAAATAAAAATGTCAGAATGCATTACGAATGTGCATATTATTTACGTCTAGAGCCAATGAACCCATTCTTAAAAGCATCGAAAAACAATTCGTCCAAAAATAGGCGGTCAAGCCACAGTCTCGTGCAAGTTACCCAACTTCTCAAATCCATTTGGAAAATTAAATGGATGCACCGAGCTCAACATTTAAAGGCAAATAAATGGACGGTAATCCAACAAAGGAAAGAATATGCGAGCAGTTAAGGGAACGGGGAAATTCCGTCAGTTAACGGAAATCAATGGAACCTTCGGTGGTTGGATATCGCCTCCAGAAGAGCAAGATTTATTTTCCGATAAAGCTTTCGCAAATGATAGCTTCTTTAAAATGCTGGGCAACGCGAATTGATATTTGGCTGTTGGGTCCCGGAACAAGCAATTTACAAAATAGTGCCTCGAGGTTTATTTTTCCAGATTCTGTGATTTCAGGCAATTAATATTTTCTTTTTGTTGAATCGTCCCGGCTTTATAATTCATCTTCTGAAATTCATAAAAGACTTGTATTCATATGTGCCGTATTATAAAACTATTCTATTCATTAATGAATCATCTTCTGATATAATCAGCTTATTTTTTTAATAAAAGTATTCTATAATCTGGATTCAAATAGATTCATATATAATATAAAATACATAAAAAATGAAATGAAATAAAAATTATATTTCATTTAATTTCATAATAAAATTTATTTTATAATTTAAGTTTATTAATTAATTACATTTAAAAGAATATAAAATAATTTTAAATTAAAATTAGATAAAATTTTGTCCGATGTAGATTAAAGGCACATTTATGAATATTGTTACGTTTTTTGCGTAGCGGTTTCTGATTGAATGGACTTTACTTGAAGACAGCACAAACAAATTTATTTACAGATATTTACAGGTTGACTCGATAAAGTAAAACTTCAGATAAACACAATCCAGCAGTCAACAGTCACAGTGTAAATGCAAGCCTTACGCACAATAAAAACAGGCTGAAAAATAGATAACGTATAGCACAGCGAACAGTAAATCGCAGCGAGCTGAATAATACAACGTTAACAGCTAACGTAAACACAGCTCACTAATAACAAGCAAGAAAAGTAATCCGCTAGTCCAGAGAGACGCTTCTCTTCCGAGAGGAAACACTCAACAAACTAACTCACTGCCAGGTTACGGCAACCCGCCACTTGTATAGCCAACTGAGCGTGCGCCCAAAAGCACGTGAAGCAACGCGCCGCTTCATGAAGTATCCAGCGGCTACCAGACTATTCCTTTCGCTAAGCCAACCCGGCTGCCGCCAAGGTCTTTGACAGTGGTCGCCAACGTCTTCTCCTTCGGCGTAATTTACAGCGTTTACTCGCTTGTAACAATATAAATAAGCTGAAGTGCACTGACGTCTTAGTATAGGGGTAGAGCATGATCTCAGCGACCCGGGTTTGAGTCCCGGTTAGGGTATGGCTGCTCTATCTGCTAGGTGGGTGTATATGCTCCGTGTAAAAGAAACTGTGCAAGCGAATGGGATGAGTGAATAGCTAAGTCTTACTCTTGGCACTAGTTGGCGTTACTTCAAACAACAGACGCTCATTCGGCTTAAAATCAAATTTGTATTTTGTCTCTAGCAAATGCAATAAGAAACAGCAACAAAAAGCCTAAGTGCTCTACTAGAGAATTTTTAGTATATTCTCTAAAAACCACATTGACCTGGTGGTAAGGATTATTCGATTTTGAATCTGCCTTCTAATAAAAGATCTGATTCGATATTTGATTCCTCCAAAGTCATGCCATGTAAGGGTTTGATTCACGTTAAATTCATCCGGGTCAAAAATTTGTAAAACATGGGTATTCCAATTTTATTGTTATGAAGTGAAATATATGTTAAAGGCGTATAATAATATAATTGATAGAATATATGCTACAGTAATTCATATAAACGCGTGGATAGAATATCTTTTTGAAAATTTCTTTTAGCTCAAATGCTATTGATTCCAAGTTGATATGTCAATACTGAATTTTCATTTAAAACTGAAGTTATTATAACTTTTGCTTACCATTCTTTATATCGTAAAATATTTATTTCTGCATATAAACAAATCCGTGTAAAATTTTAAATTTATATTTTTGTTTAAGCTTATACTGTGCAGCAATCTACTGAAAAAACTTTTTTTTTCTAAATAAGCGAATTATTAGAAAATTAATATATCAACTTTGAATCCTTAATATTTTTGTCTATCAAAATTAAGACAAATATTATGGATGTCAATTAATTCCAGCAAAATAATGGTCAATTTATTTAAAAAATTTAGAAAGAGCAGATTTTTTCAATGCAAATTTTTTAATGCATTTTGATTTAATAAATGGTTTTCTTTTAATTATTCTGTTTTTCATTCTTTTGAAAGTCATTTTTGATTATTTGGGTGAATTTAAAATTAAAAGACGTCCTGTATTTGCTTTTTTTGTTGTTGTTATTTTAAAAAAGTATAACATGTCCATGTTGCAGATGGTGAAATATCGCATTTTTTTAAGGTAGCAATCGAAAAATAAAATTTAACATTACTTTGGAATTAAAATGTTATAATCATTTGAAAATGGCTCATTTGACATAAGTTATATTACTCTTTACATAATTAATGTATTTCTAAATAAGCATTAGAATCTAATAATTATCTGTGAGGAAAAGTAATTCATAAAAAATGAGTAATTAAAAAAGAATTTTTTAAATGTAAAATGCATATTATATAAAAAGCAGAACGATTTTCTGCATAAAATAAGAAAAACCAAAGGTATGAAAGAAGATATTTTTGTTTTGGTGAATGAAATATCGGTTATTATTTGTTACATTTCAATCTAATAGCCGAAAAAAGAGCAAATTATAAACACAAAGGATGTCTTCAATGAGCATCACTATCAGTTTTATAATTTTTTTCTAAATTCTGTTTCTTTATTTCAGGGTCTACTGGTTTCTCTAATATTTTGCTATCTGAACGGCGAGGTAAGTAAATATCTGGTCTATTTTTTTTCTAATGCTATAAACGTGTGAATGCGAGAAAATCCTCATGGCCATAAAGTTTCTCCCCAAATTATAAAAGTTCATTTAATATCACAACTGCAGAATGGCAAGACATTGACAAACCTCTGATATTTTAGAATAGATTTGATCGCATCATTCGCTGATAGTTGCACACATTGATAGACAGAAAAGCTTGTTGGAAAAGCGCCAGTTAAAACCGTCATTTCCGTTTAGAAAAAAATTGAACATTAATATCCTCGACTAGATTTGGCGTTATTAGGCGCTGATAGTTTCACAATTTGACCAAGAGAAAAATCGTTTTTGGAAAAATGCCAGTTAGAGCCGTCATTTCTGTTTAGTGAAGATTTGAAAGATGCGACTTTAATGCGGTGCATAAAATGTCAGTTCCAATAAAACAGCAACAGGTCAATCATGGAATAGTGTGAGTATTTTTAAAAGTTTTGGCCTCCATTAATTCTTATTTAAGAATGAAAAAAGGATTTATTTACAAAAGTATGTAGCATTTTTTTTCCAGGGTTAGAAGTAAAAAAACATACCGAGACTATTAAATATAACTTAAGTTATTCTTGTGGGTGACAAAAAAAGAAAATCTTGGAGGAAACTTATTTTAATGACTTTTCTGATAGAAAAACTTCTTAGTGTTTTCCTAGGAAATCTAGATTTTGGATAAAGGGTTTTTCCATCCAAATGAAATCTGGAATAAGAATGCTTTGCATGATTATGCATGCTATTTGATGTAATTATATTTAAGTTATGCTATATTACGTTTTTAGTTTTACTTAGGTTTGAATATCTGTCAGCAAAAATATATGATTTAGAGCAAATATATGATTTAGAATTCATAAACTTTTAATTGTAGAGTGAGATACATTAATATTAAAGATAGGTAGTTTTTGTCTTTTTGCATACTTGCACAAACAGCGTGTATGTTAAAAAAATTGATTTTATACATTGAAAATGTTTCTTTCTATCCAATTGTAAATAGACCTTGTTGAAATAATTTGCTTGAATATAGGGCTTGGCATTTAAAGAGAATCTGTATTATTATTATTTTTTGGTTTCTGAATAGTTTGTAGTATTTCTAACTATATTTATTGCATGTATGTTCTGAATGTGGGATGCCTTTTCTTGAAATTTATGTAGATGAAAAAATTTCTACTTCGACTTATTTAATTTTTAGAGTTGTTATATTTGTTCTTTTATCCATTTATTTGTTTAACTGCCAAGATCTTTTTAAAGAAAAAAGTACCCTAATATTAATAATTTGAATTAATAGAAACAGAAGTAAGGGTTGAAGAAAGAGTAATCGAGATCATACGTTTAAAAGAAGTAGTTTTTAATGAATATCAAAAGTTTAAATTCACAATTGGTTACTAAATTGTTGAAAAAAAAGTTGAACCATTATATTTTAGTATTTATAAGCGATCTGCGTCAAATAAAAGTAAAAATTTATCAAGCACAATAATACATATGACTTATATGCTTAGATTGATACTCAATATAATTGTATCAAGAATAGGTTTCTACTAATACTCGATTGAGCCTGATACAACTGATAACTGATCTTTTTTCCTAACTAATGAAATGGGTAGGTATCGGTTTGCGTATTTTATCCAAGACTAGTAACTAATACTGGTGTAAATATGATTTCAAGCTGAGATTTCTATTCTTCGGAAGATATATTGGTAATGATTTGATAGTAATCTTGTGTTCCAAAGTGTTTGACGATCATATAAGACGAGAAAAAGGAGAACTTTGATTATACATTTAGTATATGAAATAACTGATTTACAGTAGTCTGTGCATCATTACCTAGTATAAAGTATAGTAATAATTAGGGATGGAAATTATACACTATTAAAAGAGAACATCATTCATGCTCATTACATCATCAAGTATGATTGGCAGAACAGCAAACATTGCTATTCAACCCTATACCCTTATATTAAATACTAAAATATTTGAAGAAAAAGGTTTTTATCAGACATACATTTTCAATTTTTATCAATTTTATGTTGTTGCTTCTTTATAACCATGTCCTTTTTGAATTGTTAAAGATTAACTTTAATTCAGATATATAAGCACATGCAAATTTAAAACGTTTACCAATAGAGTATTATTCTAGAAATGTCAGGTAAAGAATAGCTAATTTGATAATTTTTTATTGATTTTATTTTTTAAATTTTACAATTTTAATATTACTTTTAGCAGTACCTTTTTTAATACCGATACTGCTTTATATATATTATTCACTTTTTGAATCACACCTTTAGATCATATTCTGGAAACCCTTTCGTCGCGTTTGATTTTAATTCATCATCAATCTTAAAGCTTAACATACATACAGAAAGCGAGTTGATTACAGTAAATGAAAATAAATATGGATAATACGTAGCCAATAAGCTTGGTGTACTATGAAGGAGACGTAATTTTGTCGAAAATCTGTTAATAATCTCTCTATTTACAGCTGGTACAATTGTGAAAATTATTGCTTTCTCCTTACACAATAATTTATCTGATAGTGAAGATTGTAGCTGGGTGAAATGATTTGGAGACATAGATTGTCTTTTATGCGGCTTATTGGTCAACATCAGCAACAAAACCATAGGACTACAACCTTAGTGTAGTAGGCCTAGAGAACTACAGATAAAATTTCTCGGGAGACAGCCGAGATAACATTCCCTCTTGTACCCGGTCAAGTTTGATTCCATCGGAAAAAAATATTATACTAACATCAACAGTGAGACCACGTGGTGTTTTGGCAGCTTGCTCCGCTAAAGAAGACAAGTGGTTAAATGAGTTCTTAACAGGAATTGCTTTTGCAATGCAAATATGATTTTCTAAAGATTAAATGGTTTTTCAAAAGGAAATTGCTTCCTCCATATTCTGTTAAAAAGGTTAGTAGAGATATTAGTGTAATACGGATGATTTACGGTTTAATTTTTTTAAAAAAAACCTATGATTTTTAATTTAATATAAAAATTAAATTTTCAGATAAGGAATTAAATTAGAATTTGCCAAAAAATTATCATAACATATAATTTTAATAAAAATATTATTTCACCTGATTCATCTTTTACATAGTAATTCAATAACGATAATGCAAACTGAAATAAATATATTAGTGCTAGTTAGTGTTAGATTTCATAATTAACTTGATCCAGAAGAAAAATTATATTGGTGATCGTTTAATATTTTTTCCAAAGATCATGTGAACTACTATCATGTGAGAATATGATGTTGTTTTGGTTAAGACATTTTAATGTCTCCGAAATTTACGCAGAAAATTATTTTGACCTGCTTTTACTAGTTTTGCATTATTATTATGTATTCTTTGATGAAGAAGTCTTATGATTGTTTCAAGCCTGTTTAAATTTATTAATAACTTAAGTTACTTAAGATAAATAATGTCTTAAAAATAATAAAGTTCTCACATGATTACTTGAAATTTACGATATAAGTCTTCATTTTATTTCTTTTTAAGTTATTGCTTCCAGAATTTTATTTACTAACGTCTTTAAATGATTAAATCATTTATAAACATTTTTAAACATAGAGGAATTTTGTAATAAGACTAAAATGATGATTTTAGCAAAATTTTTGAGTTTGCCAAAAGCAACTAACACAGCATTTCCTATTAATGAACTTAATATGAACTTTTCAGAAACTCGAAAAAAATTAAGTTAATTAGTCAAATTAATATTCCTAATTACAATTTTTCTTATTCCACTCTACAAATTATAGTATATTTGAATTAAAAGAATTATTTAATTTCCAAGAAATACATTGATTATTGATAATTAAGTCCAATATTTTAACATTTTATATTGTGAACTTTCTTCCGATATATTTTTATTTTTATAAATTTGCTTTTTTAAATTCTTGTAATGTTTTGATACAAAATACTATTTGTAACTAGATGAAAAAACAATTATTTAAATTTGATAATGGAATGCTAAGATGCATATAGAACATACATTTCAACTATGTAGATTATTTACAGTTCAATAAACAATTTATTTCTAAGAAATACAATTTATAACAGAAGCAGAAAACAGATGATGTGTTATGGGGCAGAAATTAATTGCCACAATTTAATTAGTTGCTTCCCTATTCTTCTGGGGTTTTTTTTGTTCTTGCGCAATCCTTATGTTTTTAATCATATTGAGATTAATATTTCATATCAAATGAATATAGAGCTGAAAAAGGGCTTTCGAAATAGTATTTCTGTAATTCATGATGGGTATTTAAGATTAGCTGGAGGAGATTGTTTTCTGTTCGCTTTTTATTCCGCTTTAAGAATGTATATTTAGCTACTTTCTATGTAACAATCAGATTTCAACTCATTTCTATAATGTTTAGAATCTTATAATTATCTTCTCTTTCTCAACAAATCCATCATTCTTTCTTTCTTTTCGAAAAGCATATTGATTAGTACATCTATTTTTCAATTAATGTATAAAATGATATGAGAAAACACTTAAAAAATAAAAATATATGAGTGAAAAGGCAAAATATATTTGAATTGGAGCAAACACAGCTTTTTTTTCGGTTAAATGGAAATCAAAAAGCAAAATTTCCTTAATTTAGCTATTAATTGGGGGATTGGTTGAAGAATGTGCAAGTAAATTAAGAAATATATTACTTGAGTTCCTGAGACAAGAAATATGCAGTGATTGTACCCAATTCTTAAAAACTGGAATTCGAATTAAAATTATGATCTTTTCAAGTTTTTTTTTTCCTTTTTTGCCTTAATATTATATGATATTCTATATTTTTAATAAACAAATTCTTTA
>JAOUZG010003627.1:24643-42130 GCA_026289955.1 Argiope argentata
GATCAAAGCAACCAAAGTAAATTGAAACAGAAATCAAAGTAAAAATGTAAGGGAACAAAACCGAAACGAAAGCAAAGTAAAGGTAATCCGGCCTGAAGACTTTCTCAAGGGTCATTCTCAGGCAGGGATTCCAAAAATTGGGATTTTTTTTGGATCAATAAATAGCGCTAATAATTAATTTCGGAACGAATAATTTTTAAATAGCAATAATAATCACAATTAGTGATATTTTTTAATAGCAATAATAAATTTTTAAATAATTGAAAAAGATAACATGTTATAGATAATATATATGAAACAGAAATATAATTTTACTGATTTCCCTTTTTTCACCATAACTGCCATTCAGCTTAGGATATTTGACCAGCAATGGAATGGTTTGAAAACTCTATTTCTTTGAATGATGCCGCTAGAAATTTTTGAAGCGCCTATGATTCTAATTTAAGAGCTTGGAAATATCTAATGCTCATCTTTGGGGCCCCGAAGAGGTTCTTCTTTGGTCTGAGAAGACTCTGATGACGGCCTGCCTCGAGCGGGCCTACGTCACTCTATGTGGCCGGGGGTGTCAAAGCTTATAGATGCCTAAAAAGGAAAGGTAGTTACTGATTTAAAGAAAAAATAAATTAAAAGTACTTTAAATTTTCACCTTATATTGTCTTTCAATGCATTTTTTATTATTGTGCACAAAATGTTGTGTTTTAGTTAATGAAATCCATCATGGATACATTCTAAAAATGTGTTATTCTTTGTATTAAAAGAAATATTTTTACCCCTTTCTTTTCTTTTTTTTCCAACATGCCTAAAAATTCCACCATTTTAATTTAATAAAATGTCAGTAGCTGTATTATTTTCCCGAAGGCACTATTTCAAGAAAAGCAATGACAAAAGTTCAAAAACAGGAGTAGAATTTTATCCATAAATATAATCTTTTGTCCGATAAAAATTTTAATCTGTCCTTTTTAATCAACTCCTGGAAAATAGAGAAGCCTATTTCCATGTTTACTCTCATTTTCTCTCGTAACACCTTTCGCAATTACGGAAATGAGAAGTAAATCTTATCAGGAAAGTGAAAGAAAAAAAAAATAGTAAGAAACCTCTTAAGACGCTCTTTCTAAATTAGTGAAAATTGCTTTTTTTTCTTTAAGAAGGATTCGAGTTTCAGCTCTGCTTAAGGAAGAATGGAAGATTTTTTAAGATTTTTTATTTTATTTTTGTGGCTTGCGAAAACTAGTTTAATTAAAAGAAAACCATCAGAGTCAAATCCGTTTCATCACACTTTGGTTTTTATTTCCACGAGCCTGTTATTTTCGTAGTGGAATGAAATAAGATTTTGTGGAAGCATCATTTTGTGGTAGCTTTCTTTCTAATAATAACAAACTTTATTTGTAATTGGAAGAATTGTCTTTCGTTTCGGAACGGAAGATATCCTTATTATGTTTCCAGAAAAAGAATCATTTCATCCAAATGAAAATCACAGTAGTAAAAGATATGAAAATATTGTAACGTCTTTTTCTTTGCTCTTAAATATCTAATGCTTTTAACATTTTGAATAATAATTTTTTTATTTAACAAGTTTTCTACGATTTGGTTTTTTTCCCATTTCTATGAATTTTGAAAATGATTTTGTTTGTAAACATTTTCATTGCAAGAAACTTTAATTAGTTTATTTTAAAACGAGATATAACATCTTTTATATAAAAAAATTAAAGAATAGTTGAGGTTTGCCTTGCATGTAAAAAAAATTATACCCTTTGGTTCCATTGCAGAAATTATATTTCAGAAAATGTGTCTTACGTATTATTTCAAAAGTAGTCAGTTTTGCATATTATTTTTGCTTTTAAATGTTCTCCATTTTGAATATCCAAGCCTTCTACCGTAATTGATTATTCAGTCGTATATTTCAGAAATGTATATAATTGTGATTCAATAAATACAGGGTGTCCAAAAAGTTCCCGTACTGGTGATTTGTGAATTTATTTTACAAATTTAATTTATTTTAAAAAGAATTATTTTTATGCCAATGATAAAAAGCATTTTAAACATAACTAAGGAAAAAATACTGAACTTACATGTATAATAAATGTTCAAAATGTCCATCCCTTTCTTGGAGACAAAGCTGAACTCGTTTGCGCATGTTTTTGGAAACGCGTTTTAGCATGCTAGGAGTGATTTCTTGTATCCTTTGGGTAATTGCGATTTTCAAAACATCTATTGTTTGAGGATCACCTTCATAAATTTCGTCCTTTAAATACCGGGATGGTCAGATCCGGGGATCGAGGTGGCCAAAGATTTTTTTGAGATAAGTCGATCGCCGAAAAAAGCTTCAAGCATGTCCATGGTTTCATTACTCGTACGGCAAAATTTAATATACTTGAAAAAAATCATGGACAATGATTTTTTAAATTTGGAGTACGGGACACACGGTATTTTGTAGAATTTCTGCAACTAAACTCTACTGCTATTTAATCATTGTTATTCACAGTCTTTCGAAATTATTTAATTGTAATTTAGTATATGTTAGTTCTATCAAAAAATATTTTGAAAGTTATATTCCTTCAGATTTATTTTTTGTCTGGCTATAAATAAAAAAGCACATATTTTTTACTTCAAAATTGCTCACAGCTTTTGGGGTTGACCAAATTGTTTTCATGCATAAGATATACTTTTTAAAATTAACATTTTATTATTCGATTTTAATACCCTAGACGAAATATTCAATATACAGAAAAATCTGCATACACAGTGGATATTTGGTACCATTAAGTTCCGAAGTCATGATTCCACAATTCTGAAACCGACTGATCATTGTCCGAGTGCTACGTTCACCATACCCATTTTTAAACAATATATTGAGATTTCATCCTTCTGTTAAAACAGGATATTATCAAAACAAAATAAATCATGTAATTAATTATCAGGAAATTTTTGAAAAATTAATTAATTTTAAACATTTGTACATTTTTAAAACGAAATGACTCCAACACCCTTATAGCAGATAATAAGGCTTAAACCGCTCTTTTTCTTCTTCATACTATGCATATTTATATTATCGAAATGTTGAAAAGGCTTTTGAAAATTTTTCCTAATTTCACTGGTATATTTTCTTAAAAGTTTTTAATAATCTAAATTGAATAATCATGAATGCACAGAAAAAGAAACAATTAAACAATTGTCGGTCAATAATGCAAAATTTTTTACTTAACTCAATTACAAGACTTATTCTTTTGCATTTGACGATTTTTTTTTGCATACTTTAATGTACAAATCTTTTTAATCGTCAAATTTTGCATTTTCGACAGCCTTTAAATGCCTTTTAAACAAGATATAGGCGACTATTATTATTATCTGGTGTAACTTCAATAGACAATTGATTGATAACTATGTGGCTTTTTATGGATGTTTACCGGTGCTAATAACTAAGTAATCTTATTGTCATGTTATTTCTCTACTCACCAGTTCCGTCCGGAGGTTAAGAACCGTTAGTTCAGACACTCCGCAAAGCTCTTCCAAAATCGGCCAGAAACTGGCTCTAAGAATATCCTTATATGCATAACCTATAATGTGAATGTTAAATTTATCTGATATTTCTTTACTCGATCTTACAAAGATAATCAAAGGAATTTTATTATGCTTCAGTGAATAAATGACAGAGGAAAATTAATAGATTAAAAAAATCATGAAGTTTTCTGAATTTTTCTTTCGTTGAAATTTTTTTCTAAGAATGAGAATATTTATTAAAACTGTAATAATATTGATATAATACATATTTTATATGAAAAATCCACTGTTTTATTGACCTTTTGATGAATTCACACAGTGTATTCTATGGAAGAGCATAATTATGCCCGGTTTAGTAAACTGCTGTTCATATTATATTTTTATTAAGATTTAAACAAGTTGTGTTCCTTAACGACTTATATTTGATTTTGTGATATGGTTATACATTTGTTAGATTTTTTGAGACTCGATAGTTAAAACATTGCGGTTACGGAAGTCGATTTGTTTTCAAATAATTCCATTAACCTTTCCTATTGTCAAACTGTAATGTTTTTTAAGAATAGAAATTCAAAGAAAAAAATCGCGAATCTTACTTTTAAACCGTGACTTTTTAATTTCATTTCAGAATCTTTTGCTTTAATTTTTCAATACTTAACTGTATTTTAGTTTTTCTGCAGTTAACTAAATTTATTGTATAAAGTTGACCAAGTTATCGAAGGGAAACATTATGCAACTCAAAAGCTTTAGAAACTTCAAAAAATTTCTCAGTATTGAAATACAATATTTAAATAAGTTATTGAAAATTATTATTTTGGATAATAAACTGAAGACCAGAAAAATTTTCATCGCTGATTTTGTCGATAGGACATTAAATCTTTAGATATGGTGATTTTTGCATAAATGAATTTTTATATTTCTTTCTGCTAAAGTAATGTTTTAGGTATATGGTAATAGAGCTTTGCGCTCAGTTTTTTTAAAGGGGCTGTAGTTAATATAGCTTTTCACTCAATTGTTGTCCTAGCCCTGCTCAAATTTTTGTATTTTCTACCAATCTTGGGAAGAGGTCATTTATTGCATCTTAAGTGATTAAAAATAAGCAATTCTGTTAATTAATATGCTTTATAAATGTTTCGAGAAATACGTTGGCATTACCATTCGAATAACTATTTTGTCGGAAATGAAGATGTCAGTCGATTTCAAACTATGCGGCCTATCATCGCTTATGCAAATCATGTACATAAAAGATTATTTTGTAGCCGCATCCCATGTTCTTTCGTAATACCTGCTACTTCTGAATTTTATTTGTTTTATATATCTTGCTTGAAATCAGACATTTTCACATTTGAATTTAACATTTTTCCGAGTGCTACCTTATAACCAGTTATCACCTGTCTATTTTCAGTTTATATATTAACATGAGGCTGAACAAGACATGCCTTGTCTCAGATATTGTGTGCTACTTTCTATAAAATGCACGCACTGTAACAAACAGCTTAAAATACAAAACATACTATTTTATGCATAAAGACTGCGTATTTGAAACATTTTTATTGAAGCATTATTGTCTTCAGTTTTATAAGCTATGCTACAAAAAATTAGAATTTCTTATAACAACATTTCTATCCATCATAGTTTCTTTTTTCATGCATGAATTCTAATCTTTTTGGCATTTTCAATTATAAAAGGCAAAACAAATTACACTTTGAAAATGGTATTTTGGGCATTTGATTTTGCGGGTTATTGCTGACAAACCTCTTTATATCTAATCACTCTACGGAATTATAATTTTTATTGAGATGAAGCATTGAAATCATATCATTTTTAAGAATCTTTTCTCTTGCTGTTTCTTTTAGAAATTATTTTGATGACATGGACACAAATAACTATTTTTCGGAATATGTTTTATACTCTACCCCATTCCACATTAACAACAGCTCTTGATTCATTTCAGTAAAGTAATTTTTTTTCTATTCAGAAGGATATTTAGAAGGTTGTACGGATCATAGTGACATGGAGTTAGGACAACAAACTCTAGAGATCCAACATTCAAGATTCATTGGTGCAAGAAACGGTTGACAGATGGCGCTTCAGTGCGAAAAACGACAGGCTGAATAATGTATTTCAGATGTGACAATGCTGTTAATTGTTCTCGTTAAATTGATGACTCTAAAAACAACTCAAAATATTTCCGCACTCAAAAATTGCCATAATTATGGAATTAATGAATATTTATATAATTCCTTTGCGGAATTGACATCTTTGAGTCGATACATGAAATACACGTAGAACATTTATTTCGCCCTGCAGCTGCATATTCTGGTTATTTGACGTACCTCTTTTTTTTTCAATACATCTAGATAACATGCATTAGAAAGTTCGCAGTTCGAATTGAATATCATTATGAGCTATATAACAGTTTACACGGCCCTCTGAGATAATAACATTTGTTTTTGTTGTTTCTCATTGCACTTGCCATGGACAGCTAGCTGAAGTATTCAGCGATTTAAACCTAATCAGCGTCCCTTGTTTTGTAGTAGCGCCAACTAGGGCGAGAAGTGCGACTTTTGCTACTCACTCATCACATGCACTTGCAATGCCCATTTTTACATGGGAGCATATTCTCACACTTTACAGATAGAACACAGAACTACCATACGCAAACCGGGACTCGAACCTGGGACGCTCATACCATAGGAAATACACATTAACCCTATGCCAGGACGCCGGTATAATAACATTTAATTTGCAAGTACCCAGTATATAGGAACATATTTCTCGTCAAAACTTACATTAAACAAGACCACAATCCTGAATGAGATAAACATCCAAAGAAAAAAAAAAACATAACAATTTTTAAAGATTAGCTAAAAAAAGAATTTTATCTCTTATTTTTCGCCAATGTCTTATCAAATATTTACTTACGATGTTTATTTAATCTTACAAAATACGAAAGCTACCACCATAAAAACTTGAATCGACTTTTTCAATGACAACATTAAAAGAGAATGCATTGCCTGACATGTGCTGTGTGTATGTGTGTGTTGCACGTGCTTCTTTTTTATTTGATTTTGAACCTTATTTTGCTTTCGCTTTTTCTTTCCCTTGGTGTGCGGCTCAGATCCAGGGACTCATCATGCGGTCTTTCCACACGCTGCGGTTGCAAAGAAGGCTAACGGCATCTTCGGACTGGAGGCGCTCCACGCGGTCCGAGACGCTCACCAACAAGAAAATAAACTGGTAAACAGAATCAGATAGCGTAGATTAGAGCCGCTGAGTGGAAGAGGAAGTTAAATATATATTAAAAAATAATTATGAATGCCATTTGAGTCTAGAGACTCGCATTAAGTATAATGTGGCTTCCTGTTAGCACAGAATATTGAACGATATCCCAATGATGTTGTTCAATGTTTTGAATGCCGGTCAATGTAGGGAAGATAACGTAAGATTGTTTTCAGCAATTTCTGGTAATAGTAATCAGTCAGTGACAACTCAGTAGGGGGAAAGCTATGCGATATATCATTATGCTTCGTTATATAGTTCCCGACTAATAGTATATCAATTTTCACAAGTAATATAAAAGCAATAAAATCTCTTACTACTTAGATAAACAGAGAAAAATTGTATTTTAATATTTTTTTATTAAAAAATTACAATTAATATAAATAATTGATCAAAAAATGATTGATTTTCACAAGAATTGAACTCGCGTTCTTCATCTTCACGTGAAAAATTGCGAAATCCTCGCATTTCACCGATTGGGCTACTATTTGTTGATTTTGATTTTCTTTACAAACTGCCAAAACTCTATTTAAAGTATTAAGAATTAATTAAATTTAATTAATGAAATTATATTTTTAAAAACTTTATTAATATCGAGTGTCATCCACTACTAGTTTTAAATTTTAACTTCAACTTTATTAACTTTATTAAACTTTATTAACTTTATTAAACTTTATTAACTTTATTAACTTTATTTAACTTTATTTAAACTTCAATGGATGGATAAAAGCTTAGTTGTAATCACTGATAACTGAAACATAGCTTCTATCATTACACAGAACACCTTTTTATTGCCAGAAAACAAGTAAAAAATATTTACACGATTAAGCGATTAAAAAAGCCTTATAAGCATAAAACGTTCAACAATATTGTTCCGATATCTTTACCAAATAGGGCCCCAGAATTCAGAATATTGAACAACATCGCATAAATATCTTACTAATAGGGAGTTTATACATATTTATGCCAGCATGGGTATCTTGTAGTTTTCCATATAAATTGAATTTGAGTTGTTACTAATTAAAATTAAACCAACAGTATCGATTAAAATCAAAACTTTCTTTCGTAATATTACTATATAAGAAGTTTTATTAAAATTCTTCCACACAGCGGCTCACGGTTAATGTCCATTCAATAATCTTTTAAATTTCTTTTCCTTAGTTTTATGCGTTTTAGTTTTTGAGATATTTTTTATTATGGAATGCTTTTGAATCTTACATCCTTTGCATGGCTTTTAAACCCTTACATAACTTTCGAAACTGCATCTCTTTTTATTCTCTATCTATATGTATTGCATGTTCATTCTGTTATGGCTAGTTTTTTTTATATTTTCATATTGGTATATGTGAAATATGTTTGTTTAATATAACTTATTATTTATGTGCCTTAAAAGCAGATTAGGAGAGGAATTAAACAGATTTCTTAATAGATTAAAAAAGTATAAACAAAGTATTAAAAGGTGCTCTTTTAAGGCAAAATAATTTTAAGCGGCCGAAAAAATATTATTTTCATGACATTGATATTTTTTTGACTTGAAATATTTCTTGTTATCTGAATAGATAAGATATTAACAAGCTGAAAAGTAACAAGAATATGCAATATAAATAATAAAGTTATAAACACGCAATAAGGAATTAATTTCGTTGGTATAAAGTTTAAGCACGTTGTGAATTTCCATCTGTCATCTGAAAACATTGATATATTTATTTTAGTAATGAAATTGATTTAAATAATTTATTTACGTAAATGATAAAATTTAATTGCTCTTTTTCCAGAACTGCTGATGAGATTGCAGCTGTCAAAATATAGAAGGCATATAATTTAAGCAAATGTTACGTTTTCCGATAAAATGCAAATTTTAAACCCTAATTATCAATTTATTGTTTAACAAAACAAAATAAGTAAAAAACATATAATAAAAATAATATAATATGTAATGTAATAAAATAATAGATGTGTAATAAGAAACAAGTTAGGTATACATAGAATTTTAATTTAAATTTAAGTCTTTGCCTTTCTTCTGCAAATAATAATAATGAGTGTACACATAATTATGTTATGAAATTAATAAAAGGATTTTGTTTAAGTACATGATGATTTTTAATTGAATTCTCATTCAAAAATGTTGATTCATTTTACAGTTATCAAAATACAGAAATGATATTAGTTTAGTAAATTGCATGACTTCTGAAAATACGCAATTTTCGAACCTTTATTATTAATTTTATATTTAAACAATATATTACTCTGATTTAAAATCGTATATTAAACGACATGCTTCTTAGAATCATGTTATAAACAGGTTCTAAGAAGCAGGATTTCATTAAAATGTTTTAAAAAATGAAATCATGGCTTCATTTCTTCATAAAATATCTTAATAAATTTTGTACATCTTAATGACCTTTAAACTAAGTTCTATTCATTACCAAGAACTGATATCTAAGATAATAGAAAATATAACAACGAAACAATTACGAGAGTTGATGTAAATTCAAGGTATTCACAGGAAAAGCAAAGTCATGCTAATTCTTGTGTCTCTTGCAAATGCTCGAGATTGTGTGTAGAACAAGTCAGACAACAATTTCATGGGAACAACAAATTTCGTGGGCTAGAAAATTTCATGAATTTGAGCTCCAAACATATTTTTCGAATTTTAGCTTCGTGGCAAATCTCCAGGGTATATTTTTTATGAAGAAAGTACCATTCTTCTATGTAGAAATCAGGAAATATAGTAATTTGGAAAGGTTGAGGTTGCTGATTATTGCGATAAGATGGGGTATTTATATTTTAAATCAGTTGATTGAATATTTTTTAATGAAATATAGCTTTGTTTCTTAAAATGACAAGAAAAATTGTATAAATACTTGAACTATATATCTGAAGAATAACAAAATTTTACCTGAAATATCAAGTGAAAATATAATAATAACTTTAAACATTTAACTTTGTAATCATATCTTTCGTTAGACATTTGGTCTTCTAAAATATATGAATATTTTTTTTTAATTTTTAAACACTTATTTGTTTAGAATTCAGTTGTAGAATAAGAGAATTAGCTTTTTTAAATTTTTTTTTACCTTAACCTATTCGTATAATTTTTATTTGTGGTGTATTTTAAAATTTTCAACATAAGCATAAGATGAAAATATTCATGAAAAAAATCTTATTTTCTTTTAAATCTCATGCAAGAATATTTGCTAAATTCACATGCACATATATATACATAATTATCATTCTCCCTATAATTTTTTTAAATATTTGTTCAACATCGGTAACCTTAAGATGATTTTTATTTCATAAAAATTAAAAGAGGGTATTTATCAAAAATAAATACTATTAGAAAAATTATTTTTAAAATTTTAATGAAACATGCAAGAATATTTTTTTTTGAAAAATTCTAAAGTAGTTAATAAAAACTTTATCTTTTTTGACGATATCTCGAGATTTATTAAATTTTTAAAAAGATGCATGAATTGTTAGGAATAATAAGATAACTTTTTATGCTTTATGAAAAGCTTAATTTAACATCAGAAATATTAATTATTTGCGAATTAGATAGTTATTGCATATTTTTCAGTTTGAAATACAGAAACCTATGAAATAGTCATAACACTTTGCTTCAACTGAATTCAGTTATCAATCTGATACACAATTTTTCATATATGGAGTAAAATCCATTTAAGAGTTTTTAGTCATAGCATCTACAACAATTGTATTTCAACTAGACACAAAAAATTCTGTGGTGGTGGGGTAATGGGTTGCGCGCAAGAAACTTCTAGATAAAATAATCAAAATAAATTATTTAAGTTACTTGATGTGTATTAACTCAATGCTAGTCTATTCTGAAAATAAAATAAATTTTAATTCATTAAGCCTCCAAGCATTTATAAATGTAATTTGTATACTTCAATGACTAACTCGGCTCATGATCTGAAATGATAAGAGATGGCATTTAGCTGCAAGTAACACATGAGTTACTTGGAGAATCAATAGACTAGTTATTATGGTTCGAAATTGTGATGCTGGTCCTTTCTATTTAAATTTGGAAAGAAAATTTGATGAGGAAAACCAATTGCGTAAGAAGAAATTTTTTTTCAAAATTATTGCTTATTCATTTTTATTTCAAAGGTCATCAGAAAATAGAATTAAAAAATTATTAGAAAAAGCCCCCCACAATGACTAAGTGAATTGAAATTTCAGGATTTGTGAGTAACATTCCTTGAGTGACCGATACTAAATCGGTATATGATGGTTCATTAAAATAACCAGCACGAACGCCAACTTTACTTGTGATAAAGTTTATGCAAAATAACAGGCCATTCATAATCAAAATACAGCTACATGAATTTTCAGATGAAATATCTGAAATTACCATAGCCTAGAATAGAGTTTATAAGGCAAATTTTATTGATCCTTAATGTGATCTTGTCGACTTGCAGGCTATATCATATGATTTGAGGATTCATTTTTTGACATTTACGAATAGCTAAAGCTTTCTAGTTTGTCTTTTTCAGGTGATTGACTTGATCCGCCGTTCCATCGATCGCTTCCGCCTCCGGTACTCCCTGGACGTCCACCCATCGTCTTTCACGACCACCTCCGAGCTGTCCATGGGCAGGTCCAGACAATCCACCGACTGCGGGGCCGAGTACTCCGTCAGACCCTGGCGCCGCAGCACAAAAGGGTGCACCAATTCTCTGGATCCCCCCACAGAACTGAATACTTTGACTAACGTGCCCAAGGCTGAAAACGAATCCAACTCGATGGAGACATCGCTCATCATCCATTAACTACTTTTGTGTGAACTATCTCATAAAAATACCTTTCGTGAATTCCAGTTATGACCATAGGAAGTGACAATGAATCGACAAAAGCTTCGCAAACGGAATCTCATAATTTGTCATCAAATAAATGTGCGTTAATGAGTTTTCAATGTATTGCAACAAACACAATGCGGTCTTAGAGATTCTGTCACATAATTTGTGTCAAGATAGAATATGTGTGTTGAATATTCCTGGTTCTTCTAAATGTCCTTTAAAAAAGATGTTATACACTTCTCAGTGTAGTATTTGCTTTTAAAAAACAGGTAACTTTCAGACATATTTCTAGAACACATGCATTGCCATCACAAAAACAATAAAAAGGCTAAGATGTCAAAGATGAAATCTGGCAGAAGATGCTGCTTTATAATGCTTGCATGACGTGTAATCTGATTTTATAAACAGGACCAAATACTATCATTAATATCAGATAGAATAACAGAACCCAATGATTTACTTCAAGACTTGGAATTTTCTGAAGCCCGTCCATAACCTGACAATGACATCTTACTTTATCCCAGATGAAGTCAGCCCGGTTTCAGAATTTATCGATTTCTTGTTCGTTCCTTGGAAAAGCAGTGAAAACTATGACGAATGAACAAACTATTGATATAAAAATGGAAATAATTTCAATTGAGAAAGGAAACTTAACAAATGTTTGTTGATCTGAAATATTACCTGAGCTCACTCTACTTAATATTACTTTAATGAAAAGTATTGTACTCCATCTATTTCGACTCTATTAGAAGCTAATTCTTGTTCGGCTTACGGCTAGTCTGATAAAGAAAATTTTATTATTATTCTAGTATAATAATGACTATTGAACATATGCATTAGCTTGGACGATTTTACTCATTGTTCAAAAAATATGAGTTAAAAAATAGCACTTTATGAAGATCAGTAAAAAGTGTGAAGATATGGCCCGATTAAAAGAATTAAACTTCTTACATTCCTGTTTAACATGACTTAAAACCGAAAGACATACTTCGCATAGAGCCATCGTTGATGCTCAAGTGTTTTTTAATATTAATTAAAAGGATTATTATTCTTATAAAGATGAAACTTAAACTGTTACAAATGAAAGATTTTGAATCTCTTCACAAAAGATTCTTGTAAGGGGCAAACTCGTATTTCTTCAATGGGAAACAACTCTTGGTTACAAGGACGAGTTGTGACATTTACGATGCTACTACGAAGCTGCATAAAAGGCCAGATTGAAACAATATATAAGAAAAAAATGCGAATATTTATTTATTTCATAAATTTTAGGATTCATTGTGGCGTTTCAAGTAGATATTAGATTTTGAATCATTGTTTTGATTTCAAAGCAATGGAGCATTCTCAAAGAGACTCGGTGGATTTTAGGGAAGCAAATATTTTGCCATTCCAGAAGTTCACTTCATGACGGGATGTTGAATTTCAACTTCGGTGTTTATAGAATAGAAAAGTTTAAATCTTATTTCAGTGTACATTCGCGAACATAACATGCTAACTGCTGCATGAAACTCAGACTATTTAATTGGATGCTCCCTCATCTCTACAATTAAAAATGAAGTACAGAAGGGTTAATCTAATTAGATAAATGGTTTGGAAAGACGTCAGTGGCGAACGTGTTATCTAATTGTTTTGATTTTCATATGGGTGTGAGGTTTTAGTTTTAATTATAAATGAATTCGCATTTATTTTTCTGTGCTGAACTTGAAAAAGGTGTATAAAGATCAATTTATTTTATCTAAAAACAAATGATAATATATTCAAACAGTATTTTAGATTTCTTGTTGTAAATAGTTCTATTTATTCTATTAGGACTTTTTTGGAATGTATTGTATTTTCTACTTGCCTGTTATGCTCAAAAGGTTTATCAAAATATATGAAACTCAACAAAAAATCAACGTTGGTTCATCTGACATGCATCTAATATTTGAAGTGAATTCGCATTTTATAGGGGGAAACATGTCTTAAAATCATATTACAAAATTAAAGCATCGTGTGGTTAAATATTAGATAAAATTCATCATGTGATGAAGATGTTGCGTTGATTCCAATTAACAGAAAGAAACTTGAGTTATAGGTATAATTATAACAAACCATCCATCTTATATTGATTCACTTGTAGAATTGTCGAATAAGAAATTTATGACATAGAATAAATTCAATCAAAGGCGCACTGTAATTAACGTCATTGCATAAATTATTTTTGTCTTGCAATTCGCGAATCTAATAAGTGAGTATTTTAAATATGTGAATTATTGACTGGCATTTTGCCAATCTGTTTTGTTTTACTTACCTAATATGGATGGTTATTAAACATGGAACAAAGGCGAGTTTTACATTTAATTATTTGTACTTATGGAACAACGCTCCAATTATTTTAAGGTTATTATGGAAGTATTATTTATTTTGTATTTATAAATAAAATGTATATATTGTAATTATATAATGGCTGTATTTAAAACTTGGTATTTCATGTCTCATATAGCAAATCTTTTGTTCTTTTTTTAAGTAAGAATACATTTAGTCTTATTCACCGGATATTGTCCTGATATTATGTTATTAAAACATTTATATTATGAACAAAATAATTGAATCACGAGAATTGTTTTTACACCTTAAAACTTTGTTTGATAATTATATATTTTAAAAGACGTTTTTTTCTTAAAATAGAAAGATAATGTAAGTTAATGTTATTTTTTCGTGTTGCTATGTTAAAGCTTTAAAATTTAAAAGGTTATTTCAATGCAAGAATGATATTCAATTCGAACTACATTAGTATTAAGGGAGTTGATTAGCATCAGATGCAGAATGACTCAGTATCAGATACGACATACAAAAATATCTGATAAAAGATAAATATATTATCATTTTCTTATGATGGGAATATATGTAGTTATTTATAAAAATTGATATAAAATATGATAAACATAACTTTGATTTTTTAAATATACAATGAAACATTCTTTAAAAAATACCCAACATTTTATTCTATTCTTAAACTAATATTAATACATCGACGCATGCGTTATTTAATTCATTAAAAGTTACATAAAAAATAAAAACAGTTGTACATTCTTATTCAGATCCAAGGCTTTTGTATTTTTACAAATTTTTGTGGAATTGCGAAAAAGGTTTAATATTTATTTTTTGTTGTTTCTTATAAATGGGGAAGAAAACGATAATTTTTAAAATTTAATATTTTAACTTCCTAATAAGAATAAATTCTTGCCTAGAAATTTGCAAGAGTGCACAGTTGTAATTTAGTTTTGAATTCCATTCCGCATCGCATAATGGATAAAAATTAAAACTTTCACGTCTCGATTTGGCTAAAAGCAATGCGGTTAGTTTTGTCTGGTATCAGTAATGTAATTTGAAATGATTCCATTATTTGCTAATTCAACACTACAACAAGAAAAGTATCTACTCTAAAAATCAATGTTTATTTAATACTGAAGATCTTTCAATTCGGTACATGATGAAATAAAGTACAATATGCTTCATCAATGTGATTGGTACAGTTTACCACTTAAGGACATAAACAAATTCAATTCCTGCTAACTATATTTCGTATACAAGCGTAGTAAAGTTAGTTATCTTGAATGACTTATAATAAAATGTTTTTTCTGCAAATATATGAAGATATATGTATTTTATTCCCTTCTTCTTTGCAAGTTTTACGCATCTGTAAATGACTTTACATTTTCATAAAATGCATATTATGTATCTCATATGTAATCTCATTTAA
This sequence comes from Argiope argentata, assembly GCA_026289955.1. Classification (NCBI taxonomy): domain Eukaryota; kingdom Metazoa; phylum Arthropoda; class Arachnida; order Araneae; family Araneidae; genus Argiope; species Argiope argentata. The sequence goes on from JAOUZG010003627.1 coordinate 39,980, forward strand.
ATGGTGTATTAAAATATCTTCGATGTCATGTTTGTCTCGATAATTGTTAAACATTAATCTATTTCTTGTATGTGATGTGAAATATTTGTGTAAATAAATGTTAAATGTATGTAATTGAAGCATTACTCATTTCTTAAGCCTTATACAGGATTTTGTAAAAAATATTAAAAAAAGAAATTAATTGCAATGTAGGAGGCTTATTAATCCCCTCACTGCGAAACCTATTATCTCTAGATATTGTACGATATCTTCACAATGTTATTCGATATCCATAAAGTCCACCAATATCGCAAATATATCGCAAGAGCATTAACGGATTTTTTTTTGTTAATAAGGAACCTGTCACTACTAGTTTCACAGGGATGGACAGTTTTCCGTTTCAAATTAGATGTACAGGATGTAAAGAGAAGATTTGGTTATAATTCACTTTTCAATCTGCATCCCTTGTTACAGACAGAAAGCAACTCGCTAGAATAAAATTTGCAAGGTAAGGTCAATAGCTAATGCTTATTGAATTATTAACTGATTTGGTAAAGAAATTATCAGCTTTTACTTTATAGTTATTTCAATAATAATTGAAATCCTGCTATAGTTTCTGTAGGCCAAGTTTAGCCCGTTCGGTACTTAAGTATTATACCGTCCACTTTCATTTCCAAACTAGAAGTCGTCACCAATAAGTTGCTAAACCGCTAATTATGGTAATCCGGCAATAATGTAATCCGTTGATCTTCATCGCCAAATTTAAATCCGTGACCAATGAGCAATTTGAATCGTTGGCGAAGACAGTATAATACGTAAGTACCACCTGTTCTAATCTACGCAAAAGATGAAGTAGCCTGTTGTGGTTCCAAATTTAAAATGATAAAGAATAGTGCTAATTTATTTAACTATTACTATATTCCTCGAGTTTTCAAACTTTTAAGCTTTTTGAACATGATTTTTAGAAGGTAAATTTATACTGGACTACTTTCTTTTTAGTAGAATGAGTTTTTCAAAGATGCTTATTTTATTAGAGATTTTATGGGTAAAAAGCATCTTTTGGCCAGAAAAAAAACATTAAATAAAATAAATATTTAAAAATGCTATAAAAGTAAATTGCTTAGACATTACTGTATTTTCTATTTGAATTGAATTTTCATAGCAAAAAGGAATTTTTTATTAGGTTGGGTCTTTGGTAATGTTTGGAAATAATAATCTCAGATCGTCAGAAAATTGGTGTAGCATTGGATACGTCAAATTAAGCAAATACTTTATTTTCTACTTGACTTTGCAAATACTTTATTTTCTACTTGACTTTGAGAAGGTTTTCTTTTTGTTTCTTCTAATCTTGCTAATCGACACCAGTCGCCTATTTGCATATTACGTCTTTTTTGTTCCCTTTCTAGAATGTATTAGCGTAGTTTTTAAAGCTATATCACATTATTACAAAAAAATGGATCTTGTACCAAATTAATAACAATTGACTAGAGAAGTGCAATTTGTGAAGTTTTGATTCCTTTAATTTTATTACTCGTAAAATAACCATTTTAATATATTTAAACTAGTAATTCAGCATGAAAATATTCAATTATAATGCGCCTATGCACCTTTTACTAAATGAAGCTTAACTGTAGTGAATGGAAACTTTTTCTCTAATAAAACGTACATTTGAACATTTGTTTTTATTTTTAAGCTCATAAAAGGTTTTATTTTGCATTGATAAATTGGTTAATTTAGTAAAACATTAAGTTGCTTAATAAAGAAATAATAAAATGTCTTTGATCTAATGACAGAAATTCTGACGATGCATCAAATATACCATCACATTTTCCTTCGAACAAAGAAAATCTATATTTTCTTTCGTTTGCTCCTGGAATTATAAACAATGTCAGTCAATTATTAGCAATAACTCTGTACCGCGGTAAAAATAGTAGTAGAGTTATCTGCAGGTTGTTTAGATGATTATAAAGTTTTAATTATTAACCAATTAAATTCGTTCGACCAAAAAGAATCTTCGTTTTGACAGGATCGATATATGCTGCTTTTTATCTAATAAAGATGAAGTGTTGTTTGCTTCGTAATTCTTTCTCCAAAACGTTACTATGGTACTATTTGTATCACAATAGACCTACATATGTAATGTTATTTTAAAATTTAATTTAATACTAATTC